>JAWWTY010000019.1:16997036-17090172 GCA_035222235.1 Margarornis squamiger
GGGATGGGGCAGCCACAGCTTCTCTGGGCAACCTGTGCCAGGGCCTGCCCACCCTCACAGGGAGGAATTTCTTCCTCAGATCCAGCTCAAAACCCTTGGTCCTTAACATGATCCCCTTGCAATTCTTGTAGGAATCTGCTATGGGCCACGTCTTGGGTCTGCTGGTTGAACTGTTTTTTCGCTGGGTTTAAATTAGTGAGCTTGAAAAGAACTGAAAATAAGCACTGGAAGGGTGAATGTTTTCCTTCCATGGAGCTTTGTGATTGCCTGGGATACATTCTGAGTGATGCATTGAAAAGCTTTGCGCGGGGCCCGATCTAAGCACTGCTCTGCCAAGTTTTGCTTTTGGAGAAGCTGCCTCAAGAGCAACAAAAAGCCACTTTGAAAGGGGTTCCAAGCGTGGATTTGGGCACTGAGGTTTTCATTTGAAGTTCATTTCAGTTCTTTCCTAGAATTAAATCTAACAATCTCCTTTTGATCCCGCCTGCATGTCTGTGCACAAGCCCACAGAAGTTTTTGTCCACATCATCTCCTTCATCACTGAAACATCCCTTCTGAAATGTCGTAGACTTTCACACAGTAACAAAGACATTGTCTCCTGTGCGTGTTCCCAGGTTGTAAGTAGATGAGAGCAAGTCTTGGCAGCCCGATCTGGAAGATGGTATAGTTAATGTACATATTCTCCAGCCCTGTGTCTTGTGGTTAGTAACTCATGTACGGTGCTTGCTTTACAATACCCAAATCAGCTGCCGTTGTGGTAATGGCAAATTAGTGCTCTGAAGGGAAGTGATTAGCTCAGGCAGCTGCTGCAGCTTGTGATTCCATCATCAAAGCAGCACTGACATGAACCCCTGGCAAAATCTCCTGGAGTGATTTAAGAATGATTGAATGATAAGGGTATGCAGCAAGAACACAAACAAAATGTTCAGAGCCTTGATGTTTACGTGATGGAAGTCTCGCTGGTTTAACTGAATTTACATTTCACATTTTTAGATTAAAGAAAAAAAAAGTGTAAGTGCTATTGTTTAACTTAGCAGTTTAATAGTGTCTGGTCTAACATTGCACTGCCCTGATTTAATCCATCTGCATTTAGGGAAGATGCAGTAGACAGCTTGAAATTAGAAGGAAATAAATCCTAAAGGAAATGTGTCAACCAGAAATGCTCTGATTCAGATAAACTGTTATTTAAGTGGACTGAATTTTTGTGTCTATATAAGATTTGATTGTAATGACTAAAGATCTGGTTTAATTACTTTTTCTGCTGGAAAACTGGCAACTTAATATCTTCCTAAATATTCCTTTTAATGTATGGAAATACATTATTAATAATTTACTCTTGTCTTTGTTTTTTCCCCTCTGTTTCTAGTACTTGCTTTGGCTTCAGGTCCAGAACTTGGTAAACTAACATTTTTAGGTCTGGTTGGAATAATTGATCCTCCAAGGGCTGGAGTGAGAGAAGCTGTCCAAGTCCTTTTTGAGTCTGGTGTGTCAGTGAAGATGATAACTGGAGATGCCCTGGAAACAGCTCTGGCTATAGGTACCAAACTGTCCTGGGCACCCACAGTATGTCTGACAGATCAGCCAAATGTTCCATCGCTTAATAATCAACCTTATCATCCTTGTTGTGTGTGCAATAGAGGTTTTACACGTCACTGGGCTCTTGTTTTTCCACTGAAGCAAATATTAAATGCAGCAATAGAGCAGCTATGATCTATAGGCCACATTCCAGTAACTTAATTCCACTATTTTAGCACCAGAAATGGCAAAATCTCAGGATTACTTCCATAATTCCCATTGAGCCAGGACAGGGTGAGCGGCCCAGCCTGGAGCTGTGTGCCCTGTCAGGTGCCCCAGGTTCAGACATATTTCCCAGTAAACTCTTTAATTGCTGCCTCTGTTCTCTGTGTCAGGAAATAGTTGGCTTTTTCCAGAGCTCATGGGCAGATCTCATTCTGGGCTTTTCCTTGCAGGACAGAATATTGGTCTCTGCAATGGGAAGCTGAAAGCCATGTCTGGGGAAGAGCTGGACCAGCTGGCAGAGGCAGAGCTGTCATCTACTGTCCAAAATGTAATGGTTTTGATTACATGAACAAGGCCTAGTCCCAGTAGATTCCATCTATACAGGATTATATTTTGGGTTTGGTTTGTGTTTTTTTTTTTTCTTTCAGGTTTCCATTTTCTTCAGAACAAGTCCAAAACACAAACTAAAAATAATAAAGGTACTAAGAGCCTCTCAAACCCTTTGCATGCCTCACAAAATCAAGGGGGAGGGAGGCCTCATTTCTCTAGATGACCTGGTCTTCCCTGGCAGGATCAGCTCAAACTAAAGGACTGTGAAAGCCCAGCTAGAGCAGTGAAGGTATTAGGTATGGGGTGGAACTCCATGATCCCTCTGGGTCCTTTCCAACTCAGGTTGATTTCTCTTGCAAGTCTGGCCTTGGCATTTGAAAGACATGAGTGAGCTATTAGCAAGCATAATATGAGAATGACTTCTGAGGACTTCACTCCCCTCTTCTAACTTCTGCTGGAGTTGTGAGATTATCTGTACTCATGAAAATCCAGCCACAGCTCTTGCTCTGAGTTTTGCCCTCAGTGTGCTGCTGAGCCTGGTTTACCCTCGGAGTCACACAGCGCTTCTGCTCTCTCAACACCTCATGCAAATCCTGTGGTTGCCAACAGGGTTTACTTATCTCCTGGCTACAGAGCCTGTCACTCTGCTCTCCCCCAGGCTTTGCAGAGGGCTGGTGCTGTGGTGTCAATGACAGGAGATGGTGTCAACGACGCCGTGGCCCTCAAATCTGCCGATATCGGGATCGCGATGGGACAGGCCGGCACTGACGTGAGCAAAGAGGCTGCCAACATGATCCTCGTGGATGACGACTTCTCCAAAGTCATGTAGGCTTCTTTCTCCAGATGCTTTCTGGCTATCCCTTGCAGCAAGGTGGTTGTGTGACTAGTCCTGGGAGCAAGGCAAGATGCAGGGCACATGAGTGGGAAGACCCAGTGTGGGTCTGGCTCATTTTCAGTCACATACACAGAAATTTGCTTCAAGTGGTGGTGACAAAGCCCCCTGTGATCTGAAAGCCCTGGTTTCTCATTGCTGTAGCTAACTGGGGGTCTGAGAGCACCCAGTTGGACCAAAAATGGGACTCGATGATCTTGGAGGGCTCTCCCAACCTTTATGATTCTGTGATTCTCTCTTATTCTCTGCATCATCCAGGAAGCTGAGGGGAAAAATGTAATTTGCAATGCTCTGTTGGTTCATAACAACAGAGAGAGTGGGCAGGGTCCAGGGAGGATATAAATAGGTCCCAGGCCTGCTTCATGAACCAAAACGTGGCCATGTGACCCATGCTTTCAGCTCTCCTAGCTCTGATAAAGTAATTGTAAGTGAGAAGCTGCACTGAACCTTCTCCTGAGCTGGGCTCTGAATTTTGACTGAAATAAGGACTAGAGAAGACAACTTGTGTTTTGAGTGTCACAGGGAGCAAAATGTAAAACAGTGTGAGTGCTATTTACTTAGTAAAGTCTCCTCTCCCTTCCAGGAATGCAATAGAAGAGGGAAAGGGAATATTTTACAACATAAAAAATTTTGTCCGGTTCCAGCTGAGCACGTAAGTCCCTGTTTGCTTCAGTTCCAGTGCAAGCACCTTCAGGGGAGTCCCTGCACAATAATGTTCTTCTGTGCTTTGCAGGAGCATTTCAGCTTTGAGCCTAATTACTCTGTCAACAGTGCTCAACCTACCGAATCCACTCAATGCTATGCAGATCTTATGGATCAACATCATCATGGATGGGCCGCCAGCCCAGAGGTATGGAAGTGTCAAATGGGCAAGATATTCTTGGCTTTAATATGTCTGAATCTCAATATGCAGGAAAGACCTTTGGTGTTGGTGTCACAGGCGAATTTGGGGCCTTATGTCACCCTGCCCAATTACTCATTCTATATCCCAAGGAGTTGCACTGTCCAGCTCCATCCTGGTTTATCAGCAGTACCATTTTGGGATGCCCTGCATTAACTAAACACATCCCTCTGCTTTTCTTGGAGGCAGCTTGGGAGTTGAACCTGTTGACAGGGACACCATCAAACAGCCCCCCCGCTGTATCACAGACACCATACTCAGCAAGTCACTGATCCTGAAAATCTTCATGTCAGCTCTCATTATCATCAGTGGAACCCTCTTTGTCTTCTGGAAGGAGGTGAGGAAAATCTGCACTCAGATCTTGTTTGCATCAGGGTGGAGAACAAAGTGAAGGGCAGTTTCTGAAGGACATTCAAAGGACTTTCTGGAATGCAGCCTGTGGGGAGGGATCAGTGCAGGCAGAGGGTTAAGGAACCAGGGTCAGCTCTTAGCCCTGCTTGTGCCTTCCTGTGTTGCCTCTGATGTGGAGCTTCCTAACTGCAACAGGAAAACTATTATTTGATGTGGTATCACTGCTTCTCACTTCTAGCTGTCCATGTAAGTAGAAAATGCCAAGTACATAAGTGCTATGGATTGCTGTTGGTAAATAGTGACTGTTACTTTAAGTAATTTAATTTAGAATGTCCTTTACTCAAATTCCACATCATTTTAAGAATTTAAAACATGGTTGATAAGATCATAATCTTAAAAATTAGTAGAGAGAAATTAATGCTACCTATAATAGCTAGAACTAGAGTTACTCCTTTGTTTTCCTACCCTTTGATATTACTGGGATCATTAAAGGGAACATTTAATTCACCTCTTGAACTGACATACTTTTGAAAGGCTTAAGTAACCCCTGAATTTTCATGTGTGCTTCCAGAATCCCAAAAGCGGCATAACTCCTCGGACCACAACGATGACTTTTACCTGCTTTGTGTTTTTTGACCTCTTCAATGCCCTGACATGCCGCTCTCAGGTGAGAGTGCTCCATCAGCAGTAATTTCTTGTCTCAAATCACCAGCATTTTGCATAGTAAGGGATTTTTTTTTTAATGTCATTTCAAGCAGTATGATTTTTATCAACTTGTTATATAAATAGTTGCCTATCACAGTTCAATGCAACTACTTTCAACTATGTAACTACTGAAGTTAGTGTTTCTGTAACTTCAAAAAGGGAGCTAACATGGAAAGAAACACTGTGACATGAAGTTGCAACAGGGGTTGGGAAAAGTTACATTTCTCTCTTTTTTTCCCCCCTTTCTCTAGACAAAGCTGATATTTGAAATCGGCTTTTTCCGGAACCGCATGTTTTTGTATTCTGTGCTTGGATCATTTTTGGGACAGCTGGCTGTCATATACATCCCTCCACTACAGAAGATCTTCCAGACAGAGAATTTAGGAGTGTTAGGTAAGTTACAAAATAAACAATGGTTTGGTTTTTCTTTCATTTAAGCTCCTTTAAAAAGCTTCCACGAGCTCTGCATGGTACTTCTGTACATAAATCTGTCTCAGATCCTTATGCAGTCACTCCCTTTGGGAAGAGCAGGGTGACTGTTTCCCAGCTGAAATGCAATGCAGGTTTTACCATCTGGATCAGCAAACTGTGTTGCAACTACATCAGGCCTGTTGTCATAAGCAGGATCTAAATGATTAATGCAGAGGTTTCCACCCTCTGAGTGGACCCAGCCACTGCAATGGTTTCCCTAATCCTTCAGGGGGCTAAGGCATAGCAAGGCCATGCAGGAAGGCCCTGCAATGGCATTGTTGCCCAGCTGAGCTCACCTGCACTCTGTCTCCTCCCCAGACCTGCTGTTCCTCACTGGACTGGCTTCCTCAGTGTTCGTTGTGTCCGAGCTCATCAAGCTCTGTGAAAAACGCTGCTGTCACCCTAAACACACCAAGGGATGTCACAACTGACTCAGACCTCCTCTGAAGTACACTTGGAACAGAGCTGTGATGCTGCATAATCCAAAGGCATCACTTTCTGATGCCACACATCCTTCCATCTGTACCAACAGAGTCTCCTCTACATGCTCCTCCTCAGCAGTTCTACAGGAACCTCCAGAGCAGCTCCTCTTTTAAACCAAGAGCAGGTATATTTTTATAACATTGGTCTGTATGTCAAGAAGGCTGTGATAAGTCCCAGACAAAATAAGGGTTTCACACCTGTACAGAAAAATCTATTGTGCATAAACTGAAATTTTATTTATTTAAATCAAAGTCATTTTTATTAATAAAAATCTACATTTTTAAATGTTATTGACAAGTATCTGTGTGAGACTTAATTTAGACCCATCCTTTTACATTAAATTAGAAGAACAGAGAAGACCTGCCTTCATTAGCACTTCTTTTCCTGTAGTCAGTCTAGAGTGTTTCTACACACTGAGCTTTGCAGTTGGATCAAGGGCTGCATAGAAGTGACTGAGATGTTTAGATCACAGCTAAGCCCACTGCTGACAAATGCTTTCTGGATGTCTTCAGGTGCATGAGCACAAAGCCCAGATTTCTTACTCATTAGGTTCAGGGGGAAAAAAAATGTGGAGTCTCTCCCCAGCCCACCTTTTACATTTAAAGAACAATTCTGAATAATCCCACCTGCTGGTTGGATCAGACATTTGCTGAAGTGCCAAAGTGCCAGTTTTCTTCTTGCCCCAGCTTCACAGCCTCACCTCAAGTGAAGATGAAGAGTCTCAGACACAAACTTGTCAAAAAACACAATTTCAGAGGTCACAATGCTATGCTGATTGTCACAAGATGATGTTGAAACAGGATTACATTTTGGATTCAGAGCCTAGAAAGAAACAGCTATACTGATACTTAGTATAAATCAAAGAAAACTTGGCCACTGAAATATTCTTGGTGAAGAGGAGCTTTGTGCAACTCACCCTCCCCAGACAGTCTGCAAAGGTGTCTGCTCACCATTCTTTTTAAAAACCCTCGCAAAGGGTTTCAGTTCTCAAAGACAAACCTCTGCCTTGAAATGGAAGGAAAATCAAGTCTAGCTGTTTATTTTAGGTGTAACTGCAGAAATTCACCTGCCTCATTCCTGTATGCCATCCCCTTGGAGTATTTAGTGTCTAAGTGAAAAACTCTCTGAGACTGATGGAGGGAGTTTGAGAATGTTCAAACAAAACCTGGTGCCACCACACTTACAGAGAGCTTCCTGTACTTGCTGTCTACACAGCACTCCCCTACATTGTACCATTTAACATTCTTATTAATATATATAGAGAAAAAAGTTATACAAAAGTATCAGTGCAATTGTTTTGATACTTACATTTTTTCTGTGTTACAAACGTCAGAAACTTTCTGGTTTATTTAAGCTACTGCAAGATAAAAGGACATTAGCTGAGGCCTTTCACAGCACACTGTGTACTGGAACAAATAGCATATATGCCCCAGTCATTAGTTCAGGTAGTGTATAAAATGCACAGTTGAGTTCTAGGATGTCTGGCTGGAGTGATTTCTTCATGCTCTCCTTTCAAGACTAAATTCGCTTGGTTTAATAGAATCTACAAAAAAGGAGAGCTACATTAAGGCAACAAGTGCAGATTATTCAGAATATTCAAATCTGGGGGGAAAAAAGACCACCTCCAAGAAAACACTAGGGGAAAGAATTTGAAGGAAGGCCACATGATCAGGAATTGCAGAGTTCTGGTACATTTTTTGCTCTAAGCTGCACAGAAGACAAACTCACGCCGGGACAAAGGGGAGTGGACACAGTCCTTTTCCACAGGAGGAGAGAGACTGACAATCATAGACACTAATAGGCAAACATTATTTGCTGAGTTAGAAATTACACTCCCTGGTAGAAATTAGGGTTATTTTTGAGAAGTTAATTATACATAGAATTAGCAAGGTGAAACTAATTACTGATAGATGGGAACAGATTCAAGTAGAAAAAGCCCTGAGTATAAGAGACCTGACAAAACTGGTGCTGACTGGTGAACAATCACAAAAACCCCAACCCACTGCAGTTCATATTGAGGGCCTCTTTTTCCATAATCCAGTAATGATCAATTATGTGGGAATAAAGTGTACAGCAATCTTCTTTAAACATTTTACATAACCCTGATTTTTATTTCTTTTACAAGGTATCTGCAGATCCTATTCCCAATTAACTGGCTGCTTCTTACTTAACCCTTTATACAGCCTCATCTTTTAGCCCAGTCTCAAGTGAGGCTTCTAAAGAAGGTACTTTCCCTGGAGAATTTCTGCTGGAGGTATGGCCCATTTTTAGGAAAAATATGGCTGAATGATTCCAATGATTCTGTTTGACTAAGTTTAGAGAACAACAGACAAATTTCTGCAGAAACACTGAGCTGTAGTGCAGTACTGTAAAACCTGTTGCTGTATTTGAGTATTCTGGACATCTTACAGCCCATATGGAGTCACTTGCTGAAAATCTAACTTAGACAACATGAAATTTAATGCTTTAACTGAAGCAATGCAAATTAATAGCACCCTTCATATGGAATCATGTGGACTATTCTGTGTTTCCCAGTGGAAGACATCATTACAATTTATAAGCTTCACTGACTAATTTCATTGCATGCAAATAAATATGTGCAGTTGAGGTATAAAAGCCTTAATCAGTGCCTTGGACAGTCTTTATAAATTTATATAAATATGTACATATCCATTCTCCAAGTCTGTAAACCATACTGTCAATAACTTCTGCTGCTTTTAATTTAGTATGCAGACATGATCTATGGGGAATGCAAGCAAATTCACATTCAGCTAGAACTCAGACATGTCTAGTGATCCTGTCCCCAGTTAATTCTTCTGTCCTCCCCAGACAAAACCCTTCAGGCAGAATACTGCATTAGACCTAAATATTACATGAGTACAAGGTTTAAGCTTTGGGCCAGATAATTAGGTACATTTAAGGTGAAAAAAATAGAGGAAAAAATAGCCTGTCCAAGGAATGTTAACACTTGGAAGCAAATATAAATAAAGGGGTTTGGTGTTACTGTGATTCCTTTAGTTCTCTTCATCCTCATCCTCTTCAATGGGTTCCCGCAGACCTTCGCTCTGACGAGTCTTTCCAGCCATTTCTAGTAAGGCCTGAGCCTCAGGATCCACATCCAGGATACTCTTCTTCCCTTTTGCCTTCAGAACAAAATAAAATGGAGTCAATTGAAAATATCAGTATCAGGCTACAGGCAAGAGACACACTCAGAAGTCCCTAAGTGAGCTGGTTTGCAAGCTTGGCACAACGCAGCAGGCATGTTTTCCAAGTAAGGCATTTAAGATTCACTGGGATACATCAAATGATTTTTATTGCTGCAGTCACACAACATAGCCATAAACTTTTCCTAAGATGACAGTGAATTATTTCAAGTTTATTCACATCACAAGCCAACCAGAAGATCCTGGTTAACCTCACCTCTGTCTGAAGTTCTTTTTTAAAGAAGAGATTCAATTACAATTTGACGTTTTCTGTAAACAGTTTGTTCTGTTTCTATTTAGAGCTATGTGTCCAGAGAAGTCAGGGCACACAAATTTAGTAAGAAGAGTAAAAATTTAAAAAAAAACCAAACAAACCAACACCAAACTGTACAGATCAGACAGTTTAATACAAGAATAAATTACAGATACAGAGAAGACTGGAAAGAGGGCTCCTACTCATTCCCAAAAATAAACCAAGTGCAGGAAAACTGGCATAAATCTTTTCAAATAAATCCATTCAAATAAATCCATTGCAAAACAATAGTAAATTTGAAGCTATTGATAAAGAAATCTTTTGGGTCTCTTCCTGAACTACAGATTAGGCTTTACTTGAGAGTTTCCAGTGCT
Organism: Margarornis squamiger; assembly: GCA_035222235.1. NCBI lineage: Eukaryota > Metazoa > Chordata > Aves > Passeriformes > Furnariidae > Margarornis > Margarornis squamiger. Next base: position 17,006,740 of record JAWWTY010000019.1, read on the forward strand.
TTCTTTGTTTTATAAACACTGGGTTTTACTGAACCCTTCCAAGAAGGTTCCTCCTGGAGACCATTCCCCAACATTGGAAAGGTCTTTTGAAATTCAGAATAAAGTACTGCTTTTCTGACTCTATCACTCATGGCTCCTGATGTTCTTTCTTGCTGGTACCCTCAATAATTCCACTACTGTTTTGTTATTTGCCTGCTATGAAATATGTGGCACCACAGGGCCAGTTATAGACAATATTATTAATTACAACAGACAGTGTTTAATGAGAAAACTGCAGCTGTGGGGTTTGCAATCACATATTCTGTTCCAGCCAGGACACCATTTCACAGGTTCACCCACCACGCTTTCAGGGATGTCTCCCACTGCCCAGACTTCCATGGCATCCAGTGTGAAGTCCTCCTTGGCTGACAGCTGGGGGCTGTTGTAGGTGGTGCATCGAGGCTTTGCTTTGCTGTGTCCCTTCCCATAGTCACTGTCTATCCAGAGCCCGAAGTAGCCATGCTGTCCACCCATACCCTGGGAACCAAAGCAGCACATTCAACACTTGCTGTACAGTGAAACAGACTGGGAAAGTCAGGAAACCTAGACAATAAATTGCTCTGCTCAGTATTTGTGCCACACTTCCATGGGTAGGTGAAAAAGGGGATTCTGGGTGAACCTGGGCTTCTGTACCCACATCTTGCATTCCTGAAGACAAACAAGAATGTACCTGAGTGATACTGCCCTCCCTCTGTGCTTTACAGAATACCAAAACTGTGAGTTGTACCAGAAATTTAGCTCCTGGTTTTTGTTTATTGACAAACACTTCAAACAGGGTGACAGTGCCCAGGTTTGCTCCCTCTTTTCCATTTAGAAAAGTATCTACAGAAACAAACAATGTAATTTGATGCTGTTCACTTTCAAATACCCGCCACAAATTCAATTTCCAGACTGTCATTTCTGAATACTTACAAGTCCATTTGGCATAGTCTGTTGGCCATGGTTCAAATACATGAAGTGGTCATTGTACCCAGTGTATGTGTACACAGCAAGAGAGGGGAAAACAGAAAACAGAAAGCATCTGTTGTCACCTGTAAACAGAAAAGCACCTGAGGTCAAACAACTGGTCAAGCAATAACTTGCCTACAAATAGGACAGAAAAATTAATTGAAGAAGTGAAGCTGAACAGCTCCAAGACAGCAGCTGCCATCTCAGGAAGCCAGGAGCTGCCTCTCCTCAAGCTCTAGACCTGTTGTTTATTCTCAGTTAGCTCTGTGCAGAGTCACAGAAATGGATGCAATTACAAGCTGTGATCAAGGGCAGAGTCAGAGGCATGACTAGGACATTAAGTCACCGTGTAAGGGTACACCTACCACAGGTCACATTGTGTCACCTAAAACTGGCCAGCTGCTGCATCTGCACAAACTTGTGTTAGTTCTGACTATGCTGATACAGAGATCACTTTAGAGCTGATGATTTAGAGCACAGTGTTCATTATGTCCAGTTTGGTATTCAGAGGGACCTGTGCTACGGTTGCCTAATATGTGTAGTCTTATCACAAAAAAAATACAAGGAAATTGTTGTGTAATCAACATAACATTATATTAACTGAGTCAAGTGGTAATTATCAGCTAATAATTAAGTACAGGAATTGAGTTGCTAATGTAGCCAAAGCAAGGATTCCCAGCAGGACAGATTATCCAGGGCCCATAATTTTATTTTCAAAAATCCATCATAAAACTTCTCTCCAAAGAGTTATGAAAAAATCTTCTCTTCTCCACTGAGGTTTCAAGGGAACAAAAAGTTTAGTTTGTCCAAAGAACCCTTTGGCTGCAGGATTTTAGAAGGGAAACAAAGGCAGACAGTGCACAAATGGCAACAGGAGGCTCAACCTGGTGTTTGGCTCAGGTGTTCCTGATGGAATACTGCCATCCTGTGGACAAATTATTTAATCTCTAATCATCCATGCTGTATGTCCTTCATTTCTATTTAATATTCGACCTACTGGGCTTGATTTATTTCCCCAAAAACTTTCTCCATGATCAGTGTCCTGCAATTTTGAGAGTGTTATCAAAGAACAAATTATAAATATTAATCTGTAACATGCCTGACTGCCATGCTAAGAATGACTTTGTGTGCGTTTTATATTTTTTGAAAATTAGTGTTATTTTTGCCACAGAAAAATACTCTTGGAAGTGTAAGAAACACTGTATGGCACGAAAGTAAAGTGAAGGTATGCATTAAGTGGACAGGATTGTTGTGCCTGCAGAGAACAGGGAATGTTTACCTGAGCCATGGGATACTAAAAAAAAGAAAAGTGAGTTTTACCTTGAAACTGAGGCTTCACCTCCCAGGAGTGAGATGCAAACCCACCAAAGAGATAGCCATCCAAGTCCCTCAGGATCACTATGCAAGGCCCTTTGTTCACTATGTGCCCACACAGCTGGGAAAAGCTTTCCCCATGGAGCCTGGAAGAAAATAAAAGCTGCCACTTGTGCTGCAGCTCTGCAGGCAGGTGGGAGTTGATGTATATGATGGATGGGATGTCAAAGAGACTGACAAGTCCTCTTCCTTTCATGCCTTTGCAGCGAGGAACCAGGTTGAGAATGTCATTGGTTTGGTCTGGCAGAGAATGCAGCACGTGGAGGCCTTGCCTGATAACAACACTGAGGAAGACTGAGATCTGGGGAACTCTGTACACCCAATCCTCAACAACGCTTGGATCAAAACTTGTCTCCAGCAGCTGAGGACCCACAGGTTTTGTCCCATCTAAATAACAAGACACATAGAAACAGGAGTAAGTCTCTCAGTCTGGGAAATAATCAGTTGATTTTTAAGGGTAAACACAATATTCTATTATTTTAATGAACAGAAAATCACATATATAAGGAGCCAGAGACAGTAAAGTGGCAATTACATTAAACAGATGCAGCCACAGAACTGAGAAACATTTACCTGTGGCATTCATTGGCTGTGCTGTTGTGATTTAGAAACATGGACTCCTGGCTACAATTCATGTGATGTTCTTTTCAAGACAGCAAAATCTGTTATTACAACAGTGCAAAGATAGACCTATGCTTTGTAAAAGAGCATGTGGTCATAAATACATGATAAATATATTCAAATAAATAATATTTAGATGCCCATCATCTGCAAGTCAGGTGCATTTGACATGTTCCATGACAAATAGTTTTGTATGTCCACTTAATCTGAGACTTCAACCCAAAGTTCTCCTGAATTCAGGGGAGAAAGATGGTTAGGTAAAATAAATAAAATTCCCATGTCATTTGCAAGGCACTAGGTTTGAAATTTTGGTTTCACCATTTAAATTCCCAGATGTGACCTGAAGAGAGAAATCCTCATGAGATCAGTGATTTCAGGAGCTCTGGGATATGCTACACCGGGGCTGTTTACCTGCAAGCTTCAATTCCGAGAGCAGCTGAGCAGCCAAAGCCTTTACTCCACTCGCAGAATCCCGAGTATTCTCCAAACTCCAGCCTTTCAGTTCCTTCCTGTAGCTCAGTACATGGACTACAGACGTGATCAGATCCTCTGTGAACTGAAAAGATTAAAACATCACCATTTTGGCATTTCTTAAATGAAATTGCCGAGAGCTTCAGGAACTATCTGAAAACAAAATCAAGTAGTATTGATGCTGTAAACACAAGGCAGAAACATTTCTTGTCATGACAAGTCAGGAACAACAGAAATGATATTTCAGTGTCACAGGTCTTGAAAAGGAGCCTCTTTCAAGACATTTTCTACATGTTACTCCACAAAGCAACTTCATAAAATATGGCATGAAAGAGGGAGGGAGGACCAAATTTTGCAGTGGTAGGAGCTGCTAAGTGAATTACTGTTCTGCAAGATCCCATTCTTTCATCTTGCAAGCTACTTATTTGATCTACAATTAAAGCTCTAAAAAGCATTTTGCTGTTTCCAGAAAGCACCAGCCACATATAACCCTTGCTGGCTCTCAAATATTGCCCTGTTCTCTTACTGTCCCCCCAAAACACATTTAACTGCCCATTTACCTCTTGGATTTGTTTGCCCTTCACAGGCCCTTCTGTCTTGGAGATCATTCTCATTATTATGGTAATCTTCTCATCTGCATTCCCTTTTAAGAGGTTTGACATAAAAATTACAAACTGCTCCTTGGCAACCTGTTCACTCAGCCCAGATGATTTCCCAGGCAGGTCAATGCTTTTCATTCCGTTGTACAACCGAACAGTCATTTGCTCTGGCAGTGGCTCCCGAGTGTGGGCCTGCAGTGAGAGAAACAGCAAAGAACACACTTTGTAAGTGAAGAATAACTAATGCATTCCAGCTAATCTGTGCTGAGATGTAGTATCTGCTATCAGCAACAAACTTTTGTCAAAGGGCTGGTTTTCCAAGAGCAAAAATAAAACTCTTTATTTTTATAGTGATTATTTACTGATTTAGATTGACACTGACACTGAACTTCAGAAAAAAACAACACTGTAACATCTTAACAGGATATTAGCAAAGTGTTTCTACATGGTAGCTCTGTCGTAAAGGTTTACAACCCTGCCAGTCCAATATTCAAAGTTGTGTTTCATGTTTGCTTTTATAGTGGAGTTCACAGATACTTGAAAACAAAAAGGAAGTAAAATGTTTTCCATATCTCAGTCTTGGCCTCAAGACAATGTGTTTAACCCTACGTGCATGTGTAGAAGCAATCCTGAGAAATCCCCCTCTGCATATCAACCAATTCAACAGGGAACAAAGTTGAGATCACTTGATTTTTATAATGCATCCCTGATGTTAAGACAGTCAAAATTAGGAGTTATTCATCTGAATTGCATGCCTGGCCCTTAGAATTGAAGTCTAACTGGTAGACATCATCATACATCACAGCTCTGCAGGAAAGATCTGACTCTGGATTCAACTTTCACAGTGTTCAAGATAATTACATGGTTTAAAAATAAAACATCTAAAATATGTGCACACACCAGGACATGATTACAGAGTGTCCTCACTGTGCACAGCATGCTGAGCACCTGACTCGACTCTTCTGTACAAGGGTGTAGCCCAGTGGGGACTGGGCTGAAATCAATGGAGCTGCACCTGCCAAAAAACACCATTCCAGCTCCATTTACTGATTTGTTGGCTCAATACCACTCCTCTGGAAGCCACCTGGACTGTTCCTATTTGATGCTAATGGCTGTTGCTGGGCATATAGAGATCCATATCCCAAGCTCTACGCTGCTTTCATTGACGTCAGTGGTAAAAACTCCCATTGATTTCAGCAGGAGCAGAAATAGCAGCCACAGTCCTTCACATCAGAGTGCTCCATACCGAGGGAGGGATGGTCACAGGGGGTACAGCTGGCTTTGAGAGGCTTTCTGAAAATCCTAAATGAGCCTGAAGTGAGAGAAGCAGCAGGGAACCCAACTAAAACATTACTCTCAAGGACTTTTTACTTCACACTACTGAATTACCTTCATAATCCCCACCTTATCCCTCCCACCACCTCGTTTCACTGTTTTGTTTTGCTTTTAGCTCTTCGAAGGAGTAGGCCTGGAGTGCCAAAAATGAAATCTGGAAAAAAGGAACCTTTAATAAACATCTAACTGACTCACAGTTTAGAATCCTTGTCTTAAATGCTTCAAGAAAGACTCTAGACATTCCTGCTTCCCAAGCTGTGCAGTGCTCCTGCCCAGAAGTCACATAGTTTCCTGCTAGCAAAGCAGAAGCCCGAGCAGAGTCCATGAGGCAATGCCTGGGGACCCATCAGTGTCAACAGGCTGTTGCTAGATCAAACCTGCCACATCTCAGTCCAGCCCAGACATGAGAAGAGTCACCCAAGAGGCAGGAATGTGACAGGAATTCTCTCCCCACCAAGGAGTCTGGCACCTACAGGCAGTCTTCCAAGATTTTCATGTAAGTTGACAAACAAGGCAGGAAGGAAAAAGACAATGTTCATCAAACACCACACTGACCTAGGGCAAAGCTAGGAAGAGAACCTCTTCCAGGTCCCAAACAGGTAACACACACCGAGGAATGTTTCTTGGATGAATTAGTGCTGAAAAGCAAGGCAGCAGCAACTAGTGACAGCCATGAACAGCCAGGCTGCAGGAAAGGCTAAGGCTGGCCTGTATGCAGAGGCACTGCTAAATACCTTAAAATAACCTGCTGCTTTCAATGAGTTTTAATTATATCCCATTAACTGTGTAATGTATATAAAAATGCACTTTACCACTACATTCATTTGGCCACTTAGCTCCTGCTTAACTGAAGTTATCAACTATTTCAATGAATCATTTTTCTCTTTTCTTGATTAGAAAATGAATGCAAAGTTAATCAGATGCATACTGCATGTTAATTAGCTAAAACAGGGAGCCACATCTTAATCAAGCAAAACTGAATTCTCTCCTTTTAGTGCAAGTGAAGAGATTAGAGGTGGTGACGCACTGAGGGAGACAGACATAACCAAATACAAACTGACTTTGTGACAGCTTCCCAAGAAAATCTGTAAATAATCTCACACTCTAGACTCCAGAGGGAAAAATATTCTTCCCAGTTTTCAAGTTGCTGTAAAAATATTTCCATAAGTCCCCATTTACTTCAGAATCAAGAAAGCTGCAAATGGACCCAACAGTGCAATTTAAGAGATAAATGCAAACCTGAAAGTCACTACTCATGTTAAACTGTTAGAAGAAGTTAAAATCCATCCTGCCCAAAACATTAAGCATTAAATTGAGATGAGCAATCCTTTAAAAGTAACTATTGCCATGCCTTGAATTTCTTTCTGGAATTCTGTTCAATGCACTACATCCCAGATATATCATGAATAATAGATTCTCTTGCCTGTAGTGCTGCCAGAGTCACAGTTTTCTTTGTAGCTTTGGCAGTTTTTGCTCCAGCTGAGCCACTTGATCCTGATAAGGTATCAAATACTCCATCAATGTCAGACTGCTCCTCAGGAAGAAATCTGGAAAGGTGATTCTGATAGGCATTGCTTTCTGCATTTCCCATCTTTTCAACCTGAAGCAAAGGAAAAAGAATTAAAGAAAAACAACATCAAACATAGAAAGGTATCACAAGGGCCATGAAAGACCTATCAAACTGACTAACATACCAGTGCAAGTTTTACAAGAAAAGCAAATTACTACCCTTCCAGGAAATTCTTAAAACTAGTGTTTAGTCTCTGTATTCACTGAGCCTTAATGAACCTGGAGAACATCTGTGAACAGTAACTGTGCTTTAAGAATTGACAATCTGACAGCTCTTTGCTAAAATCCCCCCGTCCACCAACACAAATATCATTCAAGTCTCTATCAAATGGAAAAACCAATATGATCTAATGGTTAAATTAGCAAAGTGACCATGAGTCTGACAGCTACAGTACATCCCTAATATGAAGCGAAATGCCTGATTATGGATTATTTATGACAGATTATGCTACATCATTCTGATGCATTAATGGACTGAAGCTACGTCTGCCAATATGATGTGGCACTAAAACACCATCAGTGAAACATCTCTGAAAATGACGAGAGTGTTTTTTTCTAAGGACACAATACAAAAATAGTTTGAAACAAAGTAACAAAACCCTTTTAGGAAGACAAGACCTATTAAAAACACACAGATTCACACAAAGTCAATAAATCACTGAGAGTTGGTCAGCATTAAGGTTGGCAGGGGGATGTTTGGTTTGGGGTTTCCTTGTTTGTTTGTTTGTTTTGCAGATTTAGCGGTACAACTACGATTGCCCTCACTGCCCCAGGATAAACCTGCATTATTTAAATTTAATTTTCAGTGTTGTCTGGCCATGTGCTTTCTCCCTGGAGCAGCAGCACAGCGTGGACACCTCACAGCGCCCCAGCAGGGCTGACACCCCAAATTCCACCACGACCTCACTGACAGTCCCTGCTGCCTCCCCACCTGCCTGGGCTGACAAGCTGAAGAAGGTGGGATGTGCAATAAAATAAAACACCCTCCTGTCCTGTCCTTTCCTTTCTGCAGATTCCGTGTCTCTCCTCACTCCCCTATTTCAGCCCATGACCCCCAGTTCCATGGGGACCCCCTTTTGCAGACAAGCCCACCACCCAGCCCTCAGAAGGACGCCCTTTGAGCCAAACCCAGCGCTTTTATCGTTAATTCGTGCTTTGTTTAACTCGTTAACTCGTACAAGAGCGGCCGGGTCGGGCCGAGTCACCTCCAGGCCTAAAGCCCTGCCTGCCTGCGGGGAAAGCACCGCCCGTGGGTGAGCCCTGAGGGGTGGATGGAAACCACCCTCACAGACCCCCAAGACGTGGTTGATTTAAACAGCGACCCGCTGGAGAAAGAGGATCCCAGACAGGTTTAATTCCCGGTGCGCTCCGGCCATCCCTCCCGGCGCGGCCGTGCAGCCGCCCTGCCGTGTGTGGGGGTGTTTGGGGGGGTGTTTGGGGGGGTGTTCGCCTCTGTCGGTGACAAGGCAGCCTGAGGGGACACCCCCGCCCGGACCCAGCCCCGCTTACCGGCAGGGCCGCCCTCGGGGACCGGGACCGGCGGACACGGCCCGGCTGGGGCGGCCGGCACAGCCCGGCACGGCACGGCACGGCACGGCACGGCCCTCAGCACGGCATTGCCCGCCCCTGAACCAGCCCAGCCCCTCCGGCGGGGAGGGAGGCACGGAAGGAAGGCAGGCATGGAAGGGAAGGAAGGCAGGCATGGAAGGGAAGGGAAGGGAAGGGAGGGAGCGGCAGACCGGCGGGGTTTATGGTGTGTCGACCCGCAGGGCCAGGCGGGCGGTGCCGCAGCCGCTGTGCGGGGCGGAGAGGGGGCCGCGCCAGAGCCGCGGAGAGCGGGGGGATCCTCCTCCCTGAGGGAACCCTCAGCCCAGGGGGAACCCTCCTTCCTAAGGGAATCCTCCCTGAGGGAACCCTCAGCCCAGGGGGAACCCTCCTTCCTAAGGGAATCCTCCCTGAGGGAACCCTCAGCCTTTGGGGGAACCCTCCTTCCTAAGGGAATCCTCCCTGAGGGAACCCTCAGCTTTGAGGGGACCCTTCCCCCTGAGGGATCCCTCCTTCCTGAGACAGCGCTTCTCCCTGAGAAGACCATTTTCCTTGAGGGAATCCTCCTCCCTGAAGTGTTTCTTCTCCCGCAGGTGACCCTCCTTTTTGAGGGGATCCCCTTTTTCCATGAGACCCTCCTCCTTAAGGAGACCCTCCTTCCTAAGGGAATCCTCCCTGAGGGGACCCTTTCTCCTAAGGAGATCCTTTTTCCTGAGGGCTCCCTCCTTTTTGAGGGAACTCTCCTCCCTGAGAGACCCTTTTCCCTGAGGGAACCCTCCTTTCTAAGGGAATCCTCCTCCCTGAAGTGTTTCTTCTCCCTCAGGTGACCCTTTACCCTGATGGGACCCCCCCCTTTTTGTTGGGACCCTTCTCCCTGAGAAGTCCCTTCTCCCTGAGGAGACCCTTCTCCCACTGAGCTGCCACGGCTATAAAACACTTTTTTTCAAAAATAAAGTAAAAATTGAGAGCTGTATCTGGCACGGAGCGACCACCCCCAGCAGCCCCTGTCAGAGCTGGAGTGTCGGGGTGCCCTGTGCTGAAGGGCATCCCAAAACATCCCCAAAATTGTCCTGGACAGGTCCCTGGAAGCTCTGAGGGAGAAGGTGTTGCTGGCCCTGGTCTGTCCTGGAAACAGCTTTTGGGTTTTGGGAAGGAAAAGGCTGTGTGTGCCTGTGTGTAATACACACACACACATAAACAAACACACATGTCATTTTCAAGGTAAACACTCAGGCTCTGGTAGATTTCAATGGCAATGGGGAGTGGAGGGAAAACACTACAATTTCTCAATGAATTGGTTAAACTTCCATCTCCTGCCTGGCAAAGTCAGGCCGGTCTGAGGCTGAGAGGTAAAAAGGCTGTACAAGGGCTGGGTGACAAATGCAGGGTCACAGGGACAGAGATCAGCTTACAGATCAGCTCTGCCTTCAGTCAGATGTGTGAATACTTGGGAGAAAAATTATAACCTCAGTGGTGGCAAATCTGGCTCCAGAATTGACTTTTTTTCAAGCCAACAATTTTCTGTCTCACATTGCTGAGCAGCACTCCCCTTGGACTTTTAGCCAGAGGTCTGCTTTGGTTCCTATAACCTTTTCCTTCACAGCAGTGACACCTTGTTCATCCATGCTTTGTCTGATGCAGTTGCTTTCCCTGCAGCCCGAGCTCAGTGTGATGCCTCCTCCTCCTCCTTCCAGCCAGGGGGAAGATGTGCAGGTTCCCACAAAGCTGGTGTTGTTTCAGTTCCTGCGACCGAATGGAACAGGTTAGCAGCTTTGGCATTTAACGTTTAATTACAGTCTAACCGGTGTGTTTTCAACAAAAATCATCTATGTTCCTTCATATGTAAAAAAGAAGGAAAATTAAAAATAATAATAAAAAACAAAAAAGTTGTCCAGAGAAGTGTTCAAGGCCAGGTTGGATGGGGCTTGGAGCAACCTCATCTAATGCAAGGTGTCCCTGCACATGACAGAGGGTTGGAAGGAGATGATCTTTAAGGTCATTTCCAACCCAAACACTCTATGATTCTGTGATTCTATCTGTACTAGCCATGGCAGAGCTCCCATTGTTTTGTTCTTTTGCCAGAATGAGTAAAAATATTTATAAAGTTTCAAGAACACCCATTTTATTTGGGGGAGGGGGGGTTATGTTTTTGTTTTTTTTTCTTTTTTTAATCTTCATGGATGCAACACTTCATAAAAACATGTCGAATATTCCTCTCATTGCCAGATGAGAGTTAGAAACAAACTGACCAGAATTCCAAATTGGTCACGTTGGAAACAGTGGATCCCCATTCAGATTTGTTATGGTCACCACTAGAGGCACAGGAGTTACCTTGTGTCTTGTATAAGGCCATGGCAAGCAAAAGTGAGGGAATTAGTGGGATGGTCATGTAATGTGAGCACAACCTGGGCTAGTGGAAGGTGTCGCTGCCCATGGCAGGGACGAGATGATCTCTCTAAGGTCCCTTCCAACCCAAACCATACTAGGATTGTATGAAATTGAGCGAAGCCCATCAAACTGCTGGAGACTTAATTGCCCACACGGTGGCATCGCACATTTAGAAAGTTCGCTGTGGAGCCTGCACTGAGGGCTTCCACACTGCTGAAAGTGTATGTGGATTCCCACGTTTATAAACAGCACTGCTGTGCAAGTAAAGGCTTGCATAAGAAATTAGTTTCGCCCCTTTCCTGTTAACTCTGCAAACATAATACAGACCATGAGGACAAAACTCCGTTCTTGGTGAAACTCCATCCCTGGGCTACAAAACAGATCCTGGGAAAGGTCTGTTGAGTGGCTTATATCAGTGCTCCCGAATTTCCAGTTGATGACTAAGAAGAAAAATGAAATGTACAGAATAAGAAAAACAAAATTCTTCCATTCAGATTAACTTTTTTCCCCTTTATTTTAAAGGCTATTATTTCTGCAGACATATTGTTTCACATAGAATTGTGTGATTTTTAATTTTTAAGAGTTGTGTTTCATATTGTAGCTCAGTCTGTAGGATCTCTTTCAGTCTGAAAATATAAGATTAGAGATTCTGGTCTGACCTTGCACTAAGACTGACTGACCAGTATTATCTTCACAAACATCTGATGACTTCAGGACCTTTTTTTCTCCAACCCTTGAGCTCAGAACCAGTCAAAGGTGCTGAAGTACCTGGCCTGCTTTGGCTCCAAGAAGCCAGTTTTGCAAAGATATATCCTGCTTTAGCCTCTTTTGTCCAAATCTCTGTGAACTGTGGGTTTATTTGCCCTGTCTGTCAATCGTAACCGAGCTTCCTGCTGCTACTGGATGGCGTTTTGTCTCTTGCCTGTAACATTGGGCTGTAAACTGCAGGGTAACACACTCCTAAAGCCACAAGGTACTCACACTAAATCACACAGATTATGCTCCTGCTGCGGGGGGAGTTTCCAGGTCACAAATTAACACCCTCACCCTCTCATCGCCTTTTTGCACCAAGAGTGTATAAAGTCAAGTTAAAACCTGGTGCATGAGGGCAGCAGTTCGAGGCACTCCTTAAATGAGTAGTCACTTCCTCATGTATATTTTCAGATACCCAGCAGAGCTAGTTAAGTCTCGAGTCGCTTTGTTTCTGCCAGTAAGAAAGAGAGAATACACTAAGATGCCTTATAAGGACATTCAAGAATATACCGGTGCATAGAAAAGAGGAAGAAAACACGAGAGGGTTCTATAAACAGTTGTGGCTGGTTTTGTGAACTGGTGATAGATGTGCGTCTGTTTGCAGAGTTAAAAAATCAAACCCACAAAATCCCAAACCATTTTATTTAAAAAAAAATTTATGCTTTTGACTTACATAAAATGGAGTTGCTTTGGTTTTATTAGTTTGCCAAGACTATAGAAATCTAAATGGCCCTAGTTCCAGATAATTCTCCTATCTGTTAAAATCTCTCATTTCAGGTAAGTCTCCTTCAGTTAAAGGAAATTATTGCAAGGGAACAATAGAATGTAAATTATGGTCTGAGCATCTGTGTCTTTATATCAAGCTTATCTGTTTTATTCAGATTATCTTTTAGTTTCTTAAATGTTATCTTTTCTCCTGTCTTGAGTTAAAACAGAGAGAAATTTTGCTGCTCATCAGTCTTCTATACATATGTTAAAGTTGTTACCCTCTGGAGTTAGTAATGCAGGGAATCATTCTGATTCACCTTTGATATGATTCATACCTTGCACTGTGTTCTCATTGAAGGCCTGCTGAGAAAAGGACCCTGCTGTGCCAAAGGCTGTGCAGACAGAGACAGAGGATTTCTGTTCCCAAGAGCTTATAATTAGCTGCATTCACATATGCATTGAGCAGAACACCCACCCTTCAGTCACAGGCATCAGAGAGCTCCAAAGAACGGTAATACCACATCAGTGGTGCTTTTCAGCAGGGTATTTTGGGGGCATGTTCACCTTTTGGGAAGGGGAGATTGGGGCTATACTTCCAAGTAAGCCATTAGGTTTCAACACTCTCTTGCAGGCTGTAGTCTAGATAAGCACTACTGTAAATTACATGGAGGAAACACATTTAATACTTTTAACTTCCCAGTTATTACTCAGCATTTCAGTTACATTAGATTGCAGAACTCTGGCCCTTGCAAAAGAGGTCAAGCTTGACCTCTTGAAAACAGGGGAGTTAAATTATAAAAGACCATTGTCTCTGTTTTTGGGTCTAGTGAACACAAAAGTCATTGCACCTCTTTTTAATGCTATTTGTGCTCTATATTTCCTGTTTTGGTGTAGATGTGGATTTTTACAAGCCGTCTGCAGTCACAGTAAGTGAAATCCTGCAAAAATGTTTTGATGAAACTAGTTGTAGGCCCAGCCCACTGATCATCTTGTAGTGTGACCTCAGCACAAAATTCTTTTGACTTTAAAAGGTATAGTCCAAAGCTACCCCCGATGCCCTTTTATATCCGTGTTGTTCAGCTCTGCCTGTAACTGGCTGCTGTGGCAGCTCTACCTTTGCAGCTACTTACCTGATTTGCCTTTGGGTTTCTGTGGGATTGCCATATATGGGGAAAAGAAATGGTCTGACTCTCATCAGAACTCTGTCCTTAGGTAGTCACAAAGGAAGGTCTGGGTTTTGCAAGTCTTTGAACTTCCCTTTACAAAAACCTCTGCGTGTAACCAATTCCCTTCTATAAAAGGAGAAAGAAGTGATGCACTGAGGGATGAATCTGATTATTGGGGGTTGGAACTAAATGACCTTTAAGGTCCACTCCAAACCATTCCATGATTCTAAGATTATGGGTAGAGGTTATAATATGCAGTATCTCTTAGCAAATGTACTTACAGATTGGATAAAAGCCTCCTGTCATAGCCTATTAACTGAGAGGAAATGTGTTGCCATGATGCAGCTGCTATATCTGCAGCAAAACTGCAATGCCTGACTTTATTAAACTAAAATGTAGGATGTCTTTTGTGTATATAAATCATAAACATTACTCTGGGCTGTGGACTAGATCCTGGTGACCGGAGGAAATGCATGACCCATAGTGAGGGGAATATGAGTATGAGGCTCTCCTAGACTGCCCTGGCCTTGTCTTCCTTGAAATACTGTAGCATTTTGAGCAAGGGTTGGATCCAGGCATCCTTTCCATCCATTTTTTATGATTCTATGATTAGAGCTGTTTCATGGGAAGACCTGGGTGGAATTATTACATGGCTAGATCTGTACTCCACAAACCTAAAAAAAAAAAAAAAAGCTGTCTGGAGTGAGGAGAAGAGATATTTTTGTTGCTTCCACTTTGGGAGAATTTAGAGGAAGACATTGCTCTTTTGTTATGCAGATTTCCTTTATAAAAACCACTGCAAATTACCAGCTAGCCTAAATGCATATATAGTTTAACAATGCAAAAATGAGGAACTAGGACTTACTTTGTTCTTAGAAGATATTTACATAAGGAAACAGCTGATTCCAATGTCTTTTACAAGTCAGCTTTCTTTCAGTTTACTGAATGTAGGACGAGCTGGGCATCTGAAATATGAGAGGATATCATTTGGGTCAGATGTTCAGAAGATACAGCATAAGCAGTACAACTGTTTGCATTGCTGCTCCTGCTGTGCATGCAATTGTCATTGTTCATGCCACTGAGAGATGTGATTGTGCATCAAACTGGAAGGATATCCTTCTACTTCTGACTGAAGGGGACTCACTTGACAGAATTCAGCCAGGCTGCATGGCTGGAGTCCTCTCCACCTCTGCAGGCTGTGTGTGGGGAGCTTTAAGGCCTTCATGTGCCCCAAGTGCCAGCTTTCTGCTGCTCTGTGCCTGTTGAAACTGAGCCAGAGTTCCTGGTTCATCCAGTGATAGACTAGATGTCCTGAGCTGTGGCGCTGCCCGCTTCGGGGATGTTTATGCTGGTCATTATAATATGCTTTTGATGTAGTTTGATATGCAGCTCTTAGAAATCATTTCATAACAAGACCTATGGCCCAGGTTGGCGTTTTGAGATCTTTCACTTTAAGAAACCATCTGCTCTAATCTTCATATAAACTAGAACAAATTTAACAAGGCAAATAATCCTTAACAAAGGAACCTTCTCCATGAAATATGCAGCCTGTGATGCTTAGAAACTCTACACAACTACTTATGTTTATTTTCTGCTTAGCCCAGGCCTAGTTTGAATTAAATATGCCAGATTACTCACTCCCTTACCTAACTCTTTGTATTGTTTGTAAAGGCTTGTAATCTGTGTTTAGTGAAAACTGTAGAAGGGTAGATCAAGTCTGTAACTGAATAAAGGAGTCAAATGGTATAATTCTGTCTCTCACTGAATATCAACACTTTTTGGGTTTGTTTCTTTTGTTTGTTTTTGTTTGGTTTATATTTGTTTTTTTTTGTCGGTTTTGTTTTGTTGTTTTGGTTTTGGTTTTTTTTAAAAGGCTGCTTTCCATGGAGGAATTTTAGAAATTGCTCAGGGTATTTGTTCTAATAAGGAAGTTCTCCACAGAGTCTGATGATGCATCACTGTAGCTGTTTCCATAGATAGTACATCAGGATGGAAAGCAAAGGATCCTCTTGCTCCGGATGGAAACAGAAGGTCTCATTTCCTGCGAGCACAGCCTGCATTCCATCTCTTTCAATTGTGATGTGGGCAACACTACACACAGTAACACTGTGGCCCAGATTTTTTGAACTGGATGTGATCATAGATCACCTCACAGTGTGCTATCACGACTGGGTCCTTGTGGTCAGCCTGTTTGGTCTATCAATCCAAACCGCTGGAAGTGTTAACACCAGTAGAGATGATAAGGTGGAAATACAGTGAAAAAAATCAAACCATTTTAGAGCACTGTGTCTGGCAAAAAAAACAAAAAAACAAATGGTTCAAGTAGGAGATGAGAAAACCTTGGTAATATTCCTGAACTCATTTATTGCTTGCAGACTCTTTCTCCAAACAGTAGGAGAGAACCTTCAGAACATCTTAGATCTGTAGTTCCTGGTGAAGGAAGTCTTTTGCAGCAGGGCAGCTGTGTTTCTTGGCAGTGTACAGTACTTACACCCACCATGTAACAAGAAACCAGTGTTTTGTCCTCTCTTGTGTGGAAAACTCTTAGGTTTTGAAAATAAGTGATAGAAACATGATCACGGCTTGTGTGATTTTAAAAGCCACCAAGTAAACTCATAAACTTCTTGCAATTTCAGGTGTTTGTGCAAGTAGCATTGCACTGTTTTAATTGCTACATGCAGCTCTTTTTCCCACACGAAATCTTCCCTACCACCTGGGCTGGTTTGTAGTTTTTCACTCTCTTTCTGTGCTATGCAGTTTATTTTCCACTGCAGCTCATCATTTTGACTGCTTCCCATATTTCTGTGCAGGTGTGGAGTGTGTCTGTTGGAGTCCAAAGTCTTTGGTTTACCTTTCACTGAGTAAACACGTGCCCCTCATGGGGTGGTTGTTTCCCAAAGCAATACTCCCAGACTGTGGGAGCACCCAGTTGTTGCTGACTGCTCACTGTTGGGATCTCTGCTCCAGGAGTATCTGGGGAAAGGTGACACACCACATTAAAGTGTCAGAGAGGAAGCTGTTCCTGCCTCATGCCTTTCCCAGAGGTGTGTATATGTGTATATTTACTATATATATAGTATGCAGTCATTTCCCTGTACGTCTCACCATTACAAAACTACTTCAGTCAGTTACAGGGTGTTTTTTCAAAGCTTTGGGCTATAAAAGCCCAAGGAAGAGCTTCCTATGCAATCCAGAATCTTCCCATGTGATCCAGCTGTGCTGCCTACTGGAGCCATAAGCTGTGGGAGGAAGTTAGGGCAGTAAATTGCTTCCATCTCAGTCCTTATCCCATGTGTGTGCAGTGCAGCACCTTCACAAAACAAGTGTGGCATTTGTGTTTCTCACAGCTGCTCTCCAGAGCAGAAAACAGCAGCTTTCTCTTTATTTTCTGTTTTCAAGTTGTGCTTAATCACATAAGAGGGAAACCATCATTAACAACAACTAGTCTTAAACTGCAGATCCAACTATTCTCCCCAGCACAATGCGCTGTGAAAGGTCAGGCTGGCTCTTTACAGCTTGGGCCCAATTATGCATTACGAACAGGCGAGAGGATAACATGCTTTTATCCTGAGTAAGGTACCAGTGAGATCGAGATCATAGCAGAGAGCCGTGACAGCTTTGAAGGGCTGCCTGTAAGTAATCTGCTGCTAGAGGTGACTCAGAGAGTGTGTCCCCCAGGGAAGGCTCAAGTTGCATTTTAAAGCAGTGATTTCCAACGCTAAACAGGAGATGTGTGACAGATCAGAGTCCAAACCAAGCTCTGCCTTTAGGTCGGGCTCTGCTGGCAGCTCCTGTGGGGAAGGGGAGATTCAAGGTGGTGGGGAAAAGAAGGTGAAGTGGTGAAATGCTCTGTGTGATTGGTTGGGGGTGAAAAATGAAAAAACCTCCTTTTTTTTCCCATTGTCTGTCCCTCTCTGGCTCAGTGGCCTCAGGCAGGTCAGTTGTTGTCTCGTACATCCCTCCATACAAATACTGCAAGCATGCAGGGTGTAATGGCCCTGATCTTACCTAAGTGCTGCAGCAACATGCTTTCTAACAACACAGGCAAGAAAAGCAGCAGCACTGTTTTTACAAGTGCCTCTGAAACCACCTTTCATTCCCACGCTGCAGAAGGAACTCCCCTCCCTTAGGTCCCTCCTTTCAGAGCCGAGGTACTTGCCAAGCAGTGGAGTTGCACAGAATAAAACTGATTCCAGTGGCTTGAGGTGCATCAAAAATACCCCTCTCACACTCAAAAGCAACCACAATTCTGGCAGGAGGCGGAGGCCACAACCAAAACTGGGTGTTACATGATACCTTATGGCACTCGGGAAGAGCCGGCTGTTTCTATGGCTACTTCTGCCTTTCTCTCCAACACACCAACCATTGGTTCTGATGAGATCATATTGTGTTAGAGAAAAAAAAAGTAATCACATGCTGCTTTACACTGCACCATTTGTTGAGCTGGGAAATATCTGACTTGCTAAAATAAAGACATTTTCCATTTAATGTATTTTTATAAATGGGTAGGATTCCCCTCATCTCTGATTTATAAATGCATGCATTTTGGCCTCGAAAATCCTGGGGTTTCCATGACAACAGGCTTGGGTTTTGAAGCTATTTCTTCCCCTTACCTCATCTTGGGTGGGGAAGAGTTGCTGTCCCCCTCCAGCATCAGTGCAATGGGCAAGCAAAATGGTTGCCTTGAGGAAAGATGGGCAAACCAGAAACTTCAGCCAGTTTTTTTTAAATACAAGTGAGAAACACTTGAGAAGAATGGCACCACAAACCTAGCAGGGGCTGGAGTCAGACTTTTTGTACACAGAAAGTCAAGTGCAAATGTAATCCCAGGGAATTTTAGTCATATACCACCCTGTCAGGTACTTGACAAACTGATCTGGTAGCCCTGAATAGCACATAGCAAAATAACCAGAGGATCTAACCAGTCTGTTCAAATCGTAACTCTAGAGATTAATTAGTGCTGAATGCACTTTAGTATTTGAAATACACTCTATCTCTGTTTTCCCCCTCATTTTTCAGCACTGCACTGCTGGGACTGTCTCTTTCATGGATCATTCATGGGTAAACCCTCTTCCTTCAATGTGGAGCAGTGCATTTGAGGCTGTGGGTACTGAAGGCACCATAAATAATCCATAACTGCTTTGCAAGGATCTTCCTTGTGGTTTTTTTCACTTTTAACATTTCCAGGAAAAATGAAGATAGACAGCTGCTGGTACTCTGTGGCTGAAGTGGTTTAGCAATTGATATTCTAAAATGGTAAAAAGCTGATTTTTGCAAACTCCTCAGAATATCCCTGGAGAGGGTCTTTGTTCCTTTTTCCTGCAGAGGAGAAACACAATATCCCTACATCCTTTTTGTTAATATGTACCTTCAAGTGTGCCATCCACTGAGGTTGCAGATGAAATGTCTCTCTTTGGCTTACTGTGGAGTTTTTCTTAATTTCTTTGAGTAAAACATATTATGGAACCATAGTGTTTAAGGTGTTACTGTATTAATCTCATCTGTATAATCTCATTTGCATTTGAGGTGTGAGCAGCATGACAAAGCTGTTCCTTAAACCAGCACTGGGTTGCTCCCAGTGTCTAATCCAAATCCTGGAGCTTCCATCCCATCTTTTGGAGCAGAGGATCTGGGTGTAGGTCAGGTATTCTGCAAGAAGCCAGAAAGCAGGGATATCTCGTCCAGGCCTGTTTTATCCATACTCCTGTAACCTGTCAGTAATTTACATTAGAGGCTGGTCTGTGAATCCCAAATAGAGCACAGTCCCTGCCTGTGCAGTCCCTGACACATCTCATGGTAGGATGAGATTGTCGCTGAGTGCCAAGCACAGTTCACGGTGAATCAGGATCAGGCACAACACAAAAGTGATTCAGTGACTGCTTTAAATAACCACACACAGGTTTTCCCTTCTGTCATGACTAAACCATCCTGCCCTCCCAGCGAGTCTCTTGGGGACAATGAAGTCACAACAGCACAATTTCAGCTGTGCAGCCAACTAGAGACAATATGAGCACCCTTGTCTTCCGTGCCCTAGTGTGGCATGTAGGGGATTAAAAAGTGAGTCATTTGCTGGGAAAAGTACTGATCCTGTGGCAGTAGGAGGACCTTAAGAAAGCTCTTGCATTCTGTAAAGGTTAATTACAAGAGTGGTGAAGCAGAAAGATGCAACTGAAAACCTATGCAATTCCATCTTGTACTTTTGACTTTTTCGATATCAGCCTTTCCTTCTCTAAAATGCTCTCCCACTTAAAACACTTCAATGGATTTATAGCCCAGGACATTGGAAAAAATCATAATTTTTACTTGTTTGGGTTTGTCTTCATTTCACGTGATATTGCACCCCACAAAACTAGTGTGTGGAAATCCTAAATGTTGTTTGTAGCACTGTCTGAAATTTCCTCCAAATTGTTAATTGATGGCTGCTTTTCATGTAGCCCGGAGCAAGTTTAGAGGAAATAAATGTAACATGAGTTAGTCATCCTTAAATAATCTCAAAGCAGGGAGCCCTACATTAACAGCAGGCTGATAATAAGCTGTGCAGTGTTATCTCCAGTAAAGCTTTGCTCATGACTTCAACTGAATTTACGAGCTGTCCTTTATTTGTTTGTTTGCTTTTACTCAGCAGGAGGATTTACTGTCTGCTTGCTGAAGTATCAATTATTCTTGTAAAATTGAATAGTACTGTTTTAGGATTATGCACAAAGAGACTAACATAATTTGAGACATGATGAAAATTAATAAGACACCACCTCTGTTATGACACCTGGGATAGGTACTTTTTTTGTGCCAGAGATAAACCTTGTGTTAGAGGACTAGTGAGGAATGGGGTTAAAAAGAGCCAGCAGACTTGCTCTAACCCTGTAATTTTTTATTTTTGTGGGCTTGTGTTGTCAGACCATCTGCAGCTGCTGCTGGTCAGGCATTGATCTGACCTCGGAGGGACAGAAATCCATTCTGTTCCCCGGCTGATCACTCAAGTCTTTTTACTCCAGCGTTTAAATTGGATTTTATTCAATTTTATTTAAATCCACTATATCAACACTTAATGAACAGAAGCCCTCCCACTCTGCTCTGTGGCAGCCCATTGTATACCACCATTTTGTTCTTTTTCATGTCCTATACATATTCATTTCCCTTAATCTTTCATGCTAATGTATGTTTCCCTTTCCCATTCTTTTTCTCTTCTCGATTATCATTAAATGCCTGGATGATACTTAAATGTCAGAAAAGCCCTGAGAAATGCCACAGAAATGCCATACTGGAGGAAAACACAATAGTTTATATTTTAAAAACCCTGAGCATGGTAATATCTGCTTTCCAGGCTGGGGGGCTGTTCTGGCCATCTCTCAGAAAAAAATAGATCTCTTGAGAGAAATGGATTTCTGTTGCTGATGGTGTTTTGATTTTGAGCTTTGATACTGAAATTGGAGGTTCAGAAATGAGTCCTACCCTCTCTCTAGTTCATCTCTGCCCTGACATGATAATGGGTCATTGGAACAATCAGCTGGCTTCATTAATTATTAATCCTAACACATGGCAAAAGCAATTTGGAGATTCACTGAATGTGTGGGGGTTGTTGATGGAAATGTAAAGGGGGCAATTAACAGTCTGAAAATAAATGAGAGTGGCAAGTGCCAGAGAGGAGGGAGGATCAGAAGGCTAAGGTATAGCTGAAAGAATAAGAAGATATTTTATTTTGCAGTCAGATGTATATCTTAAGTTACATTAGAGTGAAAATTCCTACAGCAGGCCATGTAGTTCACATGGGGATTGGGTTACTTGGCTGAACAGTGGTCTGTGCAAATATGCATTTATAGACCTTTACAAGAATTTTGATACTTGCTGAGTGCATAGAAAAAGCAGTAAGCTGTTCACTCCTAGGGAACTGGATACCCAGCCAAACAAGAGTGTAACTCTCATCCATGTATGTTAGTAGCTTTCTGCTGTATGTATGCTGAGGGGAGAAAACAGAAGTCTTGAGAGCATCAATGAGAGCTGCCACATAACATGAGTGCTGTGTGAAGGTGATTTTTTGTCCACACCAGCCTAGGCAGCCTAATGAGAACGAGACTGGAAAGGGAACTAGAAAGGGAACTGTATGAATTTGCCCCAGAGGGTGATACAATGGGAAGGGTTATTCCTGTGGTCTGTTCCTCTGTTTTCTGCACAGACACTGCACCACAACAGGAGCTCCTGTTCTGGGACTTTCAGAACGGCTAAAAAATCCAAGGGCGGAAGGAGCTCTCCATACAGTTCTGTCTCCCCAAAACAAAAGACTACACTGATGAGCTTTGTGCACAATAACATCTTATTGGAATATCTTAAAGAGCAGAAAGAGGCAGTGGCACTTTCCAAACCCGTGCCCTGGTCTGTGATGCATTGCCAAGGCCTGATGGTCTCCTCTGGATGTTGTCTGGATTCAGCTTCCAGGAGAGCTTTCTCTCTGGACAGCTCCAGATAGGCCAGCCCAGTTTCTTCTGCATTATCCAACCCCAGTGGCATTGGAAGGCAAGGCTGGAAAGGTGAACACCCCCAAATTGTTGAGGAGTTTTGGCAAAGCACAAAGGGCTTTCTTTTGCTTTGGCTTCCACAGCTCGTGCAATGCCACGGATTAATGGAACTCCAGACTGCCTAATGGAGTTTTTCCCACACAGCAAAATATTAACCGAGTCAATTGATTGCATTTTCATTTCTTGAGGGAGGTGCAGCCCACACATGCCATTGTGTCTGAGCACAAAGACAGTCTGCTGAAGCAACACCGTGTTATCTCACGGGTGTTTTGTGCTGCATCTTGCCTCTGATGTGAAAGGAAATGGAAATTCTTGCTCAGAAGACCTACCTGAAAAAGAAACAAATTCTTGTAAATTCAGTGTCCCAAACTTAGGAAATTACAGTTGCTGCTGCAGCAAAATACTGTGATAAACCCTCATCCATCTGGAATGTTTCCATAATCCACTACAGATTGCCAATTAATTGCATACTTACTTCTATGTAATAATGGCAGATAATGGGCTGTGTTAGGGTAAGTCCCCCAGAGGCAGTGGAAATACAACACAATATTCCTGAATTGCATATTTTTATTAAAGCAATGCCTGCAAGCTTCTGTCTGGTACTAGAAACCTATTGTGTGAGGGACTGTACATGTAATGAAAGGCCAGATTTACAGCACACACTCCTATTAAGTGAAGCACTTAATTGCTTACTTCAAGTACCAGTTTAAATAAACTGATCTCATCTATTTTCTAATTAAATGTGGGAAATTATAGTGTGGCTGGTTGGGACACAAGGTTTTTAAATCCTCTTCTAGAGCAGGAAGAACTGTAAATAGTCTCTTGTGCTGTTAAGATTAAAATGAGACTGGTATCACAGAAAGAGCCTTTGAACAATGCTGTGTGAAATAACTAGGGGTTTGTACATATAAATAAATCAGATTTCTTGCTAGCTTATGGAGGGTCTTTCATTGATGGTTGGATTTAGACTAAAAATCCTTTTAATTAAAGCTATTACAGAACAGGAAGACACAGTTTTTAAAAAGACATATATTTAATTTTATTTGGATTAATCAAGCTTTTCTGTGCTCTACTGAACATAATGTTCATGATGACCTTTTCCTGCTTACAGTAGTTTTAATATTTCACTGCAGTGTCTCTGGGAAGCAGCTCGGTAAACAGTAATTGCTGTCCAGAGGATAAAGAAGGGAAAGATCTGTGTGTTTTGAAATCAGGTCAGATTGTCACAGGATTGTTAGGGTCTAATGAAATGATGAATCTTCATTTTCTTGCGTTTACTGCTACAATTAGTTGCCCCTGTGTATCTGTGACAACTACAAGAGAGCTGTGTAACTTTCAGCTTAATATTTTCTGAGCATTTTGTGTCTGTCTTGTGTAACTGGAACATTTTAGCACCCAAAGCCAAACTACTGGGCACAACTGTGTACCTCCATGTGGGAATCTCTCCTGTGGTACCAGAGGTGGCTGCTCTGGTGCAGAGACTTCCTTTTAACCTGGATTTCTCTGAGAAAAGCCTTGGATTGCTCTGGAATGCCTGGGAGGGCTCCCACTGAAGTGGCTCAGCCTGTAGTTATAACCTGTCCTGAAAGCAGCTGATTGTTTTCATGTTGCTGCTTTTTAACATGTTGCTCCTGTGTGTCTTTTTCAGAAAAGAGAGAGCTGAGCACTTACAAGTTTGTTGCTATAAAGAGGAACAATTTTTCTTTGCCATTTCCTTGTCCTGAGGTTGCCACAGGACTGATGAAGCTGAACTTCTGCCATAAGACAAGGCACGCTGAGGCTGGACCCTCCTGCTCCTCATGTATTATACATCCCAAACTCACCATCATTTCAGAGCATTTCACACTCTAAAAATAGTGTCCCCATGACCCAGGGCCTCTGGGTCTTCCTAGGAGCAGGCACCACAGAAATCAATCATTCAGCTCCACCTTCACTTTTGTGCTGTAGACTAAGCTTAGCTTAATTCCCAGGAGTGCCAAGGGATGTGTTATTTATTGCCCCTGGATGCACGAAGCACTTGTGTCCATGGGAGACTCAGCTTCCATTTAGCCTCTCACAAGCCCATGTGCAATTTAGAACAATTTAGCTTTTTTATGCTTACAGGGAGAAGTCACTGCAATAGATAAGGACTAGATGGGTGGGTTTTCCTCTCTCTTAAATGCAAAGTTTGGGGCTTTTATTTTTGTCCTGATCTCAAATGTTTTTTATACTATCAAAGTAGAGAATCTGATTTCTGTAATCCAATCAAAGATGTTAATAATGAGAGCAGTGGTTACAAATCAAATAGGAAACTGCCACTGTCTCTTTTCAGGCCTGATGAGACTCTTCCCTTTTAACTGTCTCTGAAATCCATCTGGGAAGTGTCTGCATCACTTGCAGGCACTTGCCTGCCTTGATAGTAGGTTATGGAAATGCTGATTAGAGCCATTTGATCTGCATTGGTATTAAAGTGTCTGTAGCAACTCACTCCCACAGTGCAAGATAAAACTATTGGTTCCTCACATGTAACTTCTCTCAGGAAGTTTCTCGCACCTTCAAATACAAGGGGAAGGCTTTCTGAACCTAAAATCTTCTGAATTTTACAACAGAACTCCATCACAATTTCTCTGTGATAGAATAACTTGCTCCTAGTTAGTTGTTTGTGTTGGTTTTTTAATTAACAGAAAAGCCACTTCTGAATAAAAGAGCGGATTTTCCTCTATCTTTAAGACATCTTTTCACTACATACGGCAAATTACCAACTCCTTTCTCATGTCCAGCTGCAAAGTATTTTAACATCTGATTATCATAAGAACACCTAATTTAAAAAAAAATAATCTCTAGTGGCCAATAAGAAATAAAACTCATGCTATCCAATTAGCACATGTATGAGCATGTGTCTGTAAAATACATATACACCTTATAAGTGCACATCTACACACTCCTGCAGGCCATCCTAGCTGTGTATATTTCTACACTGGACAGATATAATCTGCTGTTTTCTTTACTGTGGTCATGGATTAATTTCAGAGCAGATCCACCAAGTCCTCAGCCCTGTGAATTATTTGAGTTATATTGAATATTCATACCACCCATATAGTTATGGGCCTGTGTTCTCCCAGCTGTGGAACAGCTGTTTGGGATTCTCACGTACATTTGCTGAAATAGGTTGCTCTGGATGAACTTTTCTGTTTTGATGCCTCAACTGAGCAATAACAAGAACTGACAAACCTTTCTCTGTGTGTGTGTGTGTGTGTGTGTGTGTGTAGATCTGTTATGTATTTAACAAACAGCATTCTGCTCCCCCCACCTCCACAAACACACTCTTGTAAATCTGAATCAAAGCCCATTCAGGACATTTCATTTTAAGTGGTTTCATCTTACTGTAATTACCAAGTCATGTGAGGAGCAGAGAAACAATTGTCTGCACAACAATGGAGATGAAATAAAGATAGCCTCTAATTAATTCCATCTAGGTTATAATTAATTTTGACTGAGTTGCTCAGGACAATATCCTTAAGTCTCACAGGCTTTGCTAAAGAGGGCTGATCACCAGCTGCTGCTCTTTGATTTTCAAAGCAGATGGGGCTATTTCCAGCTATTGCTTAAAAGGAAATGAGGAGGAAGGTGGGGAGAGTTTGGTTGGCTTTGAACAGGCCCTGGGGTAAGGCTGCTGGAGGGAGTGCCTTGTCACAAAACTGGTCTCTGATAGTGTATTTTAAAGATTTTAGACGTGTTTTGTTGTAATTTAGCTTGAAATTTGTAAGAGCCCCTTTTTGCTTTATTAGAAAAAAAAGTACCATCTGGGATGCAATGAAACATCAATAAATATTTCATTATGTGCTGTATATTAAGTCTGCCTTGGGTTACAGTGATGTTAAAGGTGATGAAGGACACAAATATGAATGTTTCTAGTCTTTGTCATTTCATAGAAACAAAATATGAAAATTATCTGTTTAGATTGTTATCCTAGTTCTGTTTGTCAGTGTAGAATTGTCCTTTCCTTCATTATACAGGAAGCTTTGATGAATAACATATTAATTTTAATTAATCTGAGAAACTCTGCCACTTTGTTTGCTGACAAACTACGAAATTCTCAGATGGATTTGTTGTTGGAAATTATTCATAAACTTCTGGAATAAATAAATCCCAGTTTGCTGCTAGCCTGTGCTCATTAGGAGCAGTGGATATATAAATCACCAGTGTGGCAGGTTCTCAAACACCACAGTATTCAGGGCTCTTGAGTGGAAGCTTCTAGAGCTACCTGATGCCTGGCATGTGCTTAGTTCTACATATAAATGCAAAAGGTGAAAATGCAGGTTGGAAACTAACTTTGTTTTGCTGTCTCTGGTAGAACACTTATGGGCAAAGAGAGCAGTTATGGGGCAACTTCAGACATAAGATTTTCCATGCTGAGAACCACCACCTGCAATTCTAAGTGGAGAGGGAAAAGTTAAAATGTGTTCGATTATGCAATTCATTAGGAATAAGTAGGACGGCTGGGGATTTCATTGTTAAATAGTAGTACATCAAATACTTTTTCCAAGAATTTTGTGTTCAAGCTATACTTTCTTGTGCTAAATTTTCTGTTTCCTGTCACTTTGTTTGGCTGCCTTTTCATGGCTGTAATGTATACAAAGACCCAGCGCTGTGCGCTTCGGAAGGTGAAATTCCCATTGAAAGCAATGTTTAAAAGCTTAGAGGAAAGACCTGTTAATATGTGAGAAAAGGAGTTGCCAAAGAAATTGAGCAATTTGTGTCTTACACGGGGGGTTTGAAATGGGTACAAAAGGCATTCACCAGTATAATCTTTTCATTGTGCATGGCTCCAGCCCAAATCAGTTCTGGTGTCCTGTTTAGTCTGAGGGAGACAACCTACAGTGCTGTTTTTGGGAAAGCATCAGAGTAGCATTGTGGAAACACTGCCTGCATTATCTGTTACCTTGAACGTGACAGTAGCTGAATCTGTTTAGTGCTCTGTTTTTCCTTTTCCATTCAGAAGTCTGTTTCCTTGCTTGCCCTACAGTTAAATTTCTGAAGACAATGAGATCACTGTAATGCTTTAACCTGACTTTTCCGTAACAGAGCCCACAAAGTTTCACCAGTAATTCTTGCAGCCGGTCCAAAAATCATGCTCCAATTGTGAATTCCCTCTTTTTTCTCCCCTTTAACACAGGTATCCTTAAGCTCCTTGGTTTTCCCAGGCAGACAATGTATTTTAGTGATTGTGGGCATGCAAAGGTGGAACTTGTTACTGGCTATGTGGCTTCCTTTGCTCAGTATCATTCCTGGTTTTGTAGGGCACAGTCCCATCTAAGAGGCATGTCCCAGCTATTTTGTAAAGCTGTTGTAAGCTGGATGAATAAATGTGTTTGGAAATAGATTAAGACTTGCAAGTAGGGGCTTTTCCCCCCTTCAGTTCTCTCCCTTCGGTGAAGTTGTGCTTTGTTTCCAGTTTTAGGCCCTCTAAAACACAGGCAGCTTCCCTACTCTAGCCATTTCCAGCCTTCCTGGGCAACAGGGATGCCTTATCTGGTGAGACACCAATAGTGAAACACTGCAGTCCTGGTTTTCAGCCTGATACTTGTCCCCTCCAGAGTGGGCAAGTAATTCAGCTTTTTGTTTAAAAGGAGAGCTTTCTAAGTGACATTTGTTCTGTTTCTCCAAAGGATTCTGCCTAAAGAATCTATGCCAAATCTATGGAAAGTTCAAGAGAAACTTCAAGCAAGACCTGCAGTTTTGACAGTGTTGCATTGCTTGCTTTTGGCTTCTTCAGGTATGTGATTCAATTAGCCTAATTCCTTATTATCTATTCTTGGACTGTGTAACAGGAGGAGAAATCCCTCTCTCTGTACTAACAAATGGTCAGACATTGCCTATGACTCATTACTGAACAGGCACAGGAGGCCTGTCCTTTTCCCAGGTCTCTAAGATAGTTCCTCATTAAATTCTTTAGAAGAAAAAAGAGAAATTACAAAAAAAAAACCACATGGATCTCTCTGAAATGGCTATCTGACAGTTTTTAGAGTGAACACATAGTTGGTACATCAGGCTGGGATGGAAAAATATTCATGAAGGGGCTTTTTATGTATATATGGTGAGATGTTCTAAATGTTGTATGGAGGAAGAACAGTTGCATGTGTGTGTTCTGGTTCAAGGCATTCTGTAACTCTCTCAAGCTGAAGCCTTCTGAGGGCACAACAGCTTTCCAGAGCTGCCCATCCTCAGTATTAATACCTAATTCTGCCTGAGGCACAGTGATGTGCTTTCTGTGGTGATTTTATGCCTTGAATTACTTTATTCAGTGGTAATGCTGGGTTACTCTATTCTTCTAATTTCTCCTTCCATTTTTATTTCTTCCTGCTTTTGTCCTGCCTTCAGTTTTATCAATGAATTTGTTATAGAGGAAAGTGACCAGGGAAGTGATCATGTAAACATGACCACCCCCCTTATTTTCCTCTCTAGCTTCCTGCTCTTTTGGGAAGTGAAGGTCTTGACCAAACTGTAAGTTTACCATCTTTTCCTGATGTATTGCTGAGATATGCAGAATGGATTTTTTTGTCTTTTCCCTGTGAGTAGTTTTTCACACAGCTTCCAGTTAGGCTTGAAAAGGAACTTAGGCTGATCTTGAGAGAGAAATGCAGGAAGGAGAACTAGACAGACCACACCCTGTTTCCACACACCTCCTGGTCGTGCTTACTCTGCTCTTTGCAATCAGTGTCTCAACGTTGGTTAGTTCTCTCTTGGACACACAAAGTGATACCAGGATGGTGTTCCAAGTTGCAGACACTGAAACCAAAGGGCCTTTTATGGTGTCTCAGTTGTGTCTCCTTTGTCCACTTGAAACAGGTTTCTTGAATATAAGAAGCTTACTTAACCCAGGGTTTAAAGCTATTTTTATCCAGCATGAAATGTGTGTGGAAAGAAGGAATTTGGAGATAGAGGATGGCACTCTTTGTTTTCCCTCAAGGTCTCCTTTATGCTTGGGGAAAGATAGAACTGTTTTCTAGAAA
Organism: Margarornis squamiger; assembly: GCA_035222235.1. Taxonomy (NCBI): domain Eukaryota; kingdom Metazoa; phylum Chordata; class Aves; order Passeriformes; family Furnariidae; genus Margarornis; species Margarornis squamiger. The sequence goes on from JAWWTY010000019.1 coordinate 17,035,758, forward strand.
ACTTAGATAATATTCAGATACTGTTTGGGTCAACTCCTTGAGGGCTGAAGCAGCAGATGAATTTGCAAAATGTCACTGACGCAGTCAATTCAAATCAACTGTAATGTCATTGCTGTGGGTGGTCCTGATTTTACTGAGATTCTGGATCCTTCTCTCTGAGATCTTACTGAGCCCTGTCAAATATGTGTGGAAATTTCTCCTTTCAGACTTCTGCTCCTGCTCTGTGTGCAATAATACCTAAAGGCCCTCCTGTGTTCACCTCACATTAGCTATTAAAATTGCCACTATTGCAACACTCTGTCAAGTGTAGGATCTCTTTTAAACGGAGATCCTTCTGTGCTGTAGTTCCCTAATATTTACTGGAAGTGTTTACGTAGGTGCCAGCTTGTGTTGGGGGTAGGATTACAGGATTTAAAACACTGGTGCAAAGACCACTGCTAGAATTGTGCAGGCTTTACAAGAGCAGGCTGTTACGAGACAGTTCCACTCCACCTTAAAGGGAGAAGCATCTCTGTTGCCTTTGTGAGCTTTAATCGCTCCAATTACCCTGCTTTTCCCATCCCGACAGCTGGCATGCACACAGTCCCTTGTTAAGGCTCGCATGAGAGGTGGAGGGTTTTTCCCTCAGTCAAGTGAATGACCACAGCGCCAAGCACATCCCCAACACCACCCAGCAATTTGCTCGGCTGGAGTTTGCTGATTTTGCACAGCAGATGTTTCATGGAGAACCCGTTCCTACGTGCACAGGAACTCCCCTTCCAGAACATTCAGCCACGCAGAGCAGGGTTAATCCAGGGTTTATTAATCCAGGGGGTGTGTTGTGGGGCAGGAGGGGCCAATTAAGTGTTATTCCCCCTCAGTCTAAGATTCAGTCCTGCTGTCCAAAGGTAACTTCAAGTTTTCCTTGCTTTCACTGCATGAGGATTTAGATGCCAGGTTTGCTGTGCCATCTGTCTCCTCAGCCAGACCCTGAAAACCTGCTCTGAAGGCCCAGCTTTACTGACTGACTGTGCCCAGCAACCCCTTTCCCTCTCTGAAGTCAGAAGGTGGCTTAGCATGCCATGGGAACAGGCTTTGAAGTGAGAATTCGTGTTTAAAAGGCACATTTTAGTTGTGTTAGTTAATTGTACTGATCCTTCCCCAAGGTTTGTGATGCAGGCACCTGCTCTGGGATGTTGTGAGCAGCTGGAGGTGCCCAGGCATCTCCAGCAGAGCTGCCCTGGGTGAGGACACACACACAGAGGGCACAAACACTGCCCACTTTTACATGGCTTCAAGGCTAGCTCTATTCAGAAAGGCTCAGGATTGCTATGGCAACCCCAATCACAAACCGTAAAGGATTCATGCGAAAACCCAAAAAGGCTCAAGCTGTAAGGGCTTTTCTCCCTTTCTCTCCCTCTTTCTTATTTTCTTCATCACAGAAATCACTTCTGAGCAGATGGGCCTATAGCAGCTCTATTGTGGACCCTTTGTGTGCTGGGAGCCCTTTGTTCCCTGGTTCCTGAGCCTGAGCAAATGCAGCTGCTCTGGGAATCAGTGGGAATATCAGGTGTTTGTCTTCCAGTGACTCAGATCAGCAGAATCCTTGCAATGAAACCACCCAGTCCAGTGGCTCATCCAGCTCCAGAACATCTCAGTGGGGCAAGGTCTATGACTGCTGCTCTTGCAGTGCTGTGTTTGGGAAAACTGTCCATCACTACAGCGGGAAGAGCTTTCGGGCATTATCTGGGAGCCAGAATTTTAGGGCTGTGGAAGATGAGCTCTGTAAAGTCTTAGAGTGGTGTAGGAGATTATTGCATCATCTTTTCCTTACACCCTACTCCAAAACTTGATCAGAGAAGCAAGTACACCTCTAGCCTCAGCTTAGGAGACCACAGGGATCATCTTCTGTGGATAAGAATTTATTTGGCTGCCTCTGGGAATGGGATGGTTTTGTCTTTCCAGCTGCTTGCTTGGTCCTATCTTAGATATCTGTTTACAGTGGCATAATTGGACCTTTAATTTTTCTGTCCTTAGTCTCTCTATGCACGTGTTGAAACAAACCTCTGTCCATTGGTTGAGCTCTGTGATTTGGGCAATTACAATGTAGCAGAGTAGCTCAGGGAGATCTTTCATCATCTTTTATTCTCTTTATGCTGAATGCATTTCAGAACCATCTTCCTCTCCCAATCTGAAATGTGAAAAGCAATTCTGCCCCACTGACCTTTGTGTCCTTGCCCCTGGTGGACAGCAGGAATTCCTACATAGCTGATATTTTCTCTTCTTGTGAGGAAAAACTTTATTTGCTCTGAGTCACCCTGGATGTTATTCATGGCTCCATGGTTACCCAATTCCCACTTCTGCTCTCTGCCTAGAATTTGCTGCAGGATTATCAACAGACAGAAACTGGAGGGACTTTATAGTTATGAACACAAATTTCTCTGACTTATCTTGTTTGATTCTGACTATTTGCTGAAACAACTCCTAGTCCAGCTAAGATTGTTTACAAATGCATATGGTGTGCACAACATAAAACAGCACATTTGTATTTGCATCCTTGGGCTGAAAGGGGAATCTGCTGTATGGGTGGGGGGAGTTCTTGGATCATAGCAGTTGAAATGGAAAATAGAGAAAACTGAACCAAAGAGTCTCTTCCACTTTCCTAAAGAACTCAGCTCCCAGAAAAATCTGGCTTTGATTGCCTCTTGCTTCATACAGTGAAGAGAGATCTTGATTTTTTTCTTTACTTTTAAGCAGGAGTAGCAGATCAGCACGGCCCAAAAGTGAATAGGAACAATCTGAGGATGTGCTGAAAGCTAAAGGAAAGTAAAAGACGATGTGAGGGGTTATATTGTTATTGTCTGAGCTTTAGAGACAGAATGTACAGTATTTAATCATACAGTCTCATGTTTTATAAATATATCTGTGGAGTAGTGAGGTTGGTTCAGCAGTGCCCTTGGTGCCCACTGTGGGAAGAGCTCCTCTTGCTTTGGTCCCAGGCCTGAGTAGCTGCATCCTCTGCAGAGACACTTGTGACAATGAGTAAATTGCAGTGCCTCTGGAGTGGCTGGTGCAGCACCGAGGCTCTCCCACAGAAATAGTTCACGAGTGATTACCCCCTCTCTGTCTCCGGCAGACAACACAGCAAATGTTTGCAGAGCACAGCAATCATTACAGTATCAATCCTATTGCTCCTGAATGGAAATGCATGAGAGAACTGTATGTACAAACCCCAAAATATTTCCTGGGCATAAAGCCAAAGCAGAATAATTTAACCACATCAAAGTGTTTGGTTCTTGGGGGGGAGGGGGGGGTGTGATTTTTTTCATGCTAACACACAAAAATCAACATGTTCTCAAGGAAAGCAGAGGTTTTGTAGAAACAGCCTTTTGTAGTGGCAGAATACCTTTTAAATTGATTTTTGAAGCATTTTTCTAAGGCAGACTGTTCAAAACTCAGGGACGTGTGCAAATTAGGGGCAAAAAAATCTAATTTGCACATGTGTTTGCCATGATTATAAGAACAGATTTAAACTGATTTGGTGTTAAAGGATTAATAAAACTCTGGGTCTGAACAGGAGGGGATTGTGAGTGGGTGGGAGATGGTTCTCATTTCATGATTCCTGCCAGTGTCAACCCTGGCATATGTATAATTAACCTACTTGATTAGCACCACAGAATAAAAATATGAATGGGGGAGCTCTTCTACTCTGCCAGCCTGAAGCTGAGGAGCTGGAAGGCACAAAGGCTGAGTGGTTGGCAGAGAAGCCTTGCAGATAGAACAGTTAATAATGATTTTGCTAGTTGAGACTTAGCATGACTTCCCTCTTCCTTGTGTGTGGCAAAGCTCCAGTGACAACCTCCTTCCTGAACTGAAGTTGTGGTCTCTGTCCAGGACCTTGTGCAGCCCTGTCCTCATTGCTCCTCTTAAAAGGCCTGGGGAAAGGAGTGCTCTGCTTTTTAACATGCTGTGGAGCTGTGCTCCCTCAGCCCTTGTGTGGAGCAGCCCTCCAGAGTAAATAACTGCAACAATTCCTCCTCAATAACACAGTTCACACACATAAAGGAGGGAGCATTAGCTGCCTTTTTTATTTTTTTTATTTTTCATCCATCTTCTGTTCACAAGCAAAATAACCAAGGGAATCCATCCCTTCCCAAGAGCATGAAAATAGGAATAAGTAAGCTGTAGAATCCTACAGGGCAGATGTCTGATAACAAATCCATTCAGTTTAGCTCTCTCTCATGGAAAATAAAGGAATATAAGAACTCATTATTACCCGTGCCCCAAGCAGAAGCTTAGCAGCTCGCAGCAGTGACAGCTCAGATTATTAGTGTATTTATAATAAAGTCTTTTAAGTCTGCCACATGGAGGGATTTGTGAGTCAGCAAAGAGAGCAAATAGGTCTGGAAGGGTCAGGCCAGCACAGAAAGGAAAACTGTCAGGAATTACTCAAACTTGAACATGCCCAGGTCTGCCTCCATCTCCTTTAGCTATAGCTATGGTTCTGGGAAGGAGAGACTCGTTATTTTTAATTTCTTTGAAAGCAAAGTGCAGGGAAGGCAGAGAGAAGTGTTGGCTGGTGACAGATTGTAATGAAGCAGGTCAGCCTCCCTGAGCTGGCACCAGCACAGAGGGAGCTGTGCACGAGGATGTTCTACCAATTCACCTGCCAGGCAAAGGCTGCTACCCAGTTTACCCTCTTAACCTGCATTTAGAAGCACATTGTGTTGTACAGATGCATGCTGCACTCGGTTTGGGGGAACTGATTGACTTTCTAATAGGTTTAAAGCTGGAGATACCAATTTAGGGCTCACAGGAAGGAGAGCCCTTAATCCTGTTCAATCTGGAGGTTCCTTGCAAGGCTGAGACCACATAGAACCCAAAACAGAGATGTGTAGTTGTCAGTTTTCTAGGTTTGGGGTTTTTTTTAAATATAATTATTTATATAATGCAGAAGACCTTAATGATGCATAATTTTACATTGGAACTTTAGGAAAAAATAAATCCCATTCACTGTTGTGACAAGGCAGAAAGCAGCAGCTGAATGCCAGGGCGTAAAGGGGAGATTCTAATGAAATAGGTGCACAACTCATACCAAAACTTGGTTGGAATGGAACGCTAATTCACATTAGGATCTCTCAAAGCCTTGCTAAACACAGCTCCTAATCACTTATGCTCACTGATGGTCCCATTCTGCTTTTTATAGCACCAGTAATCCAGGTAACCTGGACAAACTCCAACTTGGATAATTACGTTCTCCTGACCTAAATTCTCCTCGGTGTTTCAAATGGATGCTATTCTTGGGCTGATATCCTAAATAAGCAATTGCTGCTTTGTGCACTCTAAAAGGCTTTCTGTGTTTCATCTGAGTTAACTGTGTCTCACTGGAAATACCATGTGACTGAGGGACATTGTGGTAGCTTTGTGAACTTAAAAACCCCTTCGTAGGGGTAAAGTGGGAGAGGAATTAGTATATTTCATTTACAGTTTACAGCATCTGCTCAAAAATATTTTTGTTGATAAATATCAGATGTGTTAATTAAATGGGATATTTTGGCATGCATACATGCTCTGGGATCTGGGCATTGTAGGCACTTTAGTAGGCAGTCCTAGAAATTCAGCTTTTCTTGGCATTGATCACAGGCTTCAGAGAATGAATGCTCATAATTCTGCCAAACACGCAGTAATGAGAATTTCAGCTGAGCATTTCCAGCTTGTTCTGCCCAGTTCCAGCTGGTCAGGCAGTACCTGAAACACACCAGTGGCTCCTGGAACAACATCTCCTCCAGGATGGCTCATCACACAGCACATACCAAAGCATACATGAAAATAAACCCTGTTTGGGGGGCGGTTTGGGGGTGGGGACGGTGTGTGTATGTGTTTTGGTTTGTTGGTTTTTTAATGCAGACTCCAAGATGAGGCAATGGCCTGAGAGAACTGTAAAAGGATAAAGCAGATCTAGTGGACCCCCCTGGGGACATCAGCTGAATCAACATTAGCTGAATTTACTAGATTTTCTTCCACGCCTTGATTTCAGTCTGCTCTGGGTGTGAAGTATTTCCCTTCACTGTTTTGCTCCCCATCTGGTCTGTGTTTTTATCAAAACCATTTTACTAATCTTCATTCTTCAGCTGGTGCTTGGGCCTTACCTGCCCCCCCTTTCACATGAAGGGATTTGTCACATCTCTCATATGATCCAAATTCCTGGCACATCCCTGGACAGGATCACTTCACCAGTCAGGCAAGCACAGGAAAACAGCAAAGTGGGACCAGCATTTCAGGGATAAGTACAGGAAACAAAGAAATACGTGTAGGAAGGGATCAGAAGGGAAACCAGGGTCAAACCCCCAGATTTGAAGAAGGATGGGACAGGAAGTAGGAGAATGACTGGAGAGGAAGAGCAAAGTTGCTGCTGCTAAAGGATGTAGCAGCACAGTATGGAAAGGTGGGGTGTCAGTGGCTGAAAGAAATGAGTGGAGGATGGAGCCAGGAGCAGCAAGGACAGGACTGGGAACAGGAAATAGCACAAAGCCACTGCCCAGAGGACAGGGGTGACATTCCAGTCTCACCAGCACCCCAGCCATGGTGCCATCCCCTCTCACCCTTTGCAGTGTAACACCTCCAGTGAGCTGCAGCCAGTCACAGTAAAACCCCTTTGGTTGGTGTCAGGGCACAGCCACAGAGCCATTGCACTTTCATTAGTGCAGTAAACCCATGAATTATATATGTTTGACTATGTAAGTCCTGTTCTTTGCTTGGATACAGGCACTGTTGCTGTTCTAAGCAGTCAGACAAGTTGAGATGCATGAAATGGGCCAAGCAATCCCCTCATGTATTAAACATGGATGAACTTGACCTAAAATCTTTTAAAACTGCATTTGCTTTTCTCTGTCACTAGGAAAAGTGTGAGTTATGAATGCTGGAGCCAGCTGAGGCCACCAATTCCTTGAAATAAGGACATTATACACTTAAAACCGGTTGTGCTAAGCACAAGAATGATTACAGTCTTTAGTTTAGTATCTTGAATAAAGCACTCCTGGGATTTTGGAAAGGACTTGATGTTACCATGCTGTGTTGCTGCAGCCACTCTGGGAGTGTCTGAGCCCAGGGCAAAGCCCACTGTGGTGTTTTCCAGGGATGTTACAGGAATTAAGAAGTGATTATACAATCACTTTTAATTGGCTTCCAAAACGGTTTTGTTACTGGTTTCAGGATGTGAGTAAATTAAGCAGATTAACTGTTTTTTATTTCCTTGTATTTCAAGGGAAAGATAAGTAGGAAACCCCCATGCAAATTAATCTGCCTTGAACTCAGTGTGTTTCTCAGCATAATCATTTTTGACTCCTTTCCACTTTTATATTTTGGGCTACTTTCATGCTGGAGTCTTGGGAAGCTTTAGAGACAGAAGACTTCTGGTCTTGCAGGATTCATCTTATGTAAAGCTCCTTTCTCTGTAAGCACAGACTGGAGCTGACAGGAACAGCCTGGGACAGGCAACATTTTCAGAGGGGAACTGAGAAAGAAGAGAGACTGTCTGGAATGAGAAGTGGATACTGAAGCAAATAACAAAACCAGGGCCAAAAGCCCATGGTGTTGCAGCCACTGCTGGGTGTGGTGTAGGGGAAAACTTCCACAGCACCATTTGCAGAACTGCAGCATCATTAACTGATTCATGATAATGACCATTACCACATGGACACTTTTTCTCCTGCCTTTCATCTTCAAGCTGGAAGAATGTCACCCACGTGTTCACTGTCAAACTTCACAGCACCACCCTGGAGTAGGTTAATGCATAGGGAGAGTCAGTTCCTCGGTGCTTACCTCAGTTTACCTCACAGCAAAAATTCCATTTTTCTGTGGTGAGGCTTTGTTTATGCTGGAATGTGTCTCAGAAAACTGTCTGACATGTGCAGAACTGTGAGGATTTTAGACTGAAGAGTTCTTGGTCACTCTAGAGCTACCCAAGGTACTCTGCCACCAAGAGTTAGATTTGGCCACAGAGGTTCTGAGCATCCTCTGAGATACAGGTATTTCCTGGGCAGTGCAAAAAGCAGTGAGCATGTACATGTAGTGAGTGCCCTGTTGCACAGTTACCATAGAGACAGCACATTAATCATGGATCTAGAACTAAACCCAACACTTTCTATTCTTTTTTCCTCTCTTGCACAAAGGCAAGGTGCTGAATTGCTGGTCATATCCTGTGTTTATGAGCAATGAACAACGTGCTTTGTGCGTATTGCTCTGAGCTGCTGAAATGCAGACTCGGTTCCACCATCCCTGGGGTTGAGCAGAGTTCAGGCTTCAGAGCTCCCCACTTTGTTCCTTAAACCCTGCTCACATAATTTCCTGTTTAGATGCAAAAAAAGGGGCTAAAGAGCTCTTGGTGCTTCCTCTTCTGGGCTCGGTGCAGTTGTTTCTTCCACAGAAGCAGCTGACAGGATATTTCTCTGATAGGCACTCGAGCTAATTTTTCACATTCTTATCAGTTCAGATGGCTCTTTGTAAGAGCAGTTTCAAAACCTAATTTCAAGTGGCTAAAAAAAATAATCAGATAAAATATGTTGTTTGAATGTAAAAGCATTAGCTGAGCAGGCTTGGTTCAGTGTCAGAGGAGCACAAAGCCCTGCAGTTAATACCCTAGGAAAGCTCTGTAAAGAAGGTACAAGAAATCTGCATTGCAGTTCTGCAGACATTGCTGTTCCTTTGCTGTGCTCTCTGAGCTTCAGAAAAGGTCCCAATACTTGTGAACTCCTTCAGCTTAGAGGTTTGTCGTTTTACTGAGTACAGAGTTGGAAGCTGGGAATCTTTGCAGCTGAGGCCCTTCAGTTGTCCATTCCTCCCTGCTTTTTGGGAAAACTGAAGTGTCACAGTGACCAGGGTTAGGAGATGGACAGAAAGGTCAGAAAGACAGTCACATGAGAGCAATGAAAACCAATTCTAATTCTATTTCTGGTTGCTTTGACTGAAATCTCTCGAAGATGAAAAGTCTGAAGAGAAGCTCTGGGAAAGCCAAGAGGGAGACCTTTGAGAAGAAAGCAGGTTTTTGAAATGCACAGGGAGGTCAGTACAGTTCAGGTGATGGGGGATTCGTGTTACAGGAGCTGTCCAAGTCCTGGCTGCAAAAACTGCTCAGTGAAGGTTAGACCCCTATTCCAGAGTACATTCCTTCCCCCCAGGACTGTTTATCTGCAGGGGATAAAAGGACATCAACCAGTTGATATCGTGGTACACGTTTTCACCACCTTCAGTATCCCCTTCCCAGTTTCAACATCTACCCAGAATCTATTTCTGCTCTATATTATTTAGTTACAAATTGCACAATAATTCTTCAATTACTGTTGACTGGAGAACAGGGAAATCCATCTGTTGGGTGCTCTGTGTCCTTATGACTCTTCCTGACCTAAATTTGGAGAGGCTCCACCTGGCACCTCCTTTCCATTCCCTGGGGGTGTTGACTGCCAGGCACTAACAGATTAAATTGAAGTTCCAAGTGCCAGGAGTCTGCCCTGCTTAACTCCCAGCAATTAATAGTCTGGCAGAAGGGACAGATGAGCCACATATGAAGCAGATCCTGAATGAGGCTGTAATTTGTAGCCCATGACATTTACCTTGTGAAACCAGAGCTGTCTACCTACAAGTACAAGGCCAGAAACTGGTGATGTAAAATTCCCTTTCTCCTTCAGGGAAAGGCAAGCTTTGGTCTTTAGGAATTAGCTGGGATTCTGAATTAGACTCTTCCCCTTTTTCTTCACCTGGGCAGTCAGTGTGACAAAGAGCAGCACATAATTTGGGGTCAGAAGGATCCAGCATCCAGCTGTGTTGGTGAGGCAGGAGTGGTGTCTGGGATGGCTTTTTGAAGTAATTTTACCCTGTAACTTTATGATTGTGTTGACTTTCCAAATATAATCATAAGCACTTTTACATCTTCAAAGTGCTTAGAGATATTATCTCACTTAATGTCCTCAGGAAGGAACATAAGAAATGATCAGTAACAGATAAGTAAATGATTTAATTTTGTAAAAGAACTCAAAGCCTAAGAGGAATTAAAGACCTGATGTCAAGCTCAATCAAAGCAATGGAAATGAGCTTGGAACTTGGATCTGTGTAAGGTTTCACTGCCAGCAGGATGGTGGGGCTGGCCATAGCTGGTGCAGACAATTTCTCTCCCTCCAGCCCCTGCAGTGGCTCTTTGAGCCCTTCCACCAGGGCATGGAGCTCTTGGTAATTGCCCACATTGCCCTGCTCAGAGCAGGACTTGCTGCAGCCCTTCTGTGCCTGCCAGTGTCACTGTGCTGGGAATAAATGTCACATGAAGGAATAAATTAAAGCTGAGAGCACCCAAATCCCAGAAAAGTGCCCAGTTTGCAAGTTAGCATGGTACCTCTCACAAAGATCCTGGCTTCTTTTGGCACAGGAGAGGCCAGCTGGATGAAAATATTTCTTTTTGAATAGTAGTTGTAGGAGAATAGAAGGATGGGGGTCATAGAAAGCCAAAACTTTTGCAAGTGCCAAGTGCTGGTTTGAATGCCCTCCTTTCTTTCAAGACCTTCAGCTATTCCCTGCATGCTTAGAAACACTTTCTGAAGAACCATTTTTGAAGTGGTACAGCACAAGGAAAACATTCCTCCTTCAGAGAGCACTGAATGCTAATTTACTGGTGGCAGGTTGGGGAGAAAAAACTAACTCATCAGGGTCCCCTTTCATATGGATGGTTTTCTCCTCTCCTTTCTGAATTGAATAATGTGTTAAATTAGGGTTAAAGTGCTCTGTTTCCTCGGTTCTACTCTGACTTTGATGCTGTACAAGACCTCCCTGGCACTGCTCAGATATGAGGATGTTCCAAAGGCATTCTGTAAAGCTCCTGATTAAGCCAGGGAAAGCAGTGACAAGTGAAGGGAGTGTGCAAACAGGGCATGTAAACATCATCTCACCCCAGAAACCTCCCCACTGGTGTGAACACTGGCACCAGTTGGGGCACAGCTGGGTTTGTGCCTGCCTGGCCAGCACAGCCCAGCTCAGCCAGACTCCAGACTGGCTTTGAAAGCCCTGTCCTGTCACCAGCTCTTGGACAAACTCTTAGTAGGTCAGCCCTGAGCTACTAAACATCTGAGCACTGCTTGGGTGAGGAACTTCACTGCTTTAGGTCAGAGCCCATACACGCTGGGTATTTTGCTCGTGTGCAGAATTCCTTTATAGTAAGGTGGATTTTGAAAAAAATACACGATTTCTCACATAGCTCCTCAAGCTTTATGCACCTGAAGTCTCCCTCTGTCCTTGTGGGACAGGCCAGGGTGCTTTTGAAAGCCCCTGATGTCCCTCAGTGCTGCTGCACCAGAGGAAAATAGAAGCCCCCTTGGCTGTGCATTGGTGCAGAACACAGACCTGCCCTTCTCCCCCACAGAAATCTCTCCAAATTGCCTCAGACCTGTGCCTGCATATTGCCTTGCCAATACAGGCACAGGGGAAGGCTAAATTCAGGTGCAAATCAGCAATAATTTCTGAGCCAGGCTAGGTTCTTGTAATGATGGTTCATTACACTAAATTATGCCCTTAATGACATCATTGAATCAATTTATTGTTTCCAGAGAATTAATTATGAAGACATTTCTGATTTGTGGAGCTTAAGTAGGCAAGTGCATCTACAGATGTTGTCCATTACTTGGGTTATAGGATTATATATCAATCTTTCACAGCCATGAAAACATGTGGAAATTTGTGTTCAGTGGTTCTCTTGGACCTCATCATTACAAAACACAAGGCAGTCCAAATGTGTAAAATGCCTGTACCTTAGAAAGGCCTTAAAGGTGCTCTGTCTGGGAGGTGATTAGACCATAAATGTACTGGTTCACTGTAAATAAAAGGTTCACTGCACTCCTAGACCTCCATATATCTCCACATATTTGCAGGAATGGTTTCCTTTAGTTTTACTTCTCATCAAACAGTGGTGTAGAGCAGGGCTGGCTGATAGGCAGAGGATTCAGGCATGTCCAAATCTGCCACGCAGACAATAAAAGTGATGTACTCTGAGAAGCAGGGACTTAAATCCCTTTTTATGAGAGATGCTCAAATGCCCCTAAAAAGCTGTCATTGCCACAGCTTGTGTGACCTAGAGCTGAAGGTATATTCAAGCATGAATCAAAGTAAACATCTTTTGGAGGAAGATCAAATGTGAACTGGGGTTTGGTTCGTGAGCTGTTCATTGTTCATTTTCCAGATATGGGATGAATAAAAGGTTGAATGGGGAGCGTTCAATGAGAGTGAAATGAAGGTGCCCAACTAAGCTACCATAGCCAAGGCTTTTGATAACATAATTATAACTCTAATAAAATCTTCTGTCCTGTACAAGCAGCGTCAGGAAACACAGATGAGAACCTGGCATTCATTGTATGGATCTGAATTCATGCCTGAAGTAGGTTTTTTGAGGTGGATTGTACACTGAAATTAAAGAGAATGACTCTGAGGCAGGCACTGCACACATGGCTATGGAAGTGTTATCTGGCATTTTTTATCTTCTCTGGGTGAGTTCCTTTAGTGATGACCTCTCAGGTGTGAAAATGTGGTTAAGCCTGGGAATATTTTCCAGTTCTGAGTGGTCTCATACTGGAACACGGAGCTGTAATCTGCAGAAAGACTTCTCTGATCTTGTCAAAGAGGCTGTCAGACTGAAGTGGGACCTGAAGGTCGTGTTCTGAATTTCAGCAGAGCCTCTCCCTGGCCTTTGGCATGACACTGGTGTTCGTATTCATGGCCATGTGTAATTAATTGCATCCTTGATAAATTTGTTTGCATAATGAATATCCACATTTATAACCTGGAAGAAATCACAGAGAGTACAATTATATCCTCCTAGTGTTTAAAGCTAGTTCTTGAAATTACATGTTCTGCTTGAAGATGATGTGAGTTGAAAGCAGGGCTGAGCCTGGTCTGCCAGGCTGTGACTTTGGTTTTTCCCTTCTCCCAAGGAGAATTCCAGGGAGTCTGTGGCAGCTGAGTAGGGTTGTTTTGGTTAAGAACTTTCTTTTCTTGGTATAACTCAGAGCCCAGCTCTGACTCAGTTGCAGCAACTGTAGGAGAAATTGCCTAAACCCAGCAGGGTGTAGAGCACAGTTCAGTCCTTTCTCTTCCTTCTTGTGTCTCTCACTGTCACCACAGCCCCTTCTGAAGAGTACAACAAAAAACACTCATTCTCTCCTTCAGCCTTTTAACTCTTAGTATATTTCTTCTTTTTCTTACAGTGTTTTCTCAGTCTCATTTTCTCTTTCCTTCCTTATTTCATCTGAGTTCTGTTTCATGTTGAAAAAACTACCATCCCCTGTAACAGGCAATTTAATTTAAACGGAGATAACACCTATTTTATTTTTTCTTTTTGTAGCAGTCTCCTTCAAGTAGGCAAAGGTTTTCTGCATTGTATTCTGTAATTAACTTGTCTTTGAGTCAACCCATATGCTCAACTAATGCAAATTATTTTCTGGCTAAGATCATTTATTGGTTGAAAGAAAATTAACATTTTAATCAAAGTAACATTAAAAAGTAACTCAGCTGGTTTAGTGGCTCTGAAAATTTGGTGATGGAAAATTTGCTAAGGATGTTAATATTGAGGAAAGCTGTGATTGGATCTGAATGGGGATGCTTTCTGCATCCTACAGTTATATATAAACCACGTTATATTTCCTCTTCCAAAATATTCCATTCTGCAGTAAAAAGGATCTTGGGTCTTTCAAAATGTCTTGGAAAAAAAGCTGGGGGAGAGATGGGAGAACTGGCTTTTATCCAGCTCTGACTACTTTGTCTCTGGCTGGGAGGGCACCTGTGAGAGACACAGAAGGCTTAAACACCTCTTCCAGTACAGGGATCATTTCAGTGTTTCCTGCCTAATGCTTCAACGAGGGTGAATGTGGGAACATAAATTGCAGTAGTGGGGCAGAAATGCTGCAGAGTGGCTGTGTCAGAGAAGAAGGCGGGTGGGAAAGTGTTTAGGATTCCCAGGATCCTGGTGTGAGTCTGCTCCAGCCCCCTTCCCAGATGAAGGGTGGGATGGGCTGTCCATCATCCTGAGAGAATGAATATTCCTCTCCTTGGAGATTCAGGCCAGAAATTCCAGCCACACTGAACCTGGTCCATATGTTCCTACAGAAAGTTCATGTTTCAGCAATCAAGTGCTTTTGTTCCAAAAGGGAATACAGGGTTTTGCTGTTGACTTCAGTATGACCAAGGTTCCACTTGTAAAATGCTTTAAAATCCCTGGCACTCTGCTGTAGCTCGTTTCTCTTCCAAATCCCTGAGGTCATGATTCAACAAAACAATAAATCCAGCTTAAGGGCTCCTTGTGGCAGCTCAGGAAAGTCATGACACAGAATCACATCACACAGAGCACTGATCCAGAGTAAGCAAACATGCCTATTCAAATGTATTAAAAAATAATGATACGTTTGTGTTGGACCAGAAGTCTCTCTCCTAATGAGACATCTCCTGCAGCTACTGCTCCAGCATTTTAATTGTCTATCCTCTTCTAGGCAGAGGAAAGTGAATGTAAATGTTGTGTTCTGCACCCTGGGTACTGCACCAGGAACATGATGCTGTGCCTGTGTCTGATCCACATCCAGTGTGTGTTTCTGGCAGATCAGCAGTGCAGGGATCTGCCATTGCTGATCACAGAACCAGGGCCTCACTCCAGCAGCCTGGGAAGATGCTTGGAAAAAGCAGCAGTGCTTTTGCAGAGACACTTGGGGAACACCAGAGTACTCATTTCCCCTGCTCCTTCCATCAGGGAGGCTGGCAAAACTGAACAGGCAACTCACTGCAAAAAATTCTTCCTTAAGCACAGGAAGATTAAAGGGTCCAATGAGATATCACCAAAGGAGAAAGCAGCTGTGAAATATTCCAACTGTTCCTCCCTAAGTCATCATGTGAAGATTCCCTCAGCTGGCCCCTGCCAAACATGCCTGATAGTAAATGACTGAAGTCAGGCCTGAAATACTTTAAATTCTTTGTCACAGCAAGGACAAGCTCAGCAAATCCTGGGGATTCATTAGTAACAGTTCCAAGCTGAGCTCCTGGGAAACAGGATTGATCTCTGATTGCAAATTTGCTTGAGTTTTTCTGGAATCTTATTTTTGTGGCCCAAAGCCTTTTCCTTAAGTATTTGAGCAGGACATGTTTTCTCTGCGAGGCATGTTCTTGTGTCAAGTTTTATTCCCATTTCCAGTTGGGCACTTTGACTCAAGGAATAACTTCACTGTATGACACAGGTACCAGGTGAACATTCCACTAACTGGGAACATTCTTTGTGGTCCCTTGACCATGTTGCTAAATCCCCCCAGCTACAGAAATAACAACCAAGACATCTGAGGTCACATTCACAATAGCCAGAACAATCCTGTAGTCTCTCCCAGAAAACAAGAAACTGTAGTAAACAAGGGAGAGGCTTCCCAGAGAGTCATTTCATAGTGAGCTCAGGCCATCATGAGCCCTGGAGAATTGAAGCAGTTTGTTGTAGCACTGCAGGTCATTCCCAAAGGAGAGTGAATAGGGATGCTGGCAAATCTGGAGGCTTTGACTGATATATTTAGGGCCAGAGTCCTCTCTGAACTATGGTGTTATTCACCCTTAGCTCTGTAGATGTTAAACATAATCTGTGCTGAAAGGGGGAAAATGGAAATGGCTGTGTTAGTGATAATGCTCATTGTTCCCTTGCAGTTTGTGTGCAGAGCTCAGAGCATAGCACAGCCCCAGAGCTTTCCCACTGCAGCAGCCCATGGAGAGCTCCAGAGGGGAGCTTTCCCATGCCATAACACTGATCCTCAGGAGCACCCAGGGGGTTTTTGAGCCAAGGTTGCCAGGCAGATAATCATAAAACCTTTCCAAAAGCAAACAGAATTAAATTGTGTAACAGGAGACAGTAGCTCAGCTTCTTAGAGTCCACAAAAATTGTTGGATTCCTGGCATTAAAACAGACTCAGAGAGGCAGAAAAAAAAAAGAATGACACCTGGGCATGTAAAATAATCACAATCAAGATTTATTTCTTTAAGCAAGACAAATGGATAGGAAAGATTACAGAAACATTAGGGTGGCTAAGACTCTAGCTGGGAGTGAGACTCTTTTGTGTCCAGTCTTAAACAAATACATAATAAAATGCAGCCTCTGGCCTGGAGAAACTCCATTCTGAGAGGCTGGAGAGGGACAGAGAAGGGAAGCAACATGCCCCAAGTCAGACAACAACTTAGAATATGAGGCAGCTTCTTCCCACACTGGTGTGATGGAATCTCACCCCCTCCTGGACTGACTGGTGTGAAATTAAATCCTCCCAGGCACAAATCACACACACACACACACACCCACACCCACCCCTGCTCAGCTGCAAAGTTGCTCCGTGCAGAGGTTTCCAGCTATTTGTTGAGCTGTAGGTTTCCCATTGGCCACTGAACAGTGAATTTAAGCCCACTAACAATAAGGTTGCTTTTCTTTTTGTGTTTCATGGATCCCTCAGAAGTCCTTGGAATCACAGAGCTCTGCAAATTTCATTTTGAGTGTCTATGTTTTATAAGTCTCTCCATACAGTCTTGGTCCTCAGTATTTTTTTTGAAATTTACAGTAAACAGTAATGCCTTCAGAAATTCCAAGCCACCTCATTTCTTGTCCTCTTCTTTTGACTAAAGTAAGTGGAATAATTGAAATTTTCATGCTGAATGAAAACTGAAAGTGAATTGAACTTTGAACAACTCAGGACTGTAGAACCAAAAGTGGGTTACAGCTGATAGCAAGTTACATCTTCCTCACGAGGGGAAGGAGAAGGGCACTGTGCTAGCAAAAGGAATTGCATGTTGGATTAGATTCCAGTTACTAGCAGAGAACACAGTTGTTGACAGATGGGTCTTCCTGTTGGAAATAAATGTAAACCAGAATAGGGAAGCTGAACTGACTAAACTGAGGTCTTTTTGAGGTGAAAAATAGAACAATTACTGGATGCAGATAGATAAATTTTTTCCTATGGGACAAAAATTCCATGGAATGTGCTGATTTTGCAAAACTAAAACCTTCCCCTGGAATCTGTCAATTCAGGTTAGCATGGAAATTAAAAAAATGATGAATTGTTTGGAGGAGGTTATTATTTATTACTCTGAAGAATTAACAATGAAAAAAATCAGTGGTAAGACATAAATTCTAAGGCTCCTTATACAAATAGTGTAACAAAATCAACACAAAATGGTTTGGCTGTAGAAAAAAAAAAAATTGCTTTGTTACAAACATCACAATTTTTTGTGTTGTGGGGTTTTCCCAGTTTGGAACAAAACAAATTTGGAATTACAGCCTTATAGAAAACTGAGGTCGAAAGGGACCTCTGGAGGCCCCGTGGCAGAAGCTCAAAAAGCAGAGCTGATTTCTGAGTCACATCAGGTTGTGGAGGGTTTTGTCCTCACAAATTTGGAAATTCTGCAAGAGCTGTTATTCCACAGCCTCTCTGGATTCCTCTTCCACTCCTTCCTACCCTCTTTGTGAACATTTTCCCCCTTAGATTTGATCAGAATTTCCTTTTTTGTAACTTGTGACAGTCTCCTGTGGCATCACGCCAGGAAGTTGAGTTGGGAAAGGATAAGTGTGGAGGATTCTCCTGTCTAGGCATCCTGGAATTCAAATCCATGCTTATGCCAGGAAGGCCAGTCAGCAGGGCTGGGGAAGGCAGGATGTTGGAGTGAGGAGGAAGCTCATTCTGTTGATTTGCTTTTTGAGTTTGGTTCTGTGAAGTATCATCTGAAAAACAAAGTGGCTGATGCTCATTGCCCCGACAAGGCAAAGAGGCTGGTGATGGACAGTCCAACACTGGAAGGGCCTCACCTGCCAAGCCTTTGAGTTCCAGTTGCTCTTGTATTTTCCCTACTTGGTGCTCCCTCACCATTGACATCCTGCAGGGATTCAGCCTTCAGCAGCAGCTCATCAGTCTGATCAGAGACACAGAAAATGTCTCTTGGCCTCACTGTCATGCACAGGGAACTGCAAGCCAAGGGCTCTCTTCCCCTTCTGCCAAGGCTCTGGGTCATTGGTGAGTGGACAATGAGAAATGCTGGGCTTTCATTTCCTTCAGACCCATAGAATCCTGTTCCCTAATTTTTAACATGGGGTGGAACTGGAAAACAACAGCCAGGGCAGTGCCCAGTGTCTGAGGACAAGGTCACAACTAAGATGATTTCCTGAGTGCACAAGGAGAGGCTCCTGCCTGACACAGCAAAAGCTGGGGAAGAACCAAGTTCTCAGATTATTGTTCAGCTGGTTGAAAAGGGAGACCAGAGCACATCATAAAAGGCAAACAACTTGCAGGATTCCCTGGGGGCTTGATGTGAAATGTAGTTGCTGCAATTGCACTTAAAAGGAGACTAAAAAACCAGAATAGCTATTTTGGGGTGTCTTATGACAACACAACTTTCATTAGACTCATAAATGCAGGGCTGGAAGTGCAGCTGTGGGTCACTTTGCACTGGGCAAACAGAAGGCAGCAGCTCTGAGGAAGGCTCTTGTAAACATGGGGGCTCACACAGAGCACCCTGCTAAGCAGAGGTTCCACCTTGCTGCACATTTTGACACAGTAGTAGTAACTTCTTTAAGCAATGAGTGTTTTCTGAAGTTGTGCCTCTGTTTTAAAACTTCCATTATTTGAAATACAGTAAAAATTCTATAGGATGTAGGAGCTGTTATCCTGTGATCTTGTGGGTGTAGGGGGGAGAAAGATGGGGATTCATGAATAAACTGGAAAGACTTTCAGCTCCTGTTTTCTGGCACTTTGGGCTGGTGGACAGTACATGAGACCTGGCACATTTTTCACTTTGGTGATTTGCCTGCCTGTGAAGTGACATGAAAAGCCTGAAGATTTCCTGTCTGACACAGATTGATCATCTGAGAGGGGACTGGTGTTTCTCCTCGGTTTAAGACACAGCTGAAGAAAAAAAGGGCAGCAGACCCAAATCTCAGGAGAGCCCAGCGTGAGTGGCTTTCCACAGGCACACACTAGCTCAAGTGGGATGCTCATACCACTCAAGGACCAGAAACACCTGCTGAGGGAATGTGTCAAAGTGTTTCTTGCTGACCTGCAAAAAAATAAATTCTGAAGGCTGGAAAGAATGTGCTCAGCAATTATAAAATGAAGATGGCAAATAAATTAACAACTCAACTCCCAAAGTGCCTCTCATGAACAAGGACAGTTCTCCATAGCAGAAAATAAAATGCAAACCCCTACCAGAATGGGATGTTATATTACACTCAGGCCCACTCAAGAGATAAGTATATTTAGGCACATTAGGATACACCAGCAGAGAGGATTTTCTGTTAAACTGGAGTGGACAAAGCAGATTTCTCTGGTTCTTATCCTGTTATTGCCTTCAAGAGGTGCAGGGAGGCAAACACAGGCCCCAGCTCTTTTTGTGGCACTTCAGCAACCAAAATAAGTTGAATCCACCCTCAGATGGATGTGAGTAGGTACAAGGACGTTATGGGGTCAGTGGCAATGGTGTAGAACAGAGAAATGGAATTCAGGGGTCTCCAGATGAGTCCCAGTGATTGCCATAGTCATCACACGCCTCTGCCACTCGTGTGCTGGGCTGATGGGCTGGAGTGCTGTATCTGCAGTCATGAGAAAGGGACTGGAATGATCAAAAAGGGGTTTCCACAGCTGACTTCTCTTGTTCTGCTGCTTTTGAAAAGGACTCTAGGGTATTGCATTATTTCCACCTTTGTAGAAATATTTTATCGTACAAGGAGTCTTATTAAATAATCCCCTGTTGGGATTGAGTTACAGAGGTGGGTTATCTGAGCACTCCAGAGTGCTCTGAAAATAGAAGAGGGAAAATGCTTCAGTGAGGGAGAAAATATGTATCTGTTCGTAAATGTTAATGTGAAATGTCCTGGAGTGTTGGAGACA
The DNA here is from genome assembly GCA_035222235.1 of Margarornis squamiger. Taxonomy (NCBI): domain Eukaryota; kingdom Metazoa; phylum Chordata; class Aves; order Passeriformes; family Furnariidae; genus Margarornis; species Margarornis squamiger. Next base: position 17,055,644 of record JAWWTY010000019.1, read on the forward strand.
GAGAACTGTGGCTATTGAATTAATTATTGATGACTAAAGAAAACAACAACCATAATCACTTCTTCTTTAGCTAATCTGAAAAACTGCTTCATCATGTGGGATATTTTCCAAGGAACTAAATCACAGAGGAGACTACAGCTACCAGAGCAGTCCCACCGTGGAGATGACTCTTTGTCAATCCTTAGCCACTCCTGAAGTTTGTATAAAACTATCCCAGGGAAAGGAGGGTGTAAAACCAGAGCCACAACCCCAGAGCAGTGAGGCAGCTGTCAAGGAGCACTGTAATCCATCCCTTTCACTGATCACTTCTTCCTGAGCCCACCGAGTGGAACACCCTGGCTTGCTGATCTTGCTGAGAAACACCAGTGAAATTAAATAGACACCCAGCATGCTGCCCATCCTTTCTGCAGCACTCACTGCTGGAAAACTAGTCCAGGCCACCTGGCCCCGTGCTCTGGATTCATCTGAGCCTGTTTTTAACCAGCATCGTGGGGAAACTCCACGGCATCGCAGATGTTTGCTCGGTGCTCTGGGCCATTGATTTATTGTGGGGAAACCAAAGGTACCTGCTGCTCTGAGGGGAGGTAGAGGAAAGATAATGTTATTTCTGAATCAAATTACCCATCCTTTTTATACTTCATTAAGAACACAATCTCGCCCAAGGCTGAAAAGCTTTGGTTTCAGTTTGCACAGACACATCCTCTGTGTCTGCCTGTCCAGATTTTTTACTCTTACATATTACAGCAGTACCTCTGGATCTGGGCCTGTAAATAATGGTGGCAAAAAGCCTATTGATTTGAGCTGAGCAGGAGCCAGTAGAAGCTGCTTTTACCTGGCCAGTGTTCTTTAACAGATGTAGCTCAGTAATAATTCATGGAGTTGAATCCAATATCAAACTATGAATGCACAACAAAAACCAATCACAGTTCTGAGTTTGGCTTTTTCCTCTCTGCTTAATGAACAGGAACGGAGAGGAGGACCAGATGACCTGTAATAAAAGGGGTTTATCATTTCTTCTGTACTTCAGTGCTGAAATGAACATTATCCTTCACTCTGGAGGAGTGAGAGGGTAACACAGCACCCTATTACTATTCATAAGGCATTTTCCTTGGTGATGCTTTTACCACACTGCATTTGTAACTGTTGAAACACCATCTGGACCGGAAAGCCTGGTGGAGTGAAAAGGTGGTTGTTGTGTAGAAGAGGATAGTGGGGTACAGTTTCAATCATGGGATGACAGAGCTTCTATCAGGTGACACCAGGAGAGGGAAGGCTGCTGTATTCACTTGCACAAGGCAATTGGTGGAGGTTCATTAGTTAATCCCTGCAGCAACCCAGTGGGTGCCCAGCTAGAGGGAGGCTGGAATGAGGGGAGACAGATCACCAGTTCTGCTTGGAAAACACTGGAGGTCCCTGGGAGAGTGAGTTCTCTCCTGTCTCAGGTGTTTTCAGGCTCCATGGGGGTTTATCCCAAACCCCTCTCATGCACCAGGCTGCTCTCTGTCCTTTCTCAGTGTTCAGAGATTTCTGAATGGAAACTGTGGGTGTGTCTTCCTGCCTTCCTTGAAATAAAGTGGAAGGGCAAATCTGGCTGTGGATTCAAACACTGTATTTCAGGCCCATCTGGGATTTATATTGATTTATAGTGATTTATATTGGTCCATCATGCTTGTAACGTGAAAAGTACTCTGTTTAATGAGGAAGTGGACTCAGTTCCTATTCCAGCTCCCATATCCCTGATTCAATCTAAACCATGTTTCCCTCACAAAGAACCTTTCAAGAGCAAAGAATTTCAAAAATCACTGTTATGAATGGCCCCAGAACCTACAGAGTAAAGAAGTCCCCAAATGGTCTGTCCTCACTGCAGATTTGTTTGTTAGCCCGAGTTTCTTGGTCCAGCAATGGGTCAATTTTCACACAAGAACAAAAAGATCTTTTGTTTTCTCAAATATGTGTGAATTTCATGGAATCCTTTTAGGAAAAAGAAGAGCATATCTTTCGTTTCAAAGTGTAGCATGCCAGAACCAGTTGCTTTGAAAGCATCCTTGCCTCTAACATGTTTTTCATTAGGGAAATACATCCCCAAACTGAAATTAGGACCAGTTTCCGGGAGCCACTCGAGTGTGTTTCTGCCTTGACATCTGTTGGCATAAATAATGTAGTAAAATTCAGAAGAATTATTTGTGTGTATTTGAGCAGACTTGTAACTGGGCAGTAACTCTGACAACCTGCTTGTAAATGCAGAGCTGTGTTCAACTCAAATAGTAAACTCAGCACAAAGGAGCAATATAATTATTGCTGGATCACACTTGCAGATTGGATTTACAAGCTGCAACCAAATAAAAGAAAGCAATGTCAGTCTGGCATGGAAGTGTCACCAGGGAGCAACCTTGGGAACAGTGAAGCTTGCAAAGGAAGTTTACAGTGAAAGCTGTTTTGTTGTTGTGATTTACATTTCCAGTAAAGCTGAACCCCGGGAGAATTTTGGCCAGTGGGGGGTGTTTGCAAGCTGGTGACAGCAGAATGGGGATCTGCTCCACTAACCAGGTTTTAAAACTCACCACAAGAACGTCCTTGTGGAATGGCAAGCTGAAAGCTGTGCATTGATATTAGGGATAGTTGCACTAATAGGGCAATAATCAATTGACAGTTGCCCTAACTGGACCTTAGTTGAAGATTTAATTGTTATTTTGCACAGGATTTGCTCTGCAGAGTAACTAGTGAGCAACCTCCTCCCCTTCCCTCTGTGCTGCCTCAGGGATGGGTAAGTAACTCTTTTCTTTCTGTAAACAGGGAGATGGACTTGCTGGGAGCACTTTAAAGGCTTGAATGGAAGGATAAAAAGTTTAGCAAACATTTCACTGCTTTCACTTCAGGTTTTGAGCACTGTGCCCTCTTTCCCAACACATCTGGCAGACTCTTTTTAAATTTCAGTCCAACATGCACTAAAATCAAACTTTCTTGGTTTCTTGCCTGGTTTACATTTAAGGGGATGAGCTTGTGCTGGTTTAATTTAATCTCACATCAATTCTTAAATACTTTTCCCACTGGAAGACTTCAGCTTTTCTGGCTCTACTGAAAGTAGCATTTGGCATAAGTTATAAACCTACTTCAGACAACTTAATCTGTTCAAAATGGGGCAGAAGAGGAAAAAGAGCACTGTAGCAAACAAAGGCTTGTGTATCTTATTTAAGGCTGAGAACCTTATGGCTGTGAGAGGAGTTTTTCCTTTGGATCTCTCTAACACTGTAAAACATTCCTGTTCCAGCTGTTTGCTCAGTCCAGGGCACAGCTGGCTCGCTTTTGCCTCTCAACTGTGAATACATCCAAGCTCAGTGAAAATGCACTTTGAACCAGTTCTTGTGTTGTTGCACCTGAGACAGTGAACATGCTTGAAGTTCAGAAGGGAGATAAGATCAAATCAAATCGTTTGTTCATTGCAGACAATTGTATTTGCCATTTGTTAAGCCCAATCATTGGTATTTCATTCAACCATCTATTCTAGAAAGAGAGAGTTCTTGCTTTGAGTAGTAGAAGTGGTGAATCAGCCAATTGCTTTGTTTTTTCCAGGGGTTAATCACTTTCCCTTATAAAAGTTCATGCCTACTTTGTTGTTTAAATCTGTCTTCAGCCTTTAGCCACTGATTCCTGTTCTGTCCTGCTGTGCTCAGTTACAAGACACCAGTTCAACCCTCAGCAAAACCCAACCTTCTCTGCCCCCAGACTAGGCAGCCTCTCCCATCTATAGCCCAGTGCCCCATCCCAGCAGGTTTTGTTAATTGGATAGAGTTGTGAGCTGAATCTCCTCCATGTCCCAGGTCAGTGATCCTTGGAACATGCCATCCCATTCACTGCAATTAAATCAGCAGCCAGGGCAAAATGTGTTCAATTTATGACTGACTCCTCCGTGCACTCGTGTAATAATCCTCAGATAAACTGATCATGAGATTGCACTGCTTAAAGCCAGTGTTTATCTTTCCAAGCACTTAAGGCATTAAGTGTCAGTATGAGAGGAAAATGAAATGTTGGCAGAGACTTTTCAGAAACAAACACGAACTGGAATATTAAGAGGCTCGATGCAAGGAGGGCTATGGAGCAGATTTATGGTTTTGTCTGACAGGTTCAAGCTTTTAAACAAGGAAGATAAAGATAATAAATGTTGTAGCATTTCTGATTTTCAGCTCTGATGTAAGATACACCAACTGATCTGTGCAGATTTCAGCTGAGATTATTTATCAAGTCACTCCATAATTGCATCCATGCTAACCCAATGTCAGTGTGATCCTGGAAGCTTGAGGATTCTCCAGGAAGTTTGTGTTAGAAGGAAGACACAGCCAGATGCAAGATGCTTCCTGGAAAACACCTCAAAAGAGAAGGAAAGTGCTTATTTCTGACTGAAAAATTAATTCTGTGGTTCAGTCTGAAATGTTTTTCATCAAGCCTGTAATTCCACCTGAACTAAAAATATTGGGGGGGAAAAAAAGTCAAAACATTTTCTAACAGAATATGGAGTGTGGTGACAGCCAGCACATGGATATTGAAAACAGCTGCTTGTCTGGATCACACAGGGAATATTGACACATAGAAATGGACACTGAAACCCTTCCCCTGTGAAATACAGGAGAGTCACTTTTCATCTGGAAAAGAGGACAGTGCTTCTCTCTATTGTTATGAGGTATTTTTAATGGCTTATGGATAACAGAATAATTTGTGACTTTATAACACTGAATATATTTTACAACAGAGAGCTATGGTTCTTTTTCTGAACAAATGCTACTAATTTTTGCATCAAACTTGAGGGTGTTTTGCAGGAGTTTTGCTCTCCAGAATTGTAACAGCTTTTAGTTTCATTTTGGTTTGGAACTCAGCAGAACTGAGACATCGAAATTTTAAGTTAATTACACTTTTCATGCTCTTTGATAAGATAACACACCCTTTGTTGGTACATTTGAGATGGAAGAGAGCTGAAAATCCAGACTTGGTCCCAGCACACCCTAAGTCGTTCTGGGCCTTGTATTCTGGAGTCAGGTTTCACATCAGCTCCCTCACATGAAACTTTTCTTGGCTTGGAGTGCCCCAGAAATCCCTGGGAGAAGGCACATTCACACCTTTGCTCAGGGGTGATCTCACCACAGCTCCTTTGCTCTCACAGTCTGACTCCTCTGAGGACGCCCCTGAGACCTGTTTGATTCCTCATTTTGGCAAAACGCTTCTTCCCATGAAAACCGACGTCAGAATTGAGTGGGACAAGATTCAACCCTCATTATTTTAGAGTCATGTCACTAATATACTTATTGGAGCCTTGCCCTGGGTGTAATAAAACCTACTTTAAATTGCTGAAGGGCTCAGCTGCTGCCTCCAACAGCTGCATGGCTGTAATTTGCCAATAGGATGTATTACATCCTGATTACAGTTTCTGTTGAGTGATAGGCCAAAATTACAAGGCAGAAATGTGGCTAATCATGATAAAGGAGATAAGTCTATTCATCTACTCCCCGCATTTAATATTTGCAGAGCAGATGCTGTTTGTTCCCTTCAGCTGCATTTACATGGAAATGCACTCCCATTCGGAAGATGTCTTAAGGTTAATGAAAAACTTTATTGGACATTTGGATGGGGGAGGGAGGGAGAAAGATGAAATATCTTGGAAGGTTTCCCTTTGCTTCCCAGCCCAGATAAACTTACACAAATCAACCAGTCATTGTAAGACAAGCAAAGTGAGCTACTCCAGGCCAGAAACAGATGCCTGTGAAAGCTGAAGTCCCGTGCTTTTGGCAGATGGAATGACAGCATAGGTGTGAGTCACACCAGGAAAGGCTGTACCACTCCGGGGACTGAGGCTGGAGTGGGCTGTGCATGTCATTTACTGTCCTCACTCCCACCAGGCGATACAGAGTCCTTCAGGCTGCAATTAAACCACCTTCTGGGCCATAAAGCCAAGCCTGAGATCGCAGAATCACAGACTGGTTTGGCTTGGAAGGGGACCTTAAAGCTCATCCAGTCCCACCTCCTGCCATGGGCAGGGACCCCTTCCACTGTCCCAGGTTGCTCCAAGCCCTGTCCAATCTGGCCTTGGACACTTCCAGGGATGGGACAGCCACAGCTTCTCTGGGCAGTTTAGGGCTGCACTAACACATTGCCACCGTTATAGACCACAGAGGTCCCAAAAGTGTGAGATTTGGGGGTGGAGGAAGTCTCACTTCTTAGCTCAGTAAGACATACATTCCACAAGCCTGTGCTTGTAGCCTGGGGAAACCTGTGGGAGATGCTGCAGTTGGTGCTCTCAGCCCTGGCCACAGGGGATTCAGGGCCAGCCGTGAGGAAGCACATCCCTTGTGTGAGAACAGAGGGCAGGAGGAGGAGCAGTGCCACCATGCCTGGAGCTGAGCTGGAACAATGTCCCCGTTTGTGCCGCGTGCTGGAGCGCTGCACTGAGCTGCTCTCACACCCTGCCACACAAAACACCCCGTGTCCCCACTTTGGCCCTCTGTGCACCCCTCTCCTCGGGTGCCCTGCTGCTAAACAACTGCAACAGCTCCGGCTGGAGGGATTAGAGCACCCCGGGGGTGCTCCCAGCAGAGCCTGCTTATGGCCAGGGCTCATCTGGCATTACATACTGCCCAGGCCAGCCAGCTATAAACCCTGGGCAGAGCGTTTCCAGGGGCGGCTGGTGTTGCCTGGCTCAGCTATTTTCTGTTGTCCAAAGCCCCTCTTACTCCTTGGAGGCAGAATTTGCTCCTCACGTGTTGCAGGCTGCTCTGACTCAACAGCAGCCTCGCTGTCTCCACGCTCAAGGCACGACTGACTTCACCCCTGGGTACTGAGCCTTTCCCTAAATGTGTCTTGGGGGTCACCCCTTCACCCCCTCCCTTCCCACCATCTGCCTGTGCTGCATAAACCCCCCTAGTTGGGGCTGGCTCGAATGAACTCATCTGCTGCATGACTCTGTATTCATCAGGAAGATCCTGGAGGATATTTCTCTTGGCTCTGTTGCTCCCTCCCTGATAAAAGGGAGTTCTGCCTCCTGCACTTGTAGAAAATCCTCTGGCAATGGCAAATATAAAGCAGCCACTGAGCCACGACAGGAGGGAACCGCAGGCACTTGTAACACAGCCCACGAGCCCCTGTGCAGCAGCAGGTCCTTGGAGCCTGAGGAAAGGCAAAAACAGGCTTTAAATACTAAATGGACACAAAACAGGGCACCGGACTATATGAAAAATACATCAAAAATGAAAAGGGAAATGCATGTCTCCCATGGTCATTAGCATGAATCCTGGGATGGAGCGTTATCAGCAAGGCTGTGATAAGGGGAGGAATGCAGTGAGTCCCCAGCAGGGCTGTGGGGCCCTGGAACATGTGGGCTGCTGTTTCTGCTCCAATTCCAGGGGGAAAGGCCCTTTCCCTAACGAGGATGTTGTGCTCCTGGAACAACAGGGTAGTCTGGTTTACACTAATGCAGTAAAAATCCAATTTTCAGGAAGAATTTCTTTACTGAAAGGGTTGTCAAGCATTGGAAGGGCTGCCTGGGGAAGTGGTGGAGTCACCATCCCTGGAGATGTTCAAGGAACAACTGGATGTGGTGCTCAGTGCTCTGGTTTAGATAACAAAGTGGTGTTTGAAGGCTGGACTTGGAGGTCTTTTCCAACCCTAATGATTCTGTGATTCCAATCTTCCTGAAACATTCTGGGAATTCCTGATGGGCAGTGCTACAGCAAAAATAGACATTCTTAATCCCTTCTCTGTCTCCATCACCCTGGGTGCAAAGCACAGTCCATAGCAGAGTCCCTGAGACTTCTGGTCAGAGCATCAGCTGCTTGCAGACATTGAGCTGCATGAATATGCTGTGAGGGATGGCACTGAAGAGGCCTTAAAACAGAGACAGTTCCTAGTTTATGTTGTGTTGCTGTGATATACCAAGCGTGAGATCCACAAATAATTGCTCTTGCGTTTCACTCGTCACATCCCAGTCTTTCCTCTGCTCAGTTTTTGCCATTTTTCCCTTGCATTCTTAGCACGGAAGGAGAATGCCTGCAAACACTGTGGGGTGAATACTTTTCCAGCCAGGTGGGAGCAGACCCCAGACGTGAGGTTTAGGCTGCAGAGCGGATCATGAGTCAGACCAGGCATGAGGAGCCCCTGAGTAGCTGAGCTGCTCCTGTCACACACATAAGGTTTGACATAACCCCAATAAAGTCCCTCTCCTGAGGGAAATGAACACCATTCAGTAGTGCTGCAATATAACCAACATTTCAGAAACAAAGCTGTTTAATGGCTGATTCAGATTCCTCCTCCAGGAATGAGGAGTACAAAGGGAGGGAAGCATTGAATTCTTGAATCACACATTGCCCCAAACACTCCCAGGCAGCCCCCTGGGATGTGCATTCATCAGCCTGGGCTGGGGTCGGGGCTGGGTGTGTTTCCAGAACATTCTTTGTGACAAAGGTAATCTTTCATTTGACTGAGGGTTCAACAAGCACAGACTCGATTCACTTGGATGTTGTCAGAGGAACAGGACTGTGCAAACAAGAACTGCCCACGGGGTATTCAAGACCTGACCCAACCATGCTCCAGTGAGAGCAGAGACAGACAGGGCAGCAGCAAAGTTCTTGCACAGCTCACCCAGGTTTTATCCCATAAAGTTCTTCATAGCATCAGCAGGATGGGATCACTAGGTAGCCTGTCTGAGGAGATAACATTGAGGCTGGAATAAACCAATCCCATTGATTCTTTGTTATTTCTACCACTCATTATACTACTTTTTTTCCATAAGAGTTTATTCTGATGTCTTATCACAAATCAGTAATTCCTTCTCTTCCCCATTTTTCTTATCTGTATCCAATATTGCCCATGCAGCTGCAAGCTTGATACTCCTGTGGTCAAAATGGGGCCCCATGTGCCAGCAGAGGTGATCCAAAGAGGGAATATGGGATCTTCCACATTCTAAGCACTGATTAAGGATGGCAAAGCAGCCAGGCAGGCCAGGGTGATGCCTTTGCTGCCTCCTTCCCTGGAGCCAACTCACCAGAGGCAGCCCAAGTGCTGAGGTGCCTCTGAGGGCTGAGAAGCTGTTCTGCCTCTGTGCTGAGCTCCCTCTCGAGCCCCCACCACAGCTGGTGCCAGTGAATTTCTTGCAGCAGTGCTGCCAGGCTGCAGGGCCAGGCTGAGATTGTTGTCTCTATGCCACAAGCTGTCAAAGAGAAGTTTATTGTGATCACTGAACCAGTAAGGCAAAGCCTCAGAGCATCACAAGCTCTCTGCAAGGCTCCTTCCCATTAGTTATGCCTCTCCCTACTGTCAGGCCTGTAAAAATTAAGCATTTCCCATCTCTAAAGGCAAGTTTCATTAAGCTCAGTCCAGAATGGTAATGTCCCTGTGCAGGAAGCTGCAAAACTTCAGTCTGAAAGTGTCGTTCTTGTTCCCAAATCCGTTCCTGACCTCTCTACGTTTATTTTCCGTGGCTGTGAAATTCTCTTTGACCTAATTACAATTCCCACTTGGCATTTTGGTGCTGGAAAGTTAGATGTAGAGCTACTGAACAAAAAGTGTGTCAGATGCACTGTGGTCACCTCTGCCTTTGGGAGCAGAGATGAGCAGACAGGGGCTGCAGGCACCAGGATCATTTTACATTTAAGCCAGTGTTTAATTCTCTTAATAGCCCCAAGATTGTAGGAGCTCAAAGCTTTACACCAAGGATTAAGAGACCTCCTAAATATAGGCTTGTTGTTGCAGGGAAGGTAAAAGAACAACAGAGTCGCTGAGAAGTGTTCTTGAAAAACATTTATTTCTGGAATGGGTTTATAGCACTGACTCCCAAGCCCCACAGTTTCTCCCAACACATAATTCTGGGGACAGTTACCTTTGATGGAAAAAAAAAAATAGCCATACAAAGAAGCCCCCAAACAAAGAGTTTGGTACCAAACTTTGCCCAGGTTCTCTCTGGGCCTCTGCTGTTGGATGTTTGACCCTGACTGGGAAGGAGCTGCCCTGCTCCATCCCTTGGTCCCAGCTGCAGGATGGTTCGCTGACAAAGGCCCCAAATAACTGAGGATGTTGTGTTTAACTGCAAAATAACCAGGGGGGACGTGGGCAGAGAAGGATTCAGCTGCTGCTATTTTTGCAGACATCATTTAAAAAGGAAATCTATGCATTTCAGTTTCTCCTCCTGAGCCCCAGCATTAGGAAAGTCAAATACAAACCCAGAGACCAACGTACACAAAATAGTGACCAAGTGTCCAGACATTTCTAAGCCCCTCAGTTTACTGTGCCATCACACCTCCAAAAAGCAACAAACCCTTCACTTTTGGATCATGGTGGATCTTAGTTTTAAGAGGGAGGGATAGAGATGCAGCACAGAGCAGAGCAACTGTCAAGCAATGTTTAAGGCAAATTTATTCCCATTTATTAGGAGTCAAAGAATTGTTTTGTTTGTTCACTTTGTTGTTTAAGCTGTTAGATGTCTCAGTTGGACGTTGAAGCTTAGATGATTTAATCAAAGTTTGAGGGAAGTCAACTCAAGCTGATCTGAGCCTAGAACAGCAAAAAAATATTATTCCCAAGAATATCAGTCAGAACAAATTTTTTTAAAAGTTGAAATAATTGATGTTCAGAACTCCCCCAAAACTTTCTTCCCTCAGAGACCAGGTTGAACCCAACTAAAACCCACAGGCATGAAGAAGGACACAGTGGCAAGCCTCTACAAACACAGTGCTGAATAGGACCAAAGCAGAACCAAACCTAAATTCCACAGATGCAAGAACATGGACAGAGTTATGAGTAAAAAAAGGTTGGAAAAGAGAAAAACAGAACCCCAGAGTGGGATGTTTAATGAGATGGAATGGAAAATAAAAGTCCACTGTATGCAAAAAAGGGAGTTCTTAGGTGCAGCCACAGAAAGCTGGGGATTTCAGTTGCCTCATCTCTCAGTTGTGTTAGTTTGTTGTGCCTTTCCCCTCCCCTTGAGATCCAGGTGATGGTGCCAGGAGGTTCACGTGTTTACTCAGTCTGTGCATCATAATTAGCCCCCCCTGCTTTCTTCAGCTCATTCTTGATGTAATCCTCATCCAGCTCTTTGTGGTCACTGATCACAAATTCTTTGGCAAAGTTCTGCAAGAGAGAAAGAAAAAGCCTGTTAAAAAAGGGGAATATTTATCCAAAGAGCTGAATGAAGATGGGTTCTGCAGCTTTCATGGCTGTGTGAGCTGCATGCCCTTATCTCCTGTGGTGGGGGTGATAAATAGAAAGCTGTGGATGAGACAGAGGACTAGTGAAGGGAAAAGCCAAGATTTAACCTGGAAAAAATTGATGTGTCTCCTTCTACAGTCACCAGCTGCAAGACCCAATCCTGCCCTGTGCAACAGCTCTTCCTGGTGATAAATGCAGAGGCCAGGTGAGGTCGAATTTCCTAAGCAGTATGTGAAGTAAAACACTCAAAACTGCTGACCTCCTAACCTGCCCTGACCCTCAGCATAATCCTGGCAAGTCACTAATCCTATCTGTGCCCTCTTTGGGACCCCTTCTCCTAAAAAAAGAACCAGAGTGCACTCGGGTGTCACACCTGCTGTGGTGGGGGATGCTGCCATTAAAGACTGAGCCACACATAGGTTGGCACCAGGAGCAAGTCCACACATTTACTGCTCCTCCTCCCCACTCTCCCACACATCACGGCCAGACCCAAGGCACTGCACCAAACAGGCTGGGAAAGGGCTCCCCTTTGCTCTGCAGTGTAATGAACCAACGTGACCTTTGGGGACACCCTTTATGAATACATTTATGTACTGCAGGACAGTTATCTCGCTGCTTGAGTGCTCTCTGCAGCTCCTGGGACCCGGCAAGCGCCGGGCGGCTGCTGGGATGGGAGGCTGGGAACAGAGAAAACCTTTCTGGGAGCAGAATGGGATCCCCCAGTGCCTTTAGGGCACTTTTCAGGGCAGTGTCCCCTCAGTCAGGGATGGTGGGGGCTGTCCCTCCTGCCTCACAGCAAGGCTGGCACCCATGTGTGTGCACAGACATTTCAGCAAACATGCTGTTTGCTTCTTGCTTTAGCATCTTCCTTCCCTTCCTAACCACAACTGAGAGCACGAGCCTCCCTTCCCCCAACACACAGGGGTTTTGCACAGAACGAAAAACATAAGCAACCTTCACCCTCCACCAAAAATATGAATTAAAACCCCAACAGCCCTGCTGCAATGCCTCAGGAAAGCTGCAATGCCTGGCTCCCTGGGCAGTGAGTGCCCCAAAGGGTGGTGGGGTGTGCCTGGCAGAGTGAGCTGATGCTCAGAGAGAGCAGCGCTCATCTTGCTCCGGTCTCCCTGGTGCTGGCACAGCTCTGGCACAGCCTGGAGGGCGGTTCTAATTGCCTTCAGACTCCAAACCATGGGAGAGCTCTTTATTTGGCAGCGTCTCAAGGGTCTCAGTTTGGGCTCAGAGCCGGGTAGAGGAGGGGGTGGAGAAGGATTGAGCTTGAAAGAGCCTCAGCACCCCTTTCATGGCATGGTAGCAATGGAAGGCAGAGGCAAACAGCTCCCTCCCCCATGCCAGTCTCCTGGGCTGCAGCTGATCCTGTTTCACACTGGAGGAAATCCTTGTTCCTGGGGAGCTGCTGGGGGAGGAAGCTGAGAGCAGCCACAGGAGCCTGCTGGGCTCAGCAGCACCACACAAACCTTCCCACAGCACCATTCGCCTCAGTGGTCGGCTCCTGTGGCATGGGGACAGGCAGGCATTGCAGGCACTTATCCACATCTTGGCAGAGCTCAGGGGAAATGGGGAACACGTTGTTTTTTAGAGAAAAAAAATAAATCCTTTTTCTTTTTTGAGATGGGAAATAGAGAGGCAAACTGCCCAAACCATCAGATTTGGTCACACTCACAAGTGCCCTGCTCCCAAGGTCTCCTGGGTGAGGTGTCTGCAAAGCTCAGCTCTTGCTAAGACCAAACCAAGGATTTTTTCAGTGATTTGATGCTCACTGAGGTGTGCTACCTACATCAGCTTTGAGCTGAGCCTTTTCAATTCCTTTTCTATGTGCTGCTACCAGATTTAACAAATTTTCCTCACCTCAGGAAGCAGATTATCCAGCACTACCTGAGTTCAGTGCGAGTCTTTGCCCTGACTTCAGAGAGAACTGAGGCTTGCCCATAAAATCATTTCCAAGAGGGATTCCATGGAAAGTGAGTGTATTTCATAGAAGAGGGGAGGGTTTCTTTCAATGCTCACTTTGAAGAATCCAGCTGATTCTGAAATTCAAACTGCAAGTGCACTCCTGCCTGAACAGAGAACTAAATTATATGTGCCACAAAGTAATTATAATTACTCAGATGTCTTCTCAACTAGACACTTATGCAGATGATTCCTGGGAGATGATCTGTGGGCATCAGCCCCGATTTCACATCAACACCACCAAGACACCTTGCAAGGACTGAACAATCCCCCCCCAGCAGTGGCCAGATGGGTTCTGCTCCCAGCCATTCTTAAATATCCTCTTAGCTGACTGGGCCACTTCTTGTGCCAGATTTGTACCCTCAGGGTGCAATCTGGGTCACTGCTATTAATAACTCTTTGCTTTATTCCATTCTGCCAGGGTCTTCCTTGGTTCTTTGGACCAGCTTTTACTCACCACAAGCCTGGCCCCAAGGGGAGAAGATGCTCTGATGAATTTGCTGCCTGCAACTTCTGATTTCAATATCCTGCTTTGACCGTTCTCCAGCCCCAGCCTCATCACTCTGAATTTACTGTCTGAGCTCCTTGGAGTTGAGCTTTTGTTCAGGGTGCAAACCCTGAGGTGAAGGGAGGCATGTGAATATTTTAGAGACAGCTGAACTGACCCCCTGTGTCATCAGGGCAGGGGGACAGGAGGGACTGCAGCTCTCAGGTCAGGAGGTTGGGCACCCAGGACCACCAGCAGCACTTTGCAGCCAAGGGCCATCTTACCCAGCGTTCACTCTTCCTTGCCCCCACTGAAGCTGCCAGAAGGTAAAGCTACTCCCAGCTGATTTAATTGGGTCTGATGTTGACTAGGCCAGGCAATGGCTGTATTTGGCATTTGACTGTCATCTGCAGTTATAAATAACTGATCACAGCACACCAGCTCCTCAAGGCACCAGGACAAATCCCGGCTCCAAGTGGCTCACAGCAATGCCAGCAGGATCCCACTTCAGCCAGAGTGCTGCCCTGCCACCAGATATTCTTCCTGCCCTTAAGGGACTGGGGTGGGGAAGGGCTCTGTTCTCTCTCCTCTCATCATACCAGTATCCAGGGCCTTTCAAGAGAACTGCAGAGGTTACAGCTGCCTAAGGCACAGTGCATAACTCTGATGCTTGGGCCCTTGATTTGCTGACATGTGTCTTCCTTTTACATCCTCCACTTCCTTTTCTCTTCTCCTCCCCCCATCCCCAAGCTTTTTACAACCACAGCAAGCCCTGCCAGTGAATTCTTGCCTTTGTACTGACCCCAGTCACCAGCAGCCTACAGATAACTATAACAATGATGCCATTTATCTTTATCACTCTCACAACACAACAGTGACCACAGTCTCTTTGCTTTGCCTCTCAAATCACTGAACAGCATATAAAAAAAGTAAGGTTTACTCCTGGTTCTTCAATACACCTGGCACGTGCTTCACTTTGTGCCTGAGTAGCAGAGGGTCACAGTTTTGCAATCCAATCCCCTGTGTCAACTTCCACAAGACACTACGGGCTGAAAGGGCTCCAACCACGCAGCCTGGGTTGCAAAAAGTGAGGCTGCATCTCTCTCTGGGAAGCATGAAATTTGGGCAGCAAGCTCAATCCTTCTCTTCCAGCCAGCTCTAAGGGAGGGGGGAAAAAAGGTGGAGTAGATTTTATTCCTATTCCAAGCTCTGAATGTTTAGCATATGGGCCATAAAATTTCCCTACAGTGCCCAAGGGAAATCTGTGTGGTGCAGATATTGTACCAAAATAGGTCTGCAGAGGCCCTTATAAATCCCAGCATGGGTAGGCCTGAAGCCAAAAGGAAAATCCTTGTATCATCTACAGACACTTGGGTTCCCAGCAGCTGGGGATAGTGCCAGGTAGTGCCAGAGTATCTTCTTGCCATTTTTATTTATATTGGTGCTTGCAGGAGCCTCCTCTGATGTTCAGAATCCTCAGTTCTGCTGTGCTCAATATCACCAGTCCCATCCAGCAGCCATCCTATTTCCAGTGCAGGACAGAGGAGATAACACCTCCCGTGTTTCTTGTCCAGCGTGGTGAGTCCCAGACCTGGGCTCATGGGGCAGAAAGGTGCTGTGGCTGCAGCAGAGCTGTGTCCTGGCAGGGCTCCTCTGAGCACAGGGAGAGCTGTGAAGTGCCAAGATCCTGCAGCAGGGCAGTACCCCTGCCCCACACTCTGCTCTGGCTGCACCAAACTTGGTCCTGCACTCGGCTCTCAGACTCCAAGCTCTCAGCAGTAAAAACCCTCTCTTCAAATTTCCTCCCTGCCAATTTTCACATGGAGCGGTTCCAGCCACTGGGAGAAGCCAGCCCAAACCTCTGGCAAACACATCTCTCAGCAATGGGAACGACATTTCAGCTGATCTGCAAATCCTCCCTGTCTGTGCTGCATCCCACTGGAAAAGTCACAGGGCTGTGTGTCAGGAGTGGGGTGATGAGAAGCTGCTGATTCTGGCCTGAAGAAGTTACTTAAAAAGTTACCACCTTCTCTAGACTCAGACTAGTAGTTCTTGTAAATCCACATCCATTTGGTATGGTCATTACAGCAAACCAGAACAGGAAAAACACTCAAAAAGGAGAATTTAGTTTGCCTTCCCAGCAGTATCTCATTCACCCTCATGAGAAAGACTCTCAAAACCATCATGATGTAGCCATCACCCTGTGAGTCTGATTTCCTGACTCACTCTAACAAAGCTATTAAACCACCTTCTCTTTCAGCCTCTGTCCCAACATGAGAAACCTAAAGCACATGGGGAGTGTTTTGTGTCTCCCCTGAGACAGGGACAGTGAACCCCTCAGTGGTCCTCCCTCACGAGGCACCAGCAGCACTGCAGGGAGGAATCCAGAGCACAAGGGAAAGGTGAGCAAAAAAAGGATCTGGCCATGAGCTCCAAAGCAGGAACTCAGCAGACTTGTTGCCATCACGAAAACCAGGCAAATTCCTCACCAAAAATAATAATGAATAAAATGCCACGAATATTTGCTCACAGAAACAGAGCTGTTTTATCCTGAATAAGAGTTAGGCAAATAATAGAGCATATGACTTTGTGGGGGAAGGAATGCTGATGAAAACAGAGAAGAGTCAAAATCCATGGAAAATGAGACAAACTGGCAAAGGTTGGGCAGTCCCTTTGCTGAGACAGCCCTGCAGGATGGGAATTCAGTCAGGAAAAAGACCTCAATGCTGCCTAGGGAAGGGTTAAAATGTCCTGGTAGGAAATGGAGTCACGAAGGGCACCAAGTTCACAGAGAGGAAGTTCACTCAGAGGGAAACCAAGTCCTGTTTTCAGTTTTGGACGTTCACATCCAAACCAACCCACTTCAGCACCGGGTGCCACTCCCAGCCCCGCAGTCCCTGTGCCAGGGCTCATCCTGATCCTCATCAAAGAGCATCATCCCTCTGCCTCTCCTCAAAATAAATGGGGCCCTTCCCTGGAAGGTTTGATGTTCCTGTGCTTAAACCCTACCACTGTCAGGCTTCACCTTGCAGGAATTTTTATGGCTGAACTGAACCTCTTGCTGGCTGCCATTCCCAGCTCACAGCAGCCTTGATTTCTGGCTTTAAGCTGACTCACCTGGTCCACCTGGGCCTCTGGAATGAGAGAGGTCAAAACAACAGCCCTCAGAGCGCAGAGAGTCTTCTGGATGGATTTGTGCTAAGGCTGAATGAGCCATAGCTTGTGCACATAAAGACAGGACCGTTCTGACTGTCAGGGACATAAAATGGGAGTTTAAGACCAGCTTTGGATGATCTTTTCAGTCAAGAATATGCCCAAAACTTTTCCATTGAGGAGGTCTCTTCTGGCAGCTGGTACAGCCTTGGTGTCACAGTGACCAAACTGCAGCTGAGCAGAGGACACAAATGCTGTGCCCCTCTGGACACATCTGGACACCTCTGCACAGTGTAAGACACACTGCTCTTGGTGATGACAAACAGATGCAGCCTTGGAGTTGAAGTCATCCTGACTTACTGTTGCATGAAGTTCTCAGCTGTTTAGATCATTCTAGAAGTAGGTTTAGCCTGTTCCCCAGAAATGAACTCCCAGCCATCTTAAG
Organism: Margarornis squamiger; assembly: GCA_035222235.1. Lineage (NCBI taxonomy): Eukaryota > Metazoa > Chordata > Aves > Passeriformes > Furnariidae > Margarornis > Margarornis squamiger. The sequence goes on from JAWWTY010000019.1 coordinate 17,072,881, forward strand.
CAACAGTCTGAAAAGCATGGGATGTCGTGTGCCACTTCCCCCAGGCCTGGGTTTGTCCTTGGCCTGGACAGAAGCTCAGTGGATAAAAGATGGGAATACTGCCTCATCCTACTCCACGTGTCCATTTACACAGAAGAATCTGCACACATTAATCCTGAGCTCTACCCTTAAGAAGACACAGATAAATACTTCTTCCCATTCTGGCCTTACTTCTGCCCTGCTCTCAGCTGAACTGCTTGGACCAGGCTGCAGGCTTGATCCAAGATTTTCAGCTGAGTTAAAGAAGAAAGGGTGGAAAATAAATGGCTGTGGAGAAAGAAATACTATTGAATGTTCCTTAAATGCATTTTTCTACAATCCAGAAGAAATACAATAAATGCAAACACCATTTTCTAGTAACTTTAAAGAGGTAACAAGGACAGGCCCAAAGAAGCCAGAAGAGCTGATTCGCAGCTAGTACAGATCAGAACTAAGCCCATGTGCACCAGATGAGATCCACCCCTGTAATTCTACAGTTATTACAGCTAAAAATCAATTGTCCTTTCTTCCTGAAAGATTTTCTGGCAACCTCCTGCACTCACTAGCAGCACTGCTTCCCAAGCCACCTCCCTACAGATTTCCCAGCACCTGCTCCCCCTTCCAGGGGGGAACACAAAAGCGAGGGCAGCCCAGCTCCTCTCCCTGCTTTGTGATAGCTCATCCTTTTGTTCACAAGCCCATAATCTGCTCTGCACCACTTAATATCCCTTGTGTTTTCCGTATGGCAGGTGCTTCTGGGAGCCTGTTAATAATCCCCATGTGTGAAGACTCTTTATCCTGCACAGGCTCCGTGGTGGGCTGTGCTGTCTTTCACTGTGAGTGTCTCGGTGAAGAACAACCTTTGCTGGGGTTTGCTGAGCTCTGAGCAGAGCTCAGCCACAGCTCATCAAAGCACCCACAGCACAGCAGAGGATGCAGAGCAGGAATCCCCTCACCCTGCAGCCTCAGCCTTAAAGAAAGACCCACAGTTGCTTTGGCAAGTATTACAAGACAGCAAGAGCCCCTCAGGTTTTACTGAGAGCTCCCCAGAATGAGGAGCTGTTGGTCTGGAGTCCCAGCCTGTCCATTCTGGAGATCACAAAATCAAGGCTGGACAAAAAGCCTCTCTGTGCCACCCTCCCTTGGAAGGAGAGCCATGGCACACAGAGTGCAGCAACAGCCTACACGTCTTCCAGGGTCTGTAAGGGGAAAAATTCCCACTTTAGGGCACTACTTATTCCAAAGGATGAACCAACACTGACTCAGATTTGTACTTTATCACTACAGCAAAAAAACAACTGTATTTTTCTATGAATAACTCACATCCCAAATAACCTCTGTAGAAATCAGAAGACTGAGAATGTACCTGAAGGTCGAGAGAATTAGTAAGAGCAAAATAGCTCCAGGATAAATCCCCTCCACTAAATTTCAGCTGGACTTTTCTGCTTTTTTATTTTGACAGTCTGCAAGGTCACATGCATAAAAAGAGGAAAACAGTTCTGCTTTTATCCCACTCCTCTCAGAGTGTTGCACAAGTAGAACTATTCAAAACAGTTGTCAAGATAATTTCCTCTGGATGGGAGATCACCACTGCCAGGACATTCAGAGAAGCTTTGCAGTGGGTTATAGACAAGGTTGCTCACTAAAAGTATATTAAGCAGCAGCTGCATTGTTCCTGTATTTTAGTACAGACTAATTGGAATATGAAAGCTTTTAAGTAACAGCCAAGAGTGGTTAATGTTCCACCAGATTATTAACTTGTACAGACTACTAATCAAAGATGAAACAAGTGAAATTGCAAATTATATGTAACAGACCTGAGGGACAGATCTTAGCACAGTGCTCAGGAATGCAATTCAACTCAACAGGAATACATTGTCTAAACAGATTTTTAAAAAAATCTTGGGCTTAGTGACTCATGTAAGAGTCATTCATTAGTACTCTATAATTTCATCTTCAGCTACAATTTCACTGTTTCAGCTGCTTCCCATGAACAGAGACTTGCCTTCCTATCTCTCAGGTGTCATTCTGGAAATTTCTTTTCAGAATGGGCGCCTCTGCATCATTGTCATTCTGAAACATTTAGCACCAGTGCTTATCTTCTGGAAGGAGAGGAATGGATTATATTCTTCATGCTTCTTATCTAAATATGAGCTTCTGTATCATATAAACCACTGAAAACTGAGGGAGGCTTCATTCTCACCCTTTGGTGTTCTGTTGGGAGATTTCTTTACATAGGCAAGAGCTCAATTATTGAGGGAGATTAATTTAATCATCAACCCCTTCTCCAAGTGCATAAGCCCCATCATTTCTCAGGCACTGGTGAACTGGCTCTGTGTTTAGTTTAAAGAGCTAATCTTGCTTTAAATACTTCTTCAGAGGAAATATGTTAAACATGAGCACCTTCTCCATTAGTCAGTGTTTCAGCAATGGTTCTTTTCCAAAAGTCACTTCTCCCCTGGCTGTTGCTTGTTCTCACTCTCTTAGACTGAGCACATTTCTCTTTTCCCTGTTACACCCAAAGCCAAACAGAAGACTATTCAAATCTAGTTAGTTATTAAGAGCTGTTAGTTAATTGGCACTGATAGGGACTTCAGACTTTGGTTGATTAGGTCCACTAATTCACTGTGCAGAGACAAAAGGCCTCCAGAGAAGTTTAAACAAGGGTGTGGGTTTTCCTGTTTAATTTTACCTTCTTAACTTAATACTGCTCTCTGTCATTCAATATTTTATTATTTCCATATCAAGGATGGAGGTGGGAAACATCTTACTGGTGACAAGGAGGGGAGTGCACATATTCCCTCCTCATGAAATAGTCAAAACAGCCTTAAGCTCAAAGGTGCTGCTTTATGCCTGAGTGCTCAAAGGGCAGATGTTAAGCCTTCCTAGTAGGAAGACAGGCAATAGGAAACTGTCTTCTTTTTAAAGGATTAACCACTAAGTTGAAGGATGATCCAATCCTTCCCCCTCTCTCCCCTCCTGCTAGTGTTTGTACAGCTGACAGTGATGAGGGCTGGGGGTTGGAAGCAGAGGGATGAGGTTACCTGTACTACTTCTTTGACCAGAGTCTTGTCAGTGCCAGTTTTGGCTCTCTGCAGGCCACTGACATCCTCTCCAATCCAGGTGATGAGGGCAAACTTGACTCGCTTGCTCATGGCATCGCCGGTGGTGAATCGGACAAAGCCAAACAATCGGACATCATCTGCAGGGACAAAAGGGATAGAAGGGTTACAGCCAGAAACACCCCTGCCTTGCCACTTTCCAGGCTGGGACTATTGCTCTCAAACACCAAGGCAAGGCACCGTCCCCATGTTACAGTGCCAGCATTTGGGATTAACAGAGGGCTCTGCTCATACGCCCTGTGCTTGGAAGGTGTGCCTTGCCTGAATTAGGGCTGCCTCTTCCTGGGATGCTCTGAGTTCCTGGGAGGAAACTGGCTGTGCTGGATACCCCACATCACATTATTTTGCTGCTAATGAATCTGGGGATGGCTAAAATACAGTCAGCAGGCAGGTCAAGAGCACAGAGCTAACCCCAGTTCCACATTCAGCCAGATCATTCATCTGCAGGTCACTGAAGGGAAGAAAGAAAGGAAGAAAGTGATTTCCCATTGTCTCTTTCTTACAGGATAGCAGGATTAGGATCACATTTTAGAACATTACCCAGTGTGCAAATCTGATCCTTTCCCCTCCTTCCCTTCAGCAACATTTCTGGCTCACTTGTAGCATGAGTTTAAAAGAAGGAGAGGAGAAGGAGCAAAACAAAAATTCTGCAGTTAGTTTCTACTCCTTCTGAAGCTCTGGAGGGAAAAGCTGGATTTTAGAACTGTCCTGATCTTTGTTTCACAGCTGGTTTATGCTGTATCATGCCAGACTAGAGTTATTTAGCCTGGCCATGTGTGTGAAAACCTTGTGAACTCTCATCTTCAAGAGTTCCTTCCTCCATTGCAGGGTGACTTATTGACCAAGACAGTCAGGCACCTCCACAGGCACAGGCACTTCAGAAGTGTGTGATACCACCCCCTCACATGCCCAGCCTTGGTGGCAGGTGGGATCTGGGGCCTTCCAGCAGGACTGGGCAGAGAGCTGGGCAGATGGACAGTTGTGCAATCATGGAACACACCTAATCACGGCTTCTTCCTCTGTTAGAGGTCACTCGAGGCCTTTTAAAGGAGATGACTCAAACCAGAAGAACAAACATGCTGTTTGAGCAGAATCATGTTAATCCTGGTTGCACTTGTTGTGACCAGTTCCAAGTGCTTTAGAGTGAGTTGCTGTCCTGACTATTTGCCAGGCGAAAATAGAGGCTCCAGGTGTAGCAGTGACTGCCAGCATCCCCTCCTTGATCCATTACAGCACGCTCCATGAATGCTCAGGACAGCCCCAGGAGCTCTGGGCACAGGGGAGAAGCAGCAATTAATTGCTCATCCCCAGAAAATAAGCTGTTAGAAATCAATGCAAAAGAAACCAAAAAAAACGTGGGATATTCTCTGCAAGCTCACAAATTTCAGAGCTTCTTTAACACTTTGATTTGCCAAAGTCTGAGTAAAGACAAATTCCCCTGGATAAAAAAGAACACTTTTTTAAGTATGAAAAAAATCCAGCTATTCTTGCCCTGTTTTGTTCTCTCTGTGCCTTTTTTTCTGCCACTGACAAAGGAATAGTAGGAAAACTGGAAAATGGATGTAGGGGGGTGTGTGAGCCAGTACAGTGTTTAAAACAAACTCCTCTGAAGATTTCAAAACTGAAACAAAGAGAAAGAAGGATCTTGCTCAAAGGAAAAATCCAGATGGATCTTTGGAAGGAGAGTAAGACACGTGTATTGACAGTGGAGGCAATAAACCTTCTCTCTCAGTTAGTAGGAGAAATGCACGTAGAGACTCCTGTTTCTGACAGTAAATCCTCTTCCCAAGATTGATTAGAACCATAAATGAACCGACAGCCAGGAAATACCCAAGGTGAAGTGAGACAGTAAATCCCCTAATGTTACAATTAACAGCTCCACGAGAAAGCCTTGCTTTCCAGGGCTCACAGTAAAGGAGGCCACACAATTGCTCTGTGGCTCCTACGGGAACACCGTGCTGGAAGGCACTTTAATGTCATCAAGTCCTGGTCCCTACTGCACTGTAATGGTGTCACAGCCCTTCCCAGGGACCCCTCGCTTCCACCTCGAGTCTGGAGGCTTTTCATCCCTGCCCCTTCCACCAAAGGCTGTTGCAGAGCCTGAAGACTGGGCTATGCCCCATCATAATAAAGGGACTGGAAAAATATAGTATGAAAAAGCAGTGCTTTTTCATAGCAGCACAGGGAGGAAGTTCCAGGGATGTCCCATCCCTGAAAGTGTTCAAGGACAGGCTGGATGGGGTTGGAGAACCCTGCCCACAACAGGGGATTGGAACTGGATGAACTTTAAGGTCCCTTCCAACCCCAACCGCTCTGATTCTATGATTCTGTGAATTTATCAGCAATACTTTAACTGGACATGAACCCTCAGCTTATTGACAGCAGCAGGATTTGCCTCTCAGCAGAAGAGTTTCAGTGCCTTCCCATCCTGTCTGAAAGCAGCAATTCCAGCTTTTATCCATTAGATCACCTCCTACTCTGAGTAAGAGCAACTCTGACTTCATCATGTTCTGTCTCAAGAAGTTTAATGAGCACCTGAGGTTGGATGTGGGGCTCTGAGTCACCCTCTTGGTGGATTTACCTGGGGCTGGTTCACTTGTGGGGGCTTGAAGGGTTCCAGTTGGGTGCTGCCACCTCCTGCCCCCCATGGGACAGGCAGAACAGCACCTTCAGCTGCCACAACCTTCAGTCCAGTGTATTTAGAACAATCCACCAAAATGTGATGCCTTAACTTGATGTGCCCGTGTGTGAACTGTGGCAGCCAAGGAGCATTTCAGCAGCTGCACATAAAGCTGAGAGGGAATGTGAATGGGAGCCCTTAGCAATTACCATGTCTGTTCCTGAAAGGGCATCAGGGACGGATATAGAGGGTTTTAGCACTAGCTCAGCCAGGGTAGAAGCCTCTCCAACTGCAGGTCGAAATCCCTGAGCAGAAGTGGTTGAGTTTCACAATTAGTCTGAAGCGTGTTCAGAGTGATAAGGGGATCAAAACGCAAGTTCTTTCATACTCCCAGATTTCCTCTTTCTCAGTTAATCAGTTCCAGCCTGCCAGATCACCTCAGCACGCTGGAAGCCACCAATGCCATCAGTGCCAACTCCCTGAGAAATCTCAAAGCATTAACATCCACCCCCCACCCCCTTTTCACACAGACCCACTTAGAGGGGTTTTAGGAATTTGCTGGGCTTGAGGGGGAGCATAACAAATCAGAGAGAGACAGCAGAGATTTCCTCTGAAAGAGGAAATCCTGCCTAGAGCAACCACCTTCCTAGTCACTGAGCCATGAATTTCAGGGCAGAGACAAGCAAATAACAGCTCCGGGCAGAACGGAAATAGCAGCTTTATTTGAGAAGATCTCACAAGTTACAAACAGCAGAAATGAACAATACTAATTCCATTAATACCACTACTCCTTTCACTGTGGCTGGACAGCAACAGGGCTCTACAAACAATGAGGAGCACAATGAATGCCTTAATGAGCATCACTTAGTATTTCTCTCCAAACTCCTTATTTGTAGGCAGGATTTTCCAAATATTCTGATTAAGATGCCCTTGGCTGTCCACAAAGCTCAAAGCCAAGCTGCAGACGTTTCCTTGATGGTATTCTTTTTTTTTGCATCTACTCAAGCCCTTTGGTTCAGCGGTACTGAAAAATTCCCCATTAGATTAAAATGCACTGACTCATCAGTAAAAGATAATAGCTGCAGGAAAGAAATACACTGTCAAATCTTCATGGTTCTTATCTTAGGGCTCTGCATGGCCAAGCCAGACACGTGCCAGGATAAAACCAGTGCTCCCAGCTTCACCTGCCTGCTGGATCAAGGTCACATACAGCAAGGCAGGTGATGGAATGATCTGCTTTTGTGTTCTGTCCAACAATGAATTACTGATAGCACATGACAGGCTTCATGAGGATTTATTTTGTTTGCTTCAACTGGATTCATTTTAGATTAATTTGTCAATTTTCCACCTCGTCAGTCACCCCTGTAATCCCGTGGCTAGAATTGCAGGCAGAAACCTCCCCTACCTCTTACTACACCGTTTTCCCCCTCTTTGACCCTGTACCAAAGGCCAAATATCTCAAGCACTGCTGCCTCACTCCATGGTGAAATGTCCATTAAGTCATCTGACATGTTTGACCCCAGGGCCGTGGTCACAGAGCTTGCTGTGTCTGTGGCACCAAACCTTCTCCGTGGAACTCAGGGTGGCTGGTGTGAGTACAGGGACACAAGTGCACAGGGACAGTGACCCCACACTGACCTCTCTGGCTTTCTCTGGTCCAGTGAAGCCACCAGCAGCATTTCGTCACAGTGAGTTGCTGCTACCCCAGTGACAGTGGCCCTGTTGTCTCTCTCTCCTGACCTGGGAGGGCTAAGTGGGAGCAAACAGGGGATCCAGCTCATCTTTGTCCCCATGGAAGAAGGAATGGTTGTGTTTGTTGGCCATAAGTAAGGGCCAGGCAAAAGGCACAACTCTCCAACTCTCTTCTTTCTCTGCTCCTACCCCAGCAGGATGGTAAAGGCAGATTTACAGCAATGCCATCTTATTAAGCATCACAAAACTGAATGCAAAGAGTTACTGTCTCAGTGCAGAACTGGACCTGATGAGTTACTCCCACAAAAACCAATGAGGATATTCCCTAAAACCCCCTTGTGTCCACAGCAAGGGACTGTGGCAGCCAGGGCTCCAGCTGGCAGCCAGGAGATCACTGTGCCCCTGCCAAGGGCAAGGAGGGCACAGGGGCAGGGTAAGGCTGCAAACACAGCCTGAAATTCCCATAAGCCACCCACGGCCCCAGGTCTTCCTTTAAATAGGCATTAAGGGAAAGCAGGAGAGATGAACATTAAGGAGGAAAAACAAAAGCAGTAGGAGATTGATTTACAAGGCCCATTTTAGTAACTTAAGATGCAGCCAAATGCAGATAAGCACCTATCTCATTATATGTCTTAGTGTGTTTTTACAAATCTTTCCTACAACCTCAGGTGCCAACCTAACCTTGGTGATCTCTCAACTCCTAGGTTCTACATTTTTAGATGCAGGCCAGGCTTTATGAGACAATTGATCTAAGCCTAAAAGAACTCATATTAGGAGCTGATTCTATTTCTATTTCCTAATACTTTATGTCAACCTCAAATGATTTTATTGGGTATTTATTTCAGACCAAAGATCTTCAGTTCTTCCTCCTGCTGAATGCACAGTGTGGTTTTGGCCTGATCTTTTCAGACACATGAATAACTATCCCATTTCATGCTGTCATTGCAATTATTTATCTGGACCGGGGCTTTCCAAATAAAAGGCTCATTATTTCTTTTGTCAGAGATGCATTGAAAACAGCTGTTCACATATGGCATGGGGAGGAAACACAGCCTTCCAACCCCTCTGTTGCTTATTGGCAGAACACACACTCAAAAAAAAAAGAAAGTAAACCGCAGACAGAGACGATGCTCTGCTGCTTCCCAACACAGACACTGAGGCAACTCTCCAGGGCAGCCAGGTACTACTGACACACTAAAGTTTCACAGGATGTCACTTCAGTTGTTAAGTCATTCTACTCTTCCCAGCAACAGCATCACCAGGCCAGTTAGAAGACTTTGAAATTAAAAACAACAACACAAAACCTTCACATCCTTCCTTACAATAACCTTCAACTCTTATCTGTGTTTCTGGCTTCCAGTCCACAGGTTCAGCTGTGAGGTTTTTTTTCAAAGTGTACTGATGGCACGTACTACCAACCACCAAATTAATGCTGTGTCTGGACCCACGCCATCTGCGGAGGCAAGAGCTGTAACTGGGAAGTAAAATGGATCAGAAGCCTTGAATTAAGTCCTTGTTTAATGCAGAGGTAATCTGGGCTCTTAAGCCTAACCAAAACAGTCCTCAGCCAGAAGACACAGGAGGTGTCTACACTGCGTGTTTAATGACCCTGACACAATAAATGTCCTCAACTTTCTGTCTCCAGATTCTTTGGACCAGACAAACAGAGTCACATACATTGGTCATTACTCAGGACTGCAAGACTGAAGAGTCACAAGCAGCCACCTCCCAGTGGTTTAAACCAACCTCCTTGGCTTTACTTTGGGCTAGGCTGGAGCAGAGGTGTCCACACATCTGGAGGTGGTCTTTGGAGGACAGAGGAGACGACTGCCTGACACTAAAGCAGAGTCTACCACCTCCCAGCCAGTGTTTGAGCTGTCTCCTGACTGACACAGCCCTTGGCAGCGACAGCACGCAGAAGTCCAGGGTTCAAGTTGTGTTTGCAGCATCACCTTGGGACCCTGAACAAAAGGGCACTGAAGAAGCTTTTCTTTCCAGGCTTCCTTCCTTTAAGAGTGGCCATTGCTGTCCCCAAACAGGGGGTGAGAAAAGCCACTGATGATGCAGTTTTGTTACATTTCTCTACTAAAATATAAGGCTTAGTAAAGAGCTTAGGAAGAAAAAGCCTCTGCCCCAGGATATGTAACGTGTAGGTCTGATGTGCAACGCGGATCTGAGAGCAGAGCAGTGGAACAATGAAACCCACCCCAGACACAGAGGGTGCAGCAGCAGTTCCTGGCTCAGGCCATGGGCCTGCCCACCCCAGGAGCTCAGCAGCTCTCTGTGTTCTTCCACCAGCAGCCACAGAGTGTGGCTGGGGGTGTGAAGGGCTGGGGCTGTGCAGGTGTGCAAGGCTGGGCGTGTGAAGGGCTGAAAGTGTGCAAAGCTGCTCTCTAACACGGTCTCTTTGAACTGCTACTTCCTTTTAAAGAAGCAATTTCAGGCTCTTGCTTTTCCCTTTGCCCTCAACCATACTCTTTCCTATGGAGGTTTGCAGAATCAGGAATGGGCTGGGCCTGGCCTGCATGAGAAGGATTAGGGATGGGGGGAGGAAAAGCAAAAACATAACCCTGCTACTAACAGCCCCCTCCAGGCCCCCCCAACCACTGTCACCGCACAAGGCAGGACATCCAGCACAGGCGAATGTCTCCCAGAGTGGTGGAAAAGCCCTTCTTGACCTCAGAGCCACATGGATTAGCACACACCGACCCCGCCCGTGCCTCAGTCGGTGCCCTGGAGGGAGGCAATAGGTACGGAGGTGCTTTTCCTAAGAATGGTTATTAAAGCCAGCGGGGCACGCGGGTGTTTGCAGCCCAGAACGACACTGAAATAGCTGGTGCAGAAGGTAGAACAGAGCGAGCTCTGATGGTAACTCGTTGCACGCTGAGGTTTTCAATCCCAGCTTCTGCTCCCACCTTCAACCACCACATTATGCTCAGCTTCCACCACAGGCAGCTGCAGCACTTGGTGGCCTTCAGGGCAGTGTTTTTCATAAAACAGGAACGTTTATTCTGATAATAGTTTTTTAAATCTTTTAATTACATTTTCTGAAGCTGTTTGCATTGATAGCAGCTCTTCTCCCTTCCAGCAAAACATAAGAGGAGATGGAAGAGACCAGGAGGGAAGAGACGCAGCAATAGGAAGGAATATTTGGCAGCCCTTCCCATCCCTTCCTGCTCTTCTCTGCTGACTTTATTTCAGTAGAAGTATTCCAACCTGCTCTACTTCGTGGAAACGTTTGGCACCTTTCTTCCAGCTGGGAAGGAAAGCTCCAACTTCACTGCTGGCACAAGGCTTGCTTTCTGACTACGTCTAGCAGGCCAGGTGAAGGTCTGCTGCACAGATGGAGGCTCCAGAACTTCCTTTTCCTCCTTCCCCAACTGCTGCACCATAATTCGTGGGTGGAGGAAGGTCCTTTCTAGCTCTCAGCCAAGGATCCAGCACCGGAATTTGCCTCTCTGCTTAAGCCTCCAACAGGTGCTCCACAGGTAGGTTTGAGGACAACCCTTGGCCCTGGGCTGCCAAGGAACAGCCCTCCAGGTGCATGCCAAGGGACAGGGAAAGCAGGAACAGGGAAAGGGAGTAGTGGAACAGCTATAAGGGACCTAGCTCCCCATTAAAGGCTAACAATAGGCCACAGCCTGCCCCACAGTGCCCTTTATTTAACTCTTCCTTTACCGTGCTTATTTCTAATATATGCAAGACTTTTTTTTCTGTAAAAATGCTTCAGTCTTGGGGCCAGCTTGGCACTTTGCTGGCATGAAACAAGATTTCCTTAAGCTGTCTGTTTGAATACCCTGTTTATAAATACAGGTTTGGCACATGCCAGCGATGGCAAGAACACAAACCTGGCCAAACTCCCAAGTGCAATATGTGCCTGCATTAGTTGTTATCCTACCCAGCCCACCCGGTGCCCGAGCTCTGCCAAAGCCCCTCTGCCTGCTCAGCCACTCCATAAAAGGATTCCCTTTGCAACAGAGGGAAGAGAGGAAGTTTCTTCAGAGGGTGCCATCCAGACAAAATGTTAAAAATCAACTCAGACCAAAAAAAAGAAATGGACTCTGTAAAGACAGGGAGAGAAAATAAAGGGGGAAGGCTCCTCTGCAAGCCTCTGATGTCTGGAGATGCTGGAGATGCTCAGTTATGCTGGCCATGAGAGGAGACAGGGAACATGGGGCTCAGGTAGCAAAGTCATTGACCTCCCATGAAAACTACTAACCACTGGCATGAACTCCCAAAGTGCTGAGCCCTGGATTTCCCTGCATGCCAGGTAATGGCATTTTCCCTTCTGCTGCCCCTGAGGGAGAGCTGAGTGGGAAGGAGTTCCTGCAGTGCCAGGACATCAGCTCCTCTGACATCAACTACAACAGGATCTTTCTCAGTGCTGAGAATTTTCCCTGCAAAGCTCTCAAGAACAGCTGGAATGGAGTTGCTGTGTTAATCCTGGTAAGACCCCACTGCCAACATTGTACCAGAGCAGTCTAAACCATCCTGGTTTCATGGCTGTTTCCCAAGGACTAAAATGTACTTTTCTGCTAAGATATTTATTGACTGCTCAGACCAGTCCTCAGTTAAGTTCCTGGAAGTTCTCCCTTTCAACTCAGTAAAGCACAGGCAAGCCCTGGGACTCACAGAGCAATGGACAGGCACTGGTGTTTCCATGGCTGTGGGACTGATTAAGGTGTCCCCAGGACTTGCCACACCTTGAGAAGCCAGAGACTGCTCAACACACAATTCCATCATCCTAAAAATACAGGTGAACCACAACACTTGATTGCAGAGTAACTGGGTGAGTGAGGTTTTGGACTTTGCTACAGTCCAGTATTACAAACTCTTCATATCTCATATCACTTGGTGACATTGTTAAATAGCAGAAAAGACAGGAGGAAATTTGAGATAAAAATCAAACCCTGCTTTTGTGAAACTCATCAAATGCCACGATCAGATGAAATTAAATATTAATCTATTTTCATTTTCCCCAGGCTTTGTTCTACAACCAACAGTTCAACAATCAAGTGCCACGTTTAAAGCGGGGCCGCAACAGTTGTGGTTGTGCCACATCTCCGATTGTTGTCAGAGCTGTATTGTTCGAGCAGATCTTTGCAATACCCACCCTCTTCTCAGGTTTCATGTTCTTAAAAAATCCGAGCAAGCCTTCTAACTGCAGTTTCTTTAGCGGCACGAATTTCAGAAGAATTTCAGAAGAATTTAATTCCCATGGATCTGGATGACCGCATCTTTATAGCCACAAAAACGGAGTCGTTTTTGCCTTGAAACTGCAGTGCCAAAAAAAAGGAGACCGCTCCTTATCAAGCGTTTTATCTTGTTTCTAACTGAGAAGCAATGAAACATTGTGCAAAGAGGGGGAAAAAACAAAACCCAAAGGACCTTAAGTCTAAGAGTGAGACAAAGGACTGGCTGGACTATGGACTTGAGGGAGTTGCACGGTGTGGCGGCTGGAAAGGCGACCCCGCAGGACAGGGCAGGCAGGGGAAGCAGCAGCACTAATCCCACTTTGCCCAAGTTTTCTCCCGTCCTTTGCCCCCTGGCACCGCGCCCAAGAAGGACGGTAAGGACCAAAGCCAAGGAGACGGAGCTTACCTGTGCACTTCCTTTTGAAGGTTTCATAGTCTACCCCTTGGTCTCCGGGGACGATTGTAGAGCCATTGTACTTAAACGTCACCCTTTGCGAAAGGGAAAGAGAAGGGGAATAATACAGTTAAGGGTCACCTTTCGGGATGGGGGAAAGGGAAGGGGAATAACCCATTTAAAACCCACCCTTTGGAATGGGGGAGGGGAAGGCGAATAATACATTTAACAGTCAGCCTTTATGAAGGGAAAAGAGGAGACGGAGAAGAATATACCATTAAAAAACCTCCATCCTTTAGGAAGAGGGGGAGAGGAGAAGGGGGAAAGGTCTGCAGAAGTCACCCTTTGGGGAGCAGGGAGAGAAGACGGCGGGGATCGCAGCGCTGCCTGTCCGGGGGGATGCCAGAGGGGGGCACCTACCAGTTCACCTCGGTAGCATCGTCCCTGACGAGGTTGTACGCCTCCCTGCACGCCTCCTTGTCGATTTTGGTGGCCATGGGGGCGAAGGGGAAGCGGGGGCAGCGCGGAGCGGCCGCGGAGCTGGGGGAGCCGCCGCTGCCGCTGCAGCCGCACCGCTCCGAGCCGAGCGGAGCCTGGCCGAGCCCAGGAGAGCCAAGCCGAGCCCAGGAGAGCCGAGCCCCGCTCCCGAGGCCGTCCCGCCTCCGCCGCCGCCGCCGCCAATGGCTCGGCTGGTCCTGCCCCTGCCCCGCGCCCCGCCCGGCGCGGGGGGACCGCGGTGATGCAATAGCCGGGAACGGGGGAATGGCGGGGATGCAATAGCCGGGCACGGGGGGACCGCGGGGATGCAATAGCCGGGCACGGGGGGATGGCGGGGATGCAATAGCCGGGCACGGGGGGACCGCGGTGATGCAATAGCCGGGCACGGGGGGACCGCGGGGATGCCTTTTGCGGCCGCCGCGGGTTTTGCAGCCCCCCGATGCTTTGGCAGCCCCTGAGGGCCGGGAGGAGGAGGAGGAGGAGGAGGAGAAGGAGGAGGAGGAGGAAGGAGGCGCTCGGGATGGAGCGGCCGGCGGCGGCGCGGCGGGGCCGGGAGCCGGGCCGGGCGCTCGGGAGATAGCGCAGAGAGGGGCAGGTGAGCGGGGGGCGAGGGGGCGGCGGGCGGGGGGTGAGCCCCGAGGGCTGCGGGGACCGCCGGGCACAGCATCCCGAGCATCCCCGCAGCGCCGCGGGGCAGCGGGAACAGCCCCGACATCGCCATCCCTGCGGGTGGCCTCGAGTGGGGTCTGCTGGGTGGCTTTGCGTGGGGACACCGCGCTGCTGGGCCAGGGGTGCCCGTCTGTGTGTCTGCGTGTGTCTGTGTGTGTCTGTGTGTCCGTGTGTCGGTGTGGTCCAGCCCGTTGCAATGCAGCGATCTCCCCCTGCCGGGCTCCCAGCGATGCGTGAACATTCGCGCATCTCCCCGAGGTACGGCGCTCCTGGGAAATGCGGGCTGGCAGGAGAAAGGGCTGCCTTAAAGGGTGCGCTTCAGTCCCGCAGAAATAGAGACAGGTCTTTGCTTTGCTGAACTCGGCTGGAAATAAACATCGCCAGATGATGTTGTGCCCAAGGACAGGAGTTTTACAAACCAGTCCTTGGGCATGTTAGTGGGTTTCTACCCTAAACCCGTGCGGCTGGATTTGTAAATTTAATAAAAAACACAAAACATTCCATGATAAAAAGTATCCCTTTTTGTTTATTTTAAAGTTTGCAGGGGATGCCCATTGTTTATTTCACATCAGCGTTTTCAGTGTGAAGGCTGAGCATGAGAAACCTCATTACCACACAGTTGCTGAGGGTTGTCACACATCTCAAGGGACAAGATCTCCAGAGCATGCACTGACTGGCAGAGACACCCTTTCCTGCCACAGTCCTGCAGGCAGCTTCTTCCAGCTCCCTTCCAGCCCCTGGATGACGTGAGGCTCCCCGAGCACCGGGGCCCAAGCACGGGAATTGCTGCAGTGCATCTCTGATGGCGATGAGGTCATAGGGAAGAGAGAAATATTTCTGAAGTCGGTACAAGTGTAGGACACTGGGTGAATCACACTCGGTATCTGTAGGCTGCAGGCTCTAGATGATAATATAATCACACATTAATAGTTCTGAATTTATATTGATTTTCTTTTGGAACTGTTTTTAGGAACACTTTCATTTTTTAAAAGCCTTTAAGCTGACCATTATCTGCTCCTAAATGTGTTTTTTGTAGTCTGCGTTTATCATCCAAAGGCACTTGCTGCTCTTTATACCTGTAACAGCTGCTGGTTGTCCTTGTCCCTTCAAGCCTGATCCTCAGCTCCTGATGTTTCCTAGGGCAGAGATGGGTGACTCCAATGTCCTTCCCCTTAGGAGGAGAAAACCTCACCCTGATGCAGGTCTCTGTGACCCAGTGGCTGGAGAGTTTGAATTCTGTTCATTAGGGACCTTGTGCCTCACACTTTTCAGTGCCAGATTCAAACCTTAGAAAAATGCACATCTTCCTCGTGGGACCAAACCTCTTTTTTTTGCTTCTCTTCCTTGTCTTTGACACTTTTTCAGGGATTTTTTTCTTTTAATGCATGATGGAGTAAATACTGTGCTCAGTTTTACCAGGCAGTAACTGGATAGGGAAAAATACTTCCATTTCTGGCTTTGATGAGCTCTGATTTTCTTCTCATATGGGAATTTTGAGACCTCCAGCACATGGGTCTTTTCATCTGTGCAGGCAGATGTCACTGGCCTGACAGAAGCATTTGTCCATCTCACAGGAGCCCTTGGAGAGAAAGTACAGACAACAGAGAGCGTGAGGACTTACGGACTTCCTAAAAGGAAACATCTCCTGCAGGCATGAAGTCTTGTGAATCTGGACTGACCTTCAGCTGTCTGGACTGTACAGTGAAGTTCAGAATACTTGGAGGCAGCTGAGCCAACAGGGTGGTTCTGCACAGCCATGGACCCCCAGGACTCTTAGCTTTATCCTAAAATATACTCCTGCTGGTGGTGTCTTGCTCTTGGGGCTCTTTGCCATCTCCCCTTTTTGCTTCTTTTCTGATCTTTCTATATGTCTGTCCCCAGTCCTGCTTCTTCATCCACATCTTTTCTGTGCAGGAGCAGAGAAGTTAATGGAGATGATAATATCCTCTTTCAGGAAGAGGCTGCTGTGAATCTTTGGATCACAGTTAGCATCAGCGTTGACAGTTTATGGATCACAGCATGATTTTACTCAGACAGTCGAGGTGTTGAGGGTCCTATCCTGGGCCCCCGTGGTCACAAAGGCTACAGTAGAGACCAAAGGTAGGAAAATGCTTCTCATCTTCAGATGTGATAATCAGTTAGATCAGTAGAAGCCCATAATAACCTCTGGTTTCTCTGGGGTGTCTGAAGAACAGGCAGAGCTGGCTGGATGCTGCTGCTCCAGCGCCAGAGCTGGTGCCTGCAGTGGAGCTTGGATGAGGCTGGGGCAGGTGGAGGTGGTGACACCCAGGCAGCCCTGGCACCCTCCCCTGGTTTAACACTCCGTCCACATCATCTTCTGCCAGCAACAGCTGCCCTGTCGCCACCTGGGACACGTGTCCAAGCTGGGCTGTCCTTGGTGCCAGCACCTGGAGCCTGGACACACACACAGCCCTCTGCTGTCCCAGGGATAACCTCTGGAGGACACCCAGGAGTGCTGGGTTAGCAAAGGGCTTTTCCACTTGTAGTGCTGTGGTGGGGACCATAGCACTGAGACTGGACCCCATGGGTCTGAGTACAGTGTCTTTGCTTCTTGCTCCATCTCTGACAGCAGAGTCCTGCCAGCCTGCTGTCCAGCAAGGGGTTCTAAATTAATTTTTAAGCCTTCTGGGCCGTAACTCAGTGAGGAAAAGCCCCACAGCAGCACGTGCTGCTGGGGAGGTGTGTTTCTGAGGTCGGGTGGTTTCATGCCCAGGTAAGCAAGAGGAGATGGGGATGGGGCTTCTCGCTGCATCCCATTGCACACCCCCACACCCGCTGCACAGTTTATCCCCCTGGACAAACACACCGTGCTCCCCGCAGCGAATGCCCCTGGTACGGGTACTGTCCGAGCATCCCTCGGGCAGGGAGCAGTCCTGGCTGTGCTGTGCGTGCATCCCTTTGGGCAGGGAGCGGCCCGGGGTGTTCTGTCTTTGCATCCCTCGGGCAGGGAGCAGCCCTGGCTGTGCTGTCTGTGCATCCCTCGGGCAGGGAGCAGCCCGGGGTGTGCTGTCTTTGTATCCCTCGGGCAGGGAGCAGCCCGGGCTGTGCTGTTCGTGCATCCCT
>JAWWTY010000019.1:17090272-17110480 GCA_035222235.1 Margarornis squamiger
GTGTGCTGTCTTTGTATCCCTCGGGCAGGGAGCAGCCCGGGCTGTGCTGTGCGTGCATCCCTCGGGCAGGGAGCAGCCCGGGCTGTGCTGTCCGTGCATCCCTCGGGCAGGGAGCAGCCCGGGCTGTGCTGTCCGTGCATCCCTCGGGCAGGGAACAGCCCGGGGTGTTCTGTCCGTGCATCCCTCGGGCAGGGACCAGCCCTGGCTGTGCTGTCCGCACATCCCCGGTCCCATAGCGCATCCCCTCCGCGGGGCTGCGGCGCCTCCCCCGTCCCGCCCCGGTGCCTCCCCCGCTCCTCCCGGCCCCGCTCCGGTCCCGCCCCGCCGGCATTTCCTGCCCCGGGCCCGGGGCGAGGGAGCCTCCGCCTCTTGGAATTTATCTCTGCTTTGTTTTCCCCGCTTTTCCCCCCGTTTTTCCCCCCTGCCGGGTGTTTCTCCCCGCAGCCGATGTAGCCGCGGCGGGGCCGGGGCCGGGGCCGGTCGGTCAGCGCGGTCCGGGGGGCTCCGGCCGGCCCCGGCCCCGGCCCCGGAGCACCCCAACTTGTTGACAGAGCCTCTGGCAACACCGCGGAGCAGCGTCAAGCAGCGAAAAAAATTGTAAATTTTTGAAATTTATTTTATTTATTTATTTATTTATTTATTTTATTTATTTATTTTTAAGCTCAGGCATTTCCAAGGCGCAGATTGGAAGGCGCCGGTCTCATCATTTCAGCCCGGGGTGGAGGGTTTTTTAGCGGTCTGAAGGGGCCGGCTCGGTGGGGGTAACATCTCCGGTGCCTTTTGTTGCAGGGGTGCTGCGGCTCGGCCGGTCATGGAGGGAACCCGGCAGAGCAGGATCTGCCGCCCGCACAAGATCAGCGAATCCTCCAAGGTTCGTACGCTTTGTGTTGCTACCAAAAAAATCAAAAATAAAAGCCCAGTTACGGTAACAACAAGGAGGGGCTGGGGGTGGAGGGTCTCCTTTGGATGGAGTGTGGTTTTTGGAGGAATGTGGATATTCGGAGCTTTTAAGAAGGGGTATGGAAACGGTGGTTTACCTGCTCAAATATTTTTGGTAGAAGAAGTTGCTGCCTAGTAACTAAAAAAAAAAATAAAAATAAAGGCAGCAAATGGGCATCTGCTCATCGTGACTCAGAGCTTAGAAACCCACATCATTGCAGCACAGTAGTTTCTCTGTACCAGAAATTCAGTCCTTAAACGCGATGTGCTTATTTGGGGAATTTTTGTGCTGATCCATCCGCTAAAATCCAGGCTAGTTAGAGAAGCAAAGCTGGGATTGCTCCTTGGGGTCAGTCTTGATTTCGTACGAGATGGGAGCCTTGATCCTGCAAACAGTGGTTAGTCTGGGGAGCTCAAGGAATTCGTGGTGGCTTCTTAGGCTTGGGAGGGTAGTTTTCTTTGTATCAAATCTCTGCCTGCACGAATACATTGTTTTTATTTGTGAATTCACGGAAATCCATCTCAGGCAGCTCTTTATGCAGGTCATCGGGGTGATTTATCAGATGGTAATATCAGCTGTAATTCCTGTGTTCACTTTGCTTCACACCAGTGAGCTCTGGGTCACAGGACCTGCAGAGCAGGTACCCTGTGCTACCAAAAACAGCTCGAAAAAAGAAACTTTTCAGTGCCTGTGCCTGTCTTACCAAAGTTGAATGAGCCACATCTCATTTTCTTTTGCACCACTGACGAGCAGCAGTACTGCATTAACAGTCTGGGAGAAATTAGATCTCTGAATCCAAAAGAAGTTAAAATACTGCTCTAATACAATCAATAAAAGATAAACAGGGCTAATTTTTAAATGCATCCCTACCAATATAATCTTTCCCTGAGTGCTGATCCTGTCTGCCACTTAAATGGTTTAGTCTGAATGTAATGATAATTCATCACATTAAAAATTAATTAACTTGACAGCATTGTTTTCTTTTCTTGCTTAGACAGCAGCTGTCACTATCTGTTAAACTTAGAATTACTAGATAATGCTAAGGCTGTTCTACAGAATATAAATAGCCCGAGAAAGATGTTCCTATTAAGCACAAAATTAGTCTCGGTTTGGAAACGTGCAGCTCTCAGCTCCTGGAAGTTGCTCCCCGCACGGGCTCGCCGAGTGGCTGAAATGTGTTGCTGCAGTGGCGGGGCTGACGGGGCCCTGCGTGCCTGCTCCAGGCAGCAAGGATTTCGGGAGCACAAGTTGTCAGGCGTATTTGCGGTCAGGATTATGCTGCTGACTCAACGTGCAGCTCCGGAAATAGGGATCCCCGGCAAATCTTATATTCCCCTGTAATCTTGTTATGCATGATGGTGGTATTACAGAATATTAGAGGGGAATGATCAGCCGCTTGCCAGGGATGAGAGGGAATATGGTTTGGGTTCAATCCTATAACTGTCCCCCGTGAGTCAGATGCGGGAGAGGGGGCTGTGAGATGTTTCTTATTGTCTGTTCACCCACTGTCCTTGCTCACAGTTGCCACAAAAGTGTGGTTTATCCTCTGCCATGTTTATTCTTCTTCCTACCTCCTCCATCCCCTGATTCCTGCATGGCCTCCTGTTTGATACCAGCTTTTCTCAACCTCAGAAAAACAAAGATAAAAATCTTTACAGACCTTAAACCTACATTTTCTTTCTGTTACAGATCTCTGGCAGTTTTATTCCTCAGTTACTTTGTTGTCTATGCCACAGATCCCTTTTTAAGTTCAGAGGTGTGATGAGTATATGGCAAATTAAAGAGTTTTGACCCAGAAAACATAATTATCGAAGCCTCTTCACTTAGATTGGTTTAACTGTGCTAATTTGCGTGTCCAGAGTTACTCCAACAGCAGGATTTTTGGCAGCTTGGACTCCATTGTTTAGAAAAGAACATAAGGAAATACAGAGAAACCACTGGGATGTCACACTAAGAGCAGCACATTTGGTTATTAATTTGGGTCTCAAAGAAAGCCCTTGGCTCTGGGACTCAAACCCTTTCCATCCAGATGGGTATAGACAGTCTCACCATGATTTAGCCAAGGTGTTAATGGCTTAGACAGACAGCAGTGATCATGTGCTTTCTGCTTGGAAAACCAGGGAAGCCACAGGTAATTAGGATTTCTAGGAGAAGCAACAATTTGGTGGAGGAAAGGTGGAATGCCTGGGAGGCTTGAATAGACCTCAGGTCACCCGTGGGACTGTGCTCAATGTGGATGTGGACTGGGACACCTTTCCAGCGTGTCACCTCTGGGAATGCAGCTGGAGGGTGTAGGACTGGGCAAGACCCAGGGCCCTACAGCCAGGAGTGCTCAGAGCTGACTTAGGTAGGGTGTAAGGACATGCTTCCATTCCACCTCCTTTCATTTCTGTTACATGTTCCTACAGGCTCTGCAACTCTGCCTGGGTTGGATTTGGTAATTAAAGTTCTGTATTTGCATTTAACCTAACCTGGCTTTTGTTAAGAGAGATCACAAGGGAACTGACTGTGCCATCAGGCATTTAATTCCTCCAGAGAATGGTCCTAAAAGCTGCATCACTTGGTGTGCTGGGGTGACCAGCCCCTTCAATTCGTGTTCTGCAGGACATTTGAGGGATAACAAAATGGTTTCATTTGGGTTCATCTTAAAGCTGACAAAGAGAGAAAGAGGCAAATGCTGGTGGCTTCAAAAGCTCTGTGGCATGTCCAGAGCTGGTGGGAAGAATGTCTGGACCAGAGGGATCCCAGGAGGGTACTTAATGGATGTGTTCTGAAGGCATTTTCCCCTTTCTTTAAAAGAAAAATATCTAGTCATATTCATTAAAACAAAACCTGCCTCGGCTTCTGGAAGCAAGCAGAATTCTTATGGGAATAAGTTATCCACATGTGTGGCTTTGCACATAAATAAACAGCTATTGCTTCTGAGTGCAGTGTGTGTGCCTGGAATAACATGGAAGGAAAAGAGGGATTTTACCCTAACAAGCTTAGAAATGCAGAGTTCTGGAAAGATTTAAGAGGGGATAGCTGTCAAGCAAGCACCAACCCAAACAATACATGGGCTGAATGAAAATTCAAAGTACTGCTGCGTGTGTGTCTCCCACTCCAAATGTTTAGTGAGCAGCTTAGCTGAGAGAACTCTGTAAGGAGTCATTTGGGGGACAAGGAAGAAAGGAAATGTCAGCAAGATGTCTTGGAGACAATGAGCGGAAGAGTTTCAGAAAACTGTGCCTGTATAACTCATCAAGGAGGAGGTTTCAATGCAGCATTGTGGGGGAGGGAGGAGTAAATTATAAAAGAAGGGGAGTGGGAAGCAGTAAAAGTCTCCATAGACCTTTCAAAGTGAAGGTGAGGAGTTTGGGCTCGTACTATGTTGCTTGCCAACTGTTTCAAGTCAGAATTTTTTATAAATGTCAATGTGCAACACAAAGAAGCTTTCTCTGTCTCGTGCATGACTCCATTTAGTGGGGAAAGGCATTTCACACCGAGGTTTATCGTGGTGGAGGTAACACCTGCTGCTGTTTGTGTGTTCCAGGTGTACAGGTGGGATGACCACTCCAGCCTCGTTCTGCAGAGCCTCAATGAGCAGAGGCACCGGGGCCTCTTCTGTGACATCGTGCTGGTGGTGGACGAGCAGCGGGTCCCTGCCCACCGCAACCTCCTCGCTGTGTGCAGCGACTACTTCAACTCCATGTTCACCATCGGCATGCGGGAGGCCCACCAGAAGGAGGTGGAGCTTTTTGGAGCCTCCTACATCGGCCTCAAGGCCGTGGTGGATTTCTTGTACGGCAGCGAGCTGTCCTTGGATGGAGGCAACATCGACTACGTGCTGGAGACTGCCCACCTGCTGCAGATCTGGAAGGTGGTCGACTTCTGCTGCGAGTACCTGGAGAACGAGGTCAGCGAGGAGAACTACCTGTACCTGCAGGAGCTGGCCTCCATCTACAACCTGAAGCGCCTCGACTCCTACATCGACTCCTTCATCCTGCAGAACTTTGGCACGCTGTCCTTCACCCCAGACTTCCTGCAGAACATCTCCTTGCAGAAGCTGTGCCAGTACCTGGACAGCAGCGACGTGCAGCAGGAGTGTGAGCACGACTTGCTGCAGGCCGCCCTGCAGTGGCTCACGCAGTACCCGGAGCGGGAGAACGAGGCGTACCAGGTGCTGGACAACATCCACTTCCCCTTGATCCCCAAAAGCGACCTCCTGCACCGTGTGAAGCCGGCCGTGTGCTCGCTGCTGCCCAAGGAAGCCAACTGCGAGGGCTTCATCGAGGAGGCGGTCAACTACCACAACAACGTGACGGCGCAGCCCGTGCTGCAGACCAAGCGCACGGCCCTGCGCACCTGCGAGGAGCGGCTGCTCTTCGTGGGCGGGGAGGTGTCGGAGCGCTGCCTGGAGCTCTGCGATGACACCTGCTTCCTGGACACCAGGAAGGGCCAGTGGGTGGCAGAAACCCCTCTGCCGGCCAGGCGGAGTCACCACTGCGTCGCGGTCCTGGGAGGCTTCATCTTCATAGCCGGGGGCAGCTTCTCACGGGACAATGGAGGGGATGCGGCGTCAAATCTCCTTTATAGGTATGATCCCCGCTGTAACCAGTGGATAAAGGTGAGGCTTAAGCTGTATTATTTCTCTGTTCAAAGTCCTTAATGTTTAGAGTGGTTTCTCCTTTTTGGTGGAAGGACAGGGCTCGTTAGAATAGTCAACGTGCCAGTGCTTGACAATGGAAATTCAAGTTATTTAAGTTGAAAAAACAGCTCCTTGAGTCCCTAGTGGGAATTTTTAAGTTACACACACAGCGAAAGAGTTTGGGGCAGATATTCAGCTTCATTTGGGACCTGGGCATCTGATCTGTGAAATTCCTGAATCAGCATCCACCTGCAGCTCTTTAGATTATTTCTGGGAATAATGCTGGAATGGACTTAGAGTTGATGGCTTAGTTCATCCTTCTCAAGCAGTAGCACATACAATTAAATCAAAAACGGGTCTGGTGTAAAAAGAAAATGTATCTGACACTTGTCAAAATTCTCTGTGCTAAATATCCCTTAGAACAAGCTCTTCACATCCAGCCCTGCTGCAAAACCCTGCAGCTGTGTGGGATCCTGTGTGAGGCATCATGGTTCCCATATGAACCTGGGTGGTTCAGTTGTGGTTCTGAGTGATTCCAGTATATGCTTCTTGCAGAGGTTGGGAAGGGGGCCCACGTAACACAGACATGGATAGAGTAACCTGTGCCTTAGATGCCTCCTGTTGTCCCCTTATTGGAAAATGGATGCTGTGTAAGAAGCTACTGCAGGAAAACAAAAGTGTTTTATGAATCTAATGGTCCAAACTAGTGGCTCTCCTTTCCAAATAAACGGGACGAAGCACCAGCCCCTTTCTCAGACACTAATATACCTTGCTTACCAGAGGCTGGAAGATGTCAGTGTGTGATTTGCCTTGCCAGGTTGCCTCCATGAGACAACGGCGAGTGGATTTCTACCTGGGGGCGATCACTGACATGCTGGTGGCTGTTGGTGGCAGGAATGAAAACGGGGCACTGTCTTCAGTTGAGACCTACAGCCCTCAGAAGGACTCCTGGACCTACATAGCAGGACTGCCCAGGTAACAGGGGTGTTTGGGGAGTTTCCTTGTGTTGGAAGAAGAGTGGCAAAGGGAGCTGTTCACATCTTGAGCAAAAGTGTTTATAGTTTTTTTGGCCTTACTTTGGCACCTTGGTGTGATGGTTTTCCTTGTAAGGTGTTTCCCTGTGTTTGGCTGTTGTAGATAAACCATGTTCACCTGTACTGCAAATAGATAACCTTGGCAAATGTGATCTCTCTCCCTCAGGCTGAGTTAAAAGTTGGCTGCTCTGCTTTCGAGAGGCTTTAGCACTGCGGCTCTTCTGGTGACAGCACACAGGACATTGCTGCTGTCTCGAAGCAATGTTTGAGCAGTGGCTTTGTAAGAATGGTGTGACAGCATTTCATTTGCAAACAGCTGCTCTGGTTTAGGGATACTACACATTTGTGGCAGTTACAGGGATCTTGGCTGTAAGGGAGGTGTTTTCACGATGTCCGAAACCTGCAGCTTCAGGAGCAGTTCTTACTGCCTTAGTGGCATCACAAACCAGGTTCCTGCAATCTGGTTTGAGAGTTCAGGTTTTTTCCCCCCGACTCCCTCAGCTGCAGAGCTGCAGAGCCAGAGGCAGCCAGTGAAGGCACAGAAGCCTGTTGCCCAGTTCTATTTTGGGCAGGTGCTGCAATGCGAGGCTGATCCAGGCTAACAGCTGGGCTCGAGTGCTCCTCGCAGGCAGGATGCTTTCTCTGCTTTATTTCTGCTCACATAGGCAGATCCAGCAGTGGAGGCTCCACACCACAGTGTGGAGGAGAGTGTCATCAGGTCCTAAATCCTTCTGTTAACTGGGATCACCTGTGAGATATGTCCTGCATGGATGTTTTTACTCGGAAATGATCCTGGGGAAGTTTGCAGTGTTGGTTTAACCCACACGGACTGTAAGCTCTCTGAAAAGCGTGTGTGTTCCTACTGCTATCTGTGTGCCGGCTTTGGGAATTCTGCAGCTGCAGCATTTAAAGTGAACTTTAACTTGTGGGTGTTAATTTTTTATTGGATTGCCTGGCTGGTCCACTTGGACAAGGCAAAAGTCCCCCTTAGGGGGCAGACCCCTCTTACACTGCTTGTGCAGCAACTGGGATAAGTTATTGCTGCATCCGAAATAAATGGGTTTGCCTCCCCTCTTCGTGCAGGTCTGTAGTGAACTAGATAGTTTCCCACTTTTCCATTTATCTGCTCTTGCACATTCATAGCTCTTTAGTTAGATCTTAATGTACTCTTGGCACCTTTGGAATTTTGGTCTTTTCAGCCCTTTTTCTCCCTTTGAAGAACTCACCTGCTGGGCAGTATATTGTTTGCAACTATCATTTTTCTGCCCAGAAGGAATAAGGCAAAAAGAACTTTATGCTGGTTGCAAAAGGCAAAAATCAGCCCAGAGGTGGACAAGAGGAACCTTTCCAACACACGACCACTGCTTGAGCTCGGCAAGGAAGGGCTCTGGCTGCTGTGGGGCTGCTGGAAGGGGTCTGGGCAGCCCTTTCCCAAATTATGTCATGTGGACCTGTTGGAGCGAGTCCAGGGAGGCCACCAAGTGATCAGAGGGATGGAGCAGCTCTCCTACGAGGAAAGGCTGATGAGGCAACATGTCCCACCGTAGCTGCCTCGTTTCCTGCCTTTCTCTGTCTTCTCCCCTCTGAAGAGAACACCTGCAGGTGTTTTGGTCCTCTTGGCTGCGTGGCCACCAGAAGCAGGCTCTGCTGCCCCTCTGATGGCATTCCTGCCTGCTCCAACCTTGTCCCCTGGAGTGACAGGCACGCTTAGAGGTCATTCTGGGGCGTGGGTTTGCAGAGTTTGACTCAAGCTTTGTGGGGTGGGACTCTCTGAGGTTGTTTGTTAAAGCTTCTACTCTGAGCATCCAGAAAATGGGTTTATTTACTTTCTTGGAGCGTGCCATGTGTGTGGAGATTTTCAGGGAAAAGGCAGTGCTTGTGTCCTTGAACACACGTACCTCCTGCCACTGCCAAACCCTGTGTCCATGTTGCTGTACACAGTCACGCTCCTTTGAGGAAGAGCTTTGCAAGCTCATTTTTATCTCCTCTTCCCCCCACCTCCTTCCCACCCTACATGGTCAAAACAACACATTGTTTTCCCTAACCACTTTCTTGGAAGGAGCTGAGCTGTTTTGACTGAACTAATGCTGTCTTAGTGGAGGAGAAAACAGCCTCTCGGGGCAGATGCTTAAGAGGAAAACTTCAGCCAAGCTGTCTAAAGGGTGGACCTGGTCCAAGTCTGCTACAACTGAATGTATTTTGCCTGATGCTCATTAGGGTCCTTGGTTGTGGGATACCTTTCCCTTTCTTCAGAGAGGTCCTGTATTTTCCCTCCCTTTTCCCAGGCTCTCTGGGAGCAGTCTCTGCCACAGTTTCTAGCCCGGCAGGGAGCAGCGGAGGCTGGCGAGTTTGGCAGAGCAGAACTTGGTGCCGTGTGTTCTCATCTTGAACAGACCATTAAAAGGCCTGCTGCAGACAGCAGCAAAATTAACTGAGTGGCCCTGGGTTAAAGTTTGGCAGAACAACTGACAGCAGTTGTGTGAGGAGCTGTGTTGGAGCAGGTTAGTGAGCGATGGTATCTGCTCTGCCAGTTGGGTCATGAACAATCTCCCAGGGCTGCAACAGGTGGACCTCGAGATTCGGAGCAACCACAGCTCACCTGGACTTTGGTTAGGGTAGGGGATTCCCAAGGCTTTACTGAGAGAGGCCAAGTGCTCTTCTGGTTAAGAAAATAAATGGTAAATTTTCTAGTGTTTGAATGGGTCAGAAACTAATTTTTCAGTGCTGTGTTTGGGTAAGGCATTCCAAATAGGCAACTGGCTCCAGCAGATGTTAAAATCACATCTTCTTTCTCCTTAATGCCTCCGCTTTTTTTTGACCACTCCTGTAGATAATGCTGCCAACGCTCGGTGCTTTCTGCTGGAGGATGTCTGGACCCACTGTATCGACATGCCTGTTCTGTTGCATGGTTAGAAAAGCCCCTCTCTAAACAACAAGGCTTGCAGAAAGGATTTGTATTGATTGTTTTCAATCTGGGCATTATATTTCGTGCAGTTCCTCTGAAAGTGAAGCCAAGTATGTGCTATTTTGGATGAGCTCTCAGAAATCAGGCAAAGTGAAACACCTCTAGTACATTTCAGTGGGTAATTGCCCTGTGCTAGGAAAGAACAAATTGATGGTCAATTTGGTGCTCCAGATCTGATTGTTTCTGTCAAGCCACTCTTGTAGCTGTTGCTGCTCCCTGGACACAGCCATGGACTGAGGCAAAAGCAAAGCGTCAGTGCATTTTCTGCAGCTGCCTGTGCTGGGCTGCATGCCTGTGCTTGAGAGACAATGGCTATTGCTTGCTTACATGTACAGAATTCCAGTGTAGGAAAACATTTGACCTACTCCTCCAAGGGCCACTCAAGTTTTTCTTAAGGTACAGTCATTTTTTTTCCCAAATGCTGAATGTGATGTGATTGCTGTCAGCAGTGCAATAACCCCGGGCTCTGTGCTGGATTCAATGTCCTCACACTCTCCTCCTTCTGATTCCTCAAAATTCCCTGTTACCTGGCTGTGCCTCCATGGCAGAGGGCACTGCACAGCCTCCAGGGATCTCGTGGGTTAGGTGTGGGTTTAAAATCTACTGCAGTCTGAATGGAACTGAACTCAAGTTGTCCATCCCATCCCCAGACTGACAGTCTACTTTTTAAGACCCATTCCTGTGTATGTAGAGAAACAGAGACTGACAACCAGACCAGGAGCCACTGGAGATGTGCACTCCTGGCTCTTGTCTGGGAGAGACCTCAAACAAGGCAGAGCAGAACAGCATTTCTGTGCCCTCCACCTGCCAGGGCATTTCTGGCGGGTTGAAAGCTGAGTGCATGTGCTCAGGGTGAGTTATGTGCTCCCATGGTGAGGCAGATTGACAGCTGTGGAAATTCTGAGTTGCCTTTTTGGATAAAGTCCATAACTATGCCTTAGTCCTCTCTCTTTCTTTTTCCTTCCCTTCCTGTCTTTTCTCTGAGTGGCAAAGAAGCAGAACAGCTCTGAAGTCACCTCTGCAAGGTCTCCAGGGCTGGTTCTTCATCCCCTGGAGCTGAACAGACTGTCCTGGTCACTCAGCATTGTTAGCCCAGGCGTGTCAGGGATTTTTCTTTCTTGTAGCAGGAACCTATTAAAATATCTGATTCAGACAGAGGGATCAGAGGTTTCGGTAGGCATCTAGAATAATAACACCTTTTAGCCTGTCTCAGAACTGTTGTGCTTTCAGGGCAAACATGGGATTTCTTTTTCAGTCCATCTTTTCCCTTGGCACCAAAGTGCTGGCACTTAAGTGTGGAAGATGTTACGATGCCGTTTGTGTGGCTGAGGGAAACTTACCCTGTGAAATAAAAGCAGCTCAAGGTTCTATCCACACAGAGTTCCAGCGTGTTCAGGCATGGTTCAAAAGTAATGCTAACGTGGGTTTGTCTGCTGTAGAGGTTGAACTGTCTTGAGTGCCTGACTACAAAGGATGGTAGTAGAGGCTCGTGAGTGCAGTGTGATGAGTACATTGCTCTGCAGCCCTATGGGTATTAAATCATCTGGGCTTTTTGTGTGAGCCAGTTTGCTGTGGCTGGGGCTGCAGCTGCATCTTTTGACATCCCAACTCGAAAAGAGAGAAAAAAAGACACGCAAGAAGGATATGTTCAAAGAAGCTGAGGCTGTCCCTCATCTTAGCAATCCACTTCTGAGAGCTCAGAGGGTTTTGGTCAGGAATATCCCAGCATGAAGTTAAGAACAGCCTGAAGAATTAGGTTTGTAGTGGCTTTATTATAGGTGATCAAAGGGGTTTTCTCTGTGCCCTGTGGAAACAGCGTGATGTTGGTTCTACCATC
Organism: Margarornis squamiger; assembly: GCA_035222235.1. Classification (NCBI taxonomy): domain Eukaryota; kingdom Metazoa; phylum Chordata; class Aves; order Passeriformes; family Furnariidae; genus Margarornis; species Margarornis squamiger. Next base: position 17,101,676 of record JAWWTY010000019.1, read on the forward strand.
TCATTTTCTTACTTCAAACGTGGACTCTGATCTGTGATTGCCTGTGGTCTGTTGCCTTGGCTTGAGGTGACCAAAGAAGTTCCCATCTGTAGAGCAGCAGTGGTAGCAGACAGACAGCTCATGAAAAGGACACTGCATGTTTTGTGACTGCAAATGAACCGGGCTGAGAACACCTGTGGGTAAGAAATGTGATCCATGGTCCTGAAGCTGTGGAAAGGGAAGGCAGCAGTAGTTTTCTTCTTGGTTTCTCTTGGTTAATCGCTACTGGGATACCGGAGAGGTGTCATGATTATTTCCTGTCAGAGAAACCCTTGCTGAGATATTGATTTTTTTCCTCCCTGGCCCTCTCAGAATGACTCAAGCCAAGCACTGGAGCAGGAAAATGGGAGTGAAGGCCATGCCAGCTAGAGCAGGATGGGTTACTTCTGTTGTATGACACGCTGTAGAGGATGTGTGATGGTCACACCTTAGTGCTCTGTAGTGACCAGGTACGAAAAGGATGCTGTAAAGGTGGTTGTCGTGCCATGGCGCTCGAGAATGAGAACAGTTATGGGTAACTTCCAGGACCAGGGATTCTTCTGTTTTAGTGACTGTGTATTTTCTTCTTCAGTCCCAGTGCCCCCTGAATTCCTGTGTATGCTAAGTCAGAGTGTTTGTGCTTGCCCGTGCCAGGTTCACCTACGGCCACGCCGGGACGGTGTACAAGGAGTTTGTGTACATTTCGGGAGGCCACGACTACCAGATCGGCCCCTACAGGAAGAACCTGCTGTGCTACGACTACCGCACGGATGTCTGGGAGGAGAAGAGGCCCATGATCACGGCCCGCGGGTGGCACAGCATGTGCACCTTGCAGGACAACATCTACTCCATCGGCGGCAGCGACGACAACATCGAAACCATGGCGCGCTTCGACATCCTGAGCGTGGAGTCCTACAGCCCCCAGTGCAACCAGTGGACCAGAGTGGCTCCTCTCCTACAAGCCAACAGCGAGTCAGGGGTGGCAGTTTGGGAGGGCAAGATTTACATCCTCGGAGGGTACAGCTGGGAGGAAGCTGTCTTCTCCAAAACGGTCCAGGTTTATGATAAGGAGAAGAACAAGTGGTGCAAAGGGACGGACTTGCCCAAGGCGATCGCTGGAGTGTCTGCGTGTGTCTGTGCACTGAAACCCAAAACAGAGGACAAAAAGAAAAAGACAAAAACAAAAAAGCATCAAGATCGAGGGAGATGACTACTCCTGGATAGCCACCCTTGGATGGTGGACTCCAAAAGGACCTTGTATTTAGTCATTTCTATCTAACCTTGTTTCTTTTTCTTTTTGAACAGGGGGAGAGTAGGGGGGGCATCTTCTGAAGTCTCAGAAAATGTACAGTTGAATGGGGTCTTTGGATTAAAATCATCAAAAGAAACCAAAAACTCCTGCTCCTACCATACAAAGGGTGATGTGACCAGAGAGGTTCTGCTGCTCTCCTGAATGTTAGGGCTTAGGCTTTTCCTTCTGTGGTTCATGGCATTTCCACTACATGGTCCTATATCGATGTTTTGAGGAAGTTTTTAAAAAACAACTTTTATACTTTTTTATACCACATTTTGCTAACTCAGTCTCTTGTTTGCCATATGTTCTGTTACTGACTGTAGAAGCTGCTGCTCTGTGGTTGCGACCCCGTTGTTGGTGTCGTTTGATGATCTTTGGTCTCTGTGTGGCTTGGCCAGGACACGGTGCAGCTGTTGGAGCAGCACTGGCATTCCCGGCATTGTCAGGCAGTCAGCTGGAAGGGTGGCTGTTGTCACCAGTCCAGCTTCCCAGTAGCCCAGCTCGCCAGACATGCTCATAAACACGGTTTATTTCAGCGGCTGGTGATCTGCTGAGTGGATTTCAAGGGCTTTGGTTTAAAGTTCAGCTGTTGATCGTGGCTGTTATTTCTTCCTCAGTCCTTCTCTCCCACCTCCCTTTCCGTGTATTTCTGATTTGCCTTCTTTACCATCCAACATGCAGGTGATATCCAGCTACCCTCTTTTTTGTTGGTTTTTTCCCCCCCAACTATTTACCTCAGTAATTGGATAACACTAAGAAAACATTTTTTGCACTTAGTTTCATTTGAAGCTCTAGTAAAGCTAAGAACTCTTAGATTTATTATGAGCACGTATGTGTATCGAAAGAGGTAACTGAATCCATTTCTGGAGTGCAAGGAAGTTACAGGTTGTTTCTTCAGTGCTAAGAAAAGTAGTTGAAATTAATTTTCTGAAACTCCTTGAGGTTTTTTTGATTTTTTTTTTTTTAAAGCCTCAGGAGTCCTTCTCTCATTTGCATTAATGTATTATTTTAAAGCCTTTGTACACTGCATGAGGTAATGGTTATTATTTTTTAGCCTAAAAATAAATTAAAAAAAAAAAACAGGGAAAAAATCAAACACTTTGGTTATGACAAACTCATTGACAAGTTGCTTGGGGTTTTTTATATCTGAAATCCTTGCTATGTTGACTGACAACTACTTAACTTTTGGGGACATTTTCATGTGTAAGTATAGAACAAAAGTTTCAAAGACTTGCTTTGTTTCTGTTACTGGGCTACTTGTTACTATAGCCCCCCTTTTAATGTGTTTATGTATTACATTAATGTCTGGGAACAATAAATCCAGTTTAGGATATTCTATTCATCACTGTCTGACTTTTGTATTGATTTAACAGAGGTTTTTCTTCTCGATAAATTGGAAGGAAATAATCCTGTAATCATTTTGAAGTGGCATTGATAATGGTGGGAACATTTTATAGGCAGAAGCGAAATTTAACAATATGAAGCGGAAATAGAACTTGTTTGGCTAATTCATCTTTTCTGCATCATCCTCCAAACCAGACAGTCAGAAAGGACAAGGGGGATGGCTTCCCAGTGCCAGAGGGCAGGGTTGGATGGGATATTGGGAAGGAATTCTACCCTGGGAGGGTGGGCAGGCCCTGGCACAGGTTGCCCAGAGAAGCTGTGGCTGCCCCATCCCTGGAAGTGTCCAAGGCCAGACTGGACAGGACTTGGAGCAACCTGGGCTAGTGGAAGGTGTCTCTGGCCATGGCAGGGGGTGGAACTGGATGAGCTTTAAGTCCCTTCCAACCCAAACCCTTCTGTGATTCTATGAAATTACTCTTCACATTTTTGCAGCTATGACAAAAGACCAAATCCAGTTCATAGGGTGGTTTCAAAGATGGTTTTTAATGGGGAGTAGATAAACACAAGTATGACTTCCTAACATTACACTTAATTGCATCGACAAAAGTTATCTCCACTACTCATCAAAGCAAGCTTGTTTCTGTCTGTGTCATCCCTTCAAAACCAGAGGCTGGGGGTGAGTGTGGGACATCTCACATGTTATTAGAGGTCACTGGGGGATCATACCTGTTGTTCCCGTGAGCGTTTTTCCATTATTGAAGTAACAAACCATTCCCATTTGCACCTACAGGGCCCAGGGCAGTGAGCACTGCTCACGGCACAGTCTGGCAGAGTGCCCCTCGATTTTGGATGTTGTGTACCCAGACATGGCTTATCATCCCTCGGGAAGTGTTGGCAGATAGCACACGGGGCTGGGAGATAACTGCTGAGCTGCTTTGGGAAACTGCTGTGCTGGAATTCTGCACAAATGTGTAACACAAGTGGATTTCCTCTCTGCTTTTTGAGGTCTGAACAGCCCCCTTGGTGAGTAATTAGAACCAGCAGGGGAAAGGTGTATCCTCCTGGCCTGTTCTCTTAGGGAGCCAGCCTGGCTCCTGCACCTCCACATCCCCCTGCCTTCATCCCCAAGCTTTGTAAAGCATTTTACTCTTGCCAGGAAGCACAGCTCTTTCTTCCTGCCCCGGGGAAAAATAACTACTGCTCTGCCTCATGTCTAAAAAGGCTCCCATTGCCAAATTCTGAGAAAAGCTTGTTTTACCTGAAACAAAACAGCTACCAAAACCCTCAGGTTTTCTCTTCCCACACTTCCATGTCTGCATCTTGGCATGGGCACATGAAGGAGCTGCTGCCTGGAACTCTGACATTAGATAACATAAAGCCCTCGAGATACCCTGAGGAAAAATTACATTGTAGTGTCAGATGCAGTTGTTTTGAAAGCTTGAGAAAGAAGCTGGAAATATTTTTATTCTCAAGTTGAAATCTTAAATTGAGAAAAAAACACCTGTGTCTGTCTCTGTAAGAGATCAGACTGCTTTCTTCCAAAGACTGGTGATTTTCCATGTGCTGTTTAGGATTCCGTATTCTTGCGTGACAGCAGAAAAGGGGTCGTGTGTCTAGGGAATGTAAAGAAAAAAATTAACCTTTAATGCTGTTTCTGAGAACAATTAAACTTGCAGAAAACAAGCCCAGATCCAAACTGTGATTCTTCCCTTGATGATACATCCTAGCGATGCTCTGACCAGTAAGAAATTGCTCGGGGGGGAAAAAAAAGCTGGTGTGACAAGCTTTATATATAATTTTATTTCAGCTTCTTGTCCTATTTCAGTTCTCATGAATGTGATAATGAAGGAGATGCTGTTTATTCCTTCATGAACTTTGAGTTGTCTTCAGGACCAGGTCAGGGCAGAGGGAGAGGCTCTGTCACTGTGCTGTGTGAGTCAGAGCAGGGATGAGCTTCAGCTACTTGCAGTTTCCTGCTCTACCACTAAGTGAGGGACACACAGCCCAGACACAGGTTTGTTGATACCACACAGAGTTTTTAGTTCCTTCTGGAACTCAGAGTAGCACGGGGGAAAAAAAGTACCTTTGTTTTCATCACCATGGGTTCGGTGACAGAACATGAGGGGAAGGTGAGATGGAGACTTGCAGGTTCTTTTGAGGCTGCAGCACTAAGAGACGGTTGCATAAGGAGAGAGGAGACTTGTATTTAAGATAAGGATCAATAAGTCACAGTTAATTAGCCAAAATTGATAATTGGAACACAGAACGCACTGAGTCAAGCATCCACATGATCCACTAAGGGCTTGTCCAGACTTCAGATCTGTTTCAGGTTAACTTGAACTAGTCCATGCTTAAATTCTTTGCATCAACAAATTAAATGTATTTCCAGCAAATTTAGGAATACAGAGTTTGAAGTCCCTGTCCATGGAGGGGAGTGGAACAAGATGAGCTTCAAAGGTCCCTTCCAGGCCAAACCATTCTATGATGATTCTATGACCTCTGACGCTGACGTAGAGCTGGGTGGTTCTCTACTGAAGACTTAAAATATTATATTTTTAATATAAACCAACTGACCCTCTCTGAGGCCCAGCCAGGGGAGGTGACTACTGCATGCAAATACTTTATGTAGTCAAAGCCCTTATTGTACCTAGAAATTATTGAGATAAAAGTTCTGCATCTCTAAAGTAAAACTCTGCAGAGCCCTTGAAGCTCCTGACATGAGGAGGAAACTCTACAAGGACAGCACCAAATCTCCCACAGCCATCAAACAGTTTCTGCAGCGTTACAGGAAGGTTTTCACTTTGTTCCTGAAAAAGTGGATGTGAGGGTTCTGAGCGCTTCAAACCCTCAAAAGTCCCCCTAAAAAGTGCTCAAAAGTCTTTCACCTTCTCCTCCTGGGCACTGTCATGAGCACAGGTCTCATGACCTGGTGAAATCATGTGGAGCCTGGTATGGAAGGGCGAGCCATTCCCCAGCACTTTCCATTTCCAGTAGGATAAGAGCAATTACAGCAGCACCTGAGAGGTAGCTACTACACTGGGAGTGGTTTATCCAGCTCCCTGGCTGCTGTCAGACAACCCTTTATTTCCACAGCCACGGACCTCATTTGGTGTAGTTATACTCACAAATAAAGTCAGTTTCATGTCGTTAGGAACATTACTCCACAAGCATGGATACACAGAAAGAAAAACACAGCACTGGTTATTTTTGATTTGCAAAAGCAATGCTGTTTGGGAGCGAAAATTCACGGCCACTAGCACAAAAGAAAAGGATGGGAAATAAAGCTTGTGCAATGAAAGCAGTAATGAAGTAACAGACCACTAAAAATGGCAAAAATGAATAAAACAGAACAGAGGTGGAAACTCTGCAGCAGGTAAGTTTCATCAGAACATGATGTTACACGAAAACTTAGATTAAGTGTTAACCGACTTTATAATTAAACTATATTAAGATGGGATAGAATTGGAGGTGTTTTAAATGTTGTTGAATGAGACAGTGACATCCTTTCATCCCACCTCTGTTTTCACCATCAGCTCTGGCTTTTAGCAGTATTGGTATTTGAATTTTGTGCTTTCTAGGCTGGAGACACTGTGCTCATTTGTATTTTGAAGCAGTCAGTTTACTTAGGCAGCATTGTGGGCAGAAAGGAATTTTGCCTTCAACCAGACGAGCCACGTAAGGGTTTTCACTCCATTATTTACCTTGTAAATGAGACTCCCGAGGGTAGAGGGGCTTTCAGATGTTTGAACTGCTGTATGCAAAAAGCCAGTACATTTGTCTCCCTTTTTTGTTCCTCTCTTTTAATATTAACCAGCCATTTTCAGTGCTGGTTCTCTGCCTCAGGACAGCAGAACAACACTTGCTAGAGACAAAAGCGAGGGAGCGGCAGCTGGGTGTGTCAGCTGGAAGGGCAGAAGCTGATAGAGAAAATCATTTACTGTCATCAGCACGCAGTAAGTGTTGCACTTCACCAAACAGGAGGGAAATGCCCTTGTCTTGGAGACATGGAGGAATCTTCCCACTTTCCATGAACTTCCTCTCTGCACAAAGACACAAAGTTCTTGTGTCTTCTTTTCTTCCTTCTCGTCAGCTTTCACACTGATGTGAAGCTTTCTCTTGCACTTGCTTCCCAGCTGAAGCACACTTTTGCAGGACTTGGTAGTTTGTTTAAGGACAAAAATATGGAGTAAATTAGTGATTAATGTCATGGATTCTTTCCTAGGGGTTTCAGTATTGTTATGACTCAGTACTCTCAAAATCATGAGATTGGCTTAGTCATTCTTATTTTTTTTTTCCCTAAATACAAACACTGAAGTCATTCCCACCCTGGTTATTTGGGACAGAGGTGGGACAGCTTCACTCTGGCAGTACCCGGGCACGCAGCCTGTCACCTGCCAGAGGGTCCCTTGGCACCACGGCCTTTTACGGAGGGAATTTGGACATTAGGAGGAATTTCTTCACAGAAAGGATGATTAAACTTTGGAACGGGCTGCCCAGGAAGGTGGTGGAATCACTGTCCCTGGAGGTCTTCAAGAAATGACTGGTCATGGAACTCAGCACTCTGGTCTGGTTGACAAGTCAGTGATCAGTTGGACTCGATGATCTCACAGGTCTTTTCCAACCTAATTACGGAATAGTCGGGACTGGCATGGACCTCTGGAGATCCTCCAGTTCAATGCCCTGTACCCAGGCAGGGTCACCCAGAACAGGTGACACAGGAATGTGTCCAGGTGGGTTTGGGATGTCTCCAGAGAGGGAGACCCCACACCCCCCGTGGGCAGCTGTTCCACTGAGGCTCTGCCACCCTCAGTGTAAAGAAGTTCTTCCTCACATTGGGGTGAAACTCCTTTTGTTTCAGTTTATGGCCATTGCTCCTCATCCTGTCCCTGGGCACCACCAGAAGGAGTCTGGCACCATCCTGGCACAGGTTGCCTAGGGAAGCTGTGGCTGCCCCTGGATCCCTGGAAGTGTCCAAAGCCAGGTTGGACAGGGCTTGGAGCAACCTGGGCTAGTGGAAGGTGTCCCTGCCCATAGCAGGGGGTTGGAATGAGATGAGCTTTAAGGCCCCCTCCAAACTAACTCATTCCACGATTCTACCACCCTCTTGGCAGTTGGAGATATTTATATATTTATCACTTATTTATAACAAGATCCCCTCTCAGCCTTCCCTTCTCTGGACCACACATGCCCATCACCTCCTCACCCCCGCGATGCCCTGATGGACGGTGGTGCTGATGGTTGCAGGACTGGTTTTAGGGTTTGCAGGGCTGGTTTTGGCATTTACAGGGCTGGTTTTGGTGATTCCAGGGCTGTTTTTGGTGTTTGCAGGCCAATTTTTGGTGTTTGCGGGGCTGATTTTGGTGTTTGCGGGGCTGATTTTTGGTGTTTGTGGGGCTGTTTTTGGTGATTCCAGGGATGTTTTGGGTGTTTGTGGGGCTGTTTTTGGTGATTCCAGGGATGTTTTGGGTGTTTGTGGGGCTGTTCTTGGTGTTTGCAGGGTTGTTTTTGGTGTTTGCAGGGTTGTTTTTGGTGTTTGCAGGGCTGCTTTTTGGCACTTGGGGCCGGCTCCCTCCACGTCACCCTCTGATGGGTAGGTGGTGGTGGTGGTGGTGTTCCCAGGGCTATTTTTGGTGTTTGCAGGGCTGTTCTTGGCTTTTGAGGGGCTGTTTTTGGCTTTTGCCTGTCTGTTCTTGGCGTTTGCAGGTCCGTTCTTGGAGTTTGAGGGGCTGCTCTTGGTGTTTGAGGGGCTGTTTTTGGCGTTTGCAGGCCTACTTTTGGCGTTTTCAGGTCTATTTTTGGTGTTTGCAGGTCTGTTCTTGGCGTTTGAGGACCTGTTTTTGGTGTTTGCAGGTCTGTTCTTGGCGTTTGAGGGGCTGTTTTTGGCTTTTGCAGGTCTATTTTTGGCGTTTGAGGGGCTGTTTTTGGCGTTTCCGGGGCTCTTTTCGTCGTTTCCAGCTCTATTTTCGGCGCTCCCCCCTCCCCTCCCGCCCCGGTCCCTCCGTGTCCCCTCACGGGGCTCGCTCCCCTCAGCGCTCCCGCCGCGTGCGCGCGCAGCGGGGCGGGCGGGGCCGGCGCATGCGCGGCGCGGCGCGCGCCCGCCCGGCCGGCTGGTGCGTGCGAGGGAGAAGATGGCGGCGGCGGGGGCGGCG
>JAWWTY010000019.1:17110580-17240377 GCA_035222235.1 Margarornis squamiger
CCGCCGAGCTGCCCGCGGGACGCGGCCCCGCCATGGCCCTGCACGGCGCGCAGGTACCGCCCGCACCCGCGCCCCGGGCCCGCGCCCCCTGCCCGCAGCGCCCCGCGCCGCCCCCGCGGGGCTCCCGGCGTGCGGGAGGGCGGGCGGGCCCCGCGGTGGGGGGGGGTGGCTGGTGAGGGGGGGGAGCGGAGCGTGGTGGCCGGGAGTAGGCCCAGGGTGATGGTGCGCCTTCATTGAATGTGCCGAGCGGCGGATGCGGAGGTTCCCTGCCGTGGAATTGGCACGGCGGAGCGGTCCGGAGGGCTGGGGGTGGCCCCGAGGCGGTGTCGGTGTCAGCACGGCGGGGCCGGGCCGGGGGGGTCGGTCCGTGCTGAGCCCCCAGCCCGGAGGGGCTCGGGCAGAGCCCATCGCTGCGGGTTCGCTGGCTCGGTTTGGACAGGGTGGGGGGAAGAGACAGGAGCGGTTCTATAACGAGAAGGGAATAAGGAGATTTGTAAAGTAATCCTCCCCCCTCCCCCCCGGCCAAACACTCGCTAAACCCCGGCGCATCGGGGTGCAAAGGGCTGAGTGTTGCAAGATCGCCGAGCACGGGGATGCGTGTGCGGATTCCCCGGATCCCACTGGCTGAACCGGCCCGGAGATTTGTGCACGGAGCGGGGAAAAAAACTGCAGTCGTGGTGGTTTTTCCGCTGGAAGTTTACAGCTCGGCTCCTGGGCTAATCCAGTGTGTGCTTAGAGCAAATGATTGAATGGGTTCACCTCGCTCGCTCTTTTTTTTCCCCTTTAAAGGTTTTTCTCCCCCCAAAAAAGGTTTAAGGCAGGAATGGCAGGGAAAGCGTGTGGAGCACTGGGGTGTTTATTTGCAAGACTTCGGGCAACTTTGTTTTTAGCAAATAATAAAGTTCAGGAAACTTTGGTGGTGTAAAGATAATTTTGTTAAGGATCCGTGTCTTTTGTAGCAGAAAATATTACATAAAATAGAAGTTATTTCGAAGAAGGTGGTGCTTTATATTGAGTTCTGTATTTTTTTCTGAAGGCAGTTAAGGCACACATCAAATGAAGTTGTGCACTGGTGGCACTGACAGTGATTTTTCCATAAACAAAAGTTTGTAATCAGTAAAAACTCTAATGACATTTCTTGTCCATCTTCATTTATTTATGTTTGAGAGCAAGAGGAGAGTGATTTTGTTTATGTAAGTATTCTGAGGGCCTTGCACTTTCTGGAGTTTGTTTAAAATTTAAAATTGTTTGAAAATTTGGTATCTTTCAACTTTGCTTTCAAAGTGGAGGAAACTAACTTAGGTTTTTGTACTTTTTTTTTTTCTCTGCTAATGAATGGTAATTACAATCAGGTATATCAGAATGATTCAATGTCCGGCTCAAGGGCTGGTTCACACCTCGCTTTCCCCTCCCCTCAGCAGCACGTGTGGTCTGTTTGATAAGTTTGGGTTTTACGTTGCAGCTTTTTTTTCTTTATTTAGAAGAGTTAAGGGCATTTTTGTGTCTGTACTTAATTTTGTTGGTGTACTTTGAAACAAAAAAAAGTTAAGCTGATGATTTAGTTGATGGTAAAGTGCTGAAATTAAAACTAGACTGTAAATTCATCTTCAGTAGTAACTTGAACATCTGCTATTTTAAATCAACTCCCTCTATAGGTTAATGCAGATATTTGGGTCTCATGAGGATTGCTGTGTAAATTTATATAAAGTTTGGAAGCAAATTGTGGAATAGCTTTTATCTGGTGCTTTGTTCATGTCAATAAACAGCCTCTGTGTTTTGGATTTTTTTTGTTTGTTTCCAAATTGAAAAAGTTTATTCAGATGCTATCTGGGATTTATGTGAATGCAAATTCTAGAGCAGTATGGTGCTATAATGGTGAATTCAGGTAAGAGTGTTTTGGACTCCTTTGGATAAAACCCTGAAGATAAGTTCACATGTAGGATTTTTCCTTTTTATTTTAGAATGGTAGTGTTGCAGATCAATAGAAAAAATAAGAGCTTTGATAAAAGTTGTGTGCTCTGAGCACGAGATAAATAATGTTATTGGGTCATTATGTTCATGTCATAATGCAGAGTTGTGGGCAAAAGTGTGTCATTTTTCCATACCACTGTAATTTGAGTGTACAATAATTGAGATGTTTTTTGTCACACAGGGGGTAAAGGTATTCAAGAAATTGCTGCTGCTCTTACAGCTAAAATGCACAGTCAGATTTCTGCCAATGGATGGATTCATGTAGCAGTGGGCAGAAATATTTCCTCAGTCAATTTGCACATTGTGACAAATGAATCATGAAACACTCATATAAAATACTTCCTAAAGGACATTAATTTTGGATGGTCAGCTCGTCAGCAAGCACAAGAGTGTATGATAACATGGTTTAGGTATTGCTGGTCCTTTGTACCTCTCTGTTCCATGTCATTATTTCATAATCGTTTAATGAGATATTTAAGTGTTGCTGTCAATCTTCTGGATGTGTGCTGAGTAAATTCAGAATCTGTCCTTTTTTTAAGGTGAGCTAGAAGTAAACCTGCTGTATCACTACACGACACTAAAGATGTTAAGCTGATCTAGTTAAAACCATTTGTCATCAAGGGCATCTAAAAATCTCTTTAGAAAAAAAAAAAAAGACAGCTGAAAAACTATTTCCCTGTTTGGAAAGAGTAAAACTCTGTCGGAACTGTATAAACTGTTGTTTTAGCCCCTTTTTCTATTGTTTTTCATAGAGAGAATTAATACAGACGCATCATTTCTAAATCCTGTGAAAACAAGTTAAGCAGAAGAAAGGATACCATGGCAGAATGAATCATTTATGCTTGTTTTGTTCTTTCACCATTGCTGTGGTGTCAGATGAACTCGGTGCCATTTTAAATGTGCCGCATTGCCCCCAAACCAGGCTGAAGCGAAAACCAGGCGAGTTGGAGTTCAGAAAAAAAGCTGAACAAGCTCCTAAGCTGCTCATCCTCACCCAGGATGTGTCTGGCCTGGCAACCAGAAGAACTGGAACTCGGAACATGGCATGCAACCCGACTCCCTGAAATACTGCACTGCAAACTGCCTCTTTTATGGCCGGCTTGGAGGGTTGCTCCCTGGCAGGGTGTAGGTTGATGTTCCCTTAAGCCAGGGCTGCTTCTAGAAGAAGGGGGAAAAAAAAAAAAAAGGCAACAGTCTGCAGGCATTTGTGCTGTGCTGCCTTTGCAGTGCATTGCCTGATGTTTGTGGCCATTAGGAAATCGATGTCTCAAAAATAGTGTTAAAAAGTGGTTGTTCTGCAGCTGGATGAGTTTTTTGTGCACATGTGTATAATGGTGGAGTGTCCTTATAGGGAGAAAGAAGTGTCTGGGGAGAGGGCAGTGTGGATTCTGTCAGGTTTGTGAAATGCACTGAAAATATGGGGGACACCCTGAACACAAAATGAAAGATGGCTCTGGAAAAGGGCTGTTTTGGGTGGATTTGGAGAGAGGTGTTTGAGTGCATCCTCTTGCTCCAGCTGCTGTTCAGTTGCTGTCCCGTGTGTTAAAGGGCTGAAGAAGCTGCATTTGTTTCCCCCTCTTCTTTTTTCTTTTTTATTTTTTGAGCCCTGCTGTCACTGCTCAGAAGGGTCTGGGTTCATCCTTTTGCCCAGGGAGTGAGTAGTTATTCAGGGCTTCCGTGATCTTGGGAATGAGGCTGCAGCTGAAGCTGAGAGTTTCGGTAGCCAGAAGGTATCATTTGCCTTTCTAAAATGTGAATGGTGAATCCATGCAGAGTAAAGTGGGTGAATGTGGGTTGGTTGACTTAAAAAAAGGAAGTCTGGGAAAACTGACATAGAAACTTAAATTTGGAACTATATGGAAGCATGCAAATAGACTAAAACCCACAGGTTTTGTGAATCACTGCTATTTATTCTGTGCATTCCAGACTATGGCACTGATCTGGAGACGATTTAGAATGGATCCAGCCATCTACCTATTAATAAATCCAGTTTTTGTAGGCAGTTGCTTAGACACACTGCTTTTTTCCATTCATGTAGCTGTTAAAATACTTGTAAAGTTAAGTGGGGTTTTGTTTATAGGTAAACTGAGCAGTCTCATTTCTGTTTAGTGGTCGACACACAACATGCTGTGTCGTACAAAACAGCCAAATCTGTTGTAATAGAAGTTGCTGGCCTTGGGCCATTGGATTATAGTCATTTGTCACTCTAATACCATTTCAGCAATGTAGATGTTCATTTCCAAAGAATTAAACATGCTGGAACTGCGGTTTTTCTTTTTGATGGAAGTGTTTTATGTGTGATCATTAAACATACAACTGGGGATTAGGGAACAAAGGGTTATGCTTCATGGTGAAAAAAAGTGTGTGTGTGTACTTGTGTGTGTGTATATATGGACATTCCATAATGGAATGTTCTGATGTTTTAAAGTTGGGATTCTGAGCTGTGTTTTGTATTTTATGAAATCTTAGCATGTGCATTTAAGACTGTTTTAAGTATTCTAAATAATGGGGCTGTGTTGGTTATTTTTAAAACACTTTAAAGGGTTATGTTAGTGTTCATGTTAATATATTCATTAATGCTTTAATAGAGTAAAACTTTGATGTGCATTAGTCTTTTCATTTTGTATTTGACTGTCTAATACCTCATTTATTCGCAGATGTTCTTGATATTTTAAATATGTGTAAGAACTTTTCCTCCTTGTTTGACAGCATATGATTTATTGATCTTCAGTGTGTGCTACAAGGTCTGTTTTTCTTCACCTGTAGTCAGGCAGGGGGTAGCTTAAATCACAGTAGCCCTAACAAAGTGTTTTTAAGTCATACACCTTATGAAAAAGCATGTGAGTTCAAAATTAAGAAAGGCCTTGTTGATACTCTGTGGTAGTCACAAATGTTGGTGCTGTAGGAAAAAAAATGTGCAGGAGTGCTTTGGGGAATTTTGCTTCTTACAATATTGTATGTGAATTCATATAGTGTGTGAAAGCTTTAAAAGAAGCATTGTATGCTATTTGCATTGCAATTATAGTAGGAAAGAAAGGGATATAAATCAGCTTCCATTGAGGGAAATCTCTTAGGGGAACTGTAATTTTTTTACTTTGTTAAAAAAGTAAATACCCCAATTGAGGTTCAGCTTTGAGGTGGAAGAAAAAAATGCACTACTTGTAAGAAACTGTAAAGAAGAACATGTCTCTAAAGGTTGTGTGAAAAGATGCATTTAAAAAAAACATGTAAGAAAGTTTTCTTCAAAGATTTCTGTGTATGAAAGACTTCTTATTTTGTTTGAATTACACTGAGTGTACCAGCAGAAGCAGCAGAGCTATTCCCTCAGTGCAATGGGCATGCTTTCCATGCATTTAGAGCCTGCTGTAGTGATTCACAGGTGTCCTGCCTCATTTTTCCCCATGAATGTTGCAGGCTGGCAGAGGATTTGCCTCTGTAACTTAAAATACAGAAGTCTTGTATCATTCATGCAAAGTGAAGAAGGCTTTTGGTGTGAAAATATTTTGTCTTGTTGGAGAGGGATGCCTTTGTGGGTGGTGTAGCAACGTGATAGCAATGATACTGTTAAACCTTTTGATTCTTGGTTCAGGCATTAGGCTGGATGGAGAGGGACATGGAAAATGTTCAGTTTCTTTGTGTAATGGGAGGAACAGGCAATTAAATTAATTGTGTCCTAGTAATGATTTTGGATCATGTTACTTAGGAGGGTATTTGGTTTAAAATGAAGCTGTGCTGGTCCATAGTATGGGATGGCCTTGTCATTTTGAATATGAGTAAGAATGATAAAAGGAGAGGGAAATCAAGCAGAGAGAAAAGGAGTCATTGTCAGCACAAGTAACAGCTGAACTGCAAAAAGAATCAAGTTCTCTTGAGTTCCAGTCTCCTTCAGACTACCCATTAAATCATATGGGCTCTAATAATAGCTAGCTGTTACCCAAGAAAGTAAGAAATAGCACTTCAGTGTCCTAAAGCATGGAAACCCTCACTTTCTGTTCCTCTGCTGCCTTTGGGATACAAACCCAAAGCTGCCTCTGTTTGAAAATTTCTGTGCAACACTGTAGTTAATGGACACGAAACTGGAAAAGAGTCAAAGACAGCTTATTTAGACAATTCCCAATACTCACTTTCCTCTCAGCTGAAGTCTGTGACCATAGACCTTCACAAGGAGTTGAAGCTTGCACGAATCACAGGCAGTGAGAGCTCCCTAACAGAACTGGGGGCAACCAAAAAGGGTTTATGCTGTGAGTGTGCTTTCAGAGCAAGCAGGAATGGGATACATAAAATAACCATCCTGGCATTGCAAGCAACAGAAAATATAAGTGCAGCAGAATCACAAGAGTGTGAAAGAGGAGCAGTCAGCTTTCAGAGCAGAAGAAATAAAGCTGCTGAGTTTGCTCACGTCAACAGGTTTGTGTTCTCAGTCTTTTGATCTTCACCTTGGTCCAGGCACAGGCCTGAATTGTGGTGGCTGCTCTTGCTGCCAGTCCAAGTGAGCGTAAATAGCAGATGCTGGGATGGGCTGGTCCAGGTGTTGCCACAGCTCCGAGTTTCCTAAACCGGGGACAATAAAGGCAGTGGACATGTATTACACTTAGCACTAATGGTTGTCACATTAAGGCCAATATGGCTTTCAGCTGTAGTGTAATTGCATCCTTAAAACAGAGATTTCCCTGAGTTCTCATCAGTGCTCACCCCTGGAAGGATGCAGTAGGGCAGCTGTGCATGCGTTCTTCCCTTTGTGCTGCTGATAGTGGTGAGCAGGATCATGGTCAGGATCCCTCATTCCCCACAGCCGTGCTCCACGGGGGGCTGAGCTGTGGAGCACATGCACATACACTATTTTCATGGGAATGTGGCTTTATAGTTGGTCTGAATTCCTCACAGATTTTTGTAGCCCAAAATCTTAGTGCTGGAAAAAAGATAAGCAATATATCAGGTGGTTTTTAGCCATTTGGTTTGCACATGACATTTTTGGTGTTTGTGCTTTACATTCACTTAGGACAACTTTTTTTTTTTTTTAAAGTGCTTGTAATTAGTGAACAACTGCTCGTTGGACATCTCCAAGTGTGAGTGTCCAGCACATCCAGAGTGTTTACTGAGTAGCCAGCAGTATTTGATAATGTCAGACATCACTAATTTGAAAGTGGTATCAGTTTGTATTTTCTAGTTCAGTTGGTATTTTCTGTCTTATTTGCAAAACAGCCATTTTGAACAATTGCCTGAGTAACTCATCACATTTATGGAATGTCTTTGTGATCTGCAAGATTTTTTAATTAGATTTGGGACCAAAGGAGGCAATGTACAGCCCCATGAGAAGCATGTTCTTCCAAAAACTGCCTAAATTGGTGTTGTTTGAAAGTGGAAAGTATTACAAGTTCACTGTGTGCTGAAACGTGAAGGTGTGGTTTCATGGTTGTTTCTCAGCCTCTTCAGCATTATGGGCTAGATGGCAATTTGCTGCTCTTTATGTGGAGGCCTCCAAAACCCATCAGTGGATGAGGGAGAGGATGGAAAAGGTGCTGGAGTTGCAGCCAAGCTCGTAGAGGTGACGGGTGTGAGCAGGGATGCTCAGCTGCTCCTGCCCCTGTCCGTGCACTGAGGAAGCTGAAGAGCCACTGTGGTGCTGCCTTTGCCATGTGCTGATATTCCCATTTGTAGATGGTTGGATGTGCAGGCCAAGGAAGTGGTGACTCAACTCCTGCCTGGATGGAGGTGGTACATGAGCTGGCTGTGTGCTGGTGTCACAGTACCTTGTGGGCTTTATCAGTAATGGTTTGTCAGTATACTCTGGTTTAGTCCCTTTTTCTCCCTCAGAAAGCAAGAGAATTTCAGTGTTTGAGACTAAATGTGTTGGGAATTATCTTCAGTACTCTGTTCTGCATTCTGTTCATTCATATGTGCAAAACTAATCTGAATGCTAACGGAAGATCTTGTACAAGGAAACACATGAAGTAACAGCACTGTAAGTGTTAGTCTTTTGAAATGAACTACCTAAAAAAAAAGTCTTAAAATTGTCACTGTTATCATGCAGCAAAGCTACTGCTGTATTCATACCCAGTTTTTAATGCTGTCACTTAAAAATATGAGTGTTTAATATGCTTACTATCAGGGTGTGGTGGCAGCACTGTATTAATCTGTGCACTTGTTTTCACAGCAATCTTGCATCTACATAAAATTGTGTTGCAGATTCTTAAGCTCTAAAACTATCTCAGGAGGCGGTGGCGTATGTGTGGTGTCCCAGTTCTCATTTTAACTTGCATACCCCTTCTAAATACAAAGTTGCTGTCATGAGCTTTGCCAGATCCTCTCAGGTTTCCACCTGCCACTTTGCCACACGTGGGGCTGGTAGAGGAGATGAATGGCTGAGAATTCCCTGAGAATCAGGACTCTGGATGATGTCCTCAGGGTCTGTCTGCCGCGGACATCCAGCATACACCTGTGTCACCTGGTGAAGTGCTGGAAGGGGTTTGAGTTCCTGCAGAGGGGAAACAATAAGAACTTCTGTGGAATTACTCCTAAACTTCAGCAGATACGGAGCTTAAAATACCAGAGGCTTTATTATGTAGTGGTAGTTGTGTTTCATTTCTGTGGTCCCCTTGACTCGTTTAACAATCACTGTGTTTTTCACAAGTTCTCTGGTTTATTTTTGGCTGTTTCTCTATGAGATTATAACCCTTTTTCAGCAGGTCATAACTTGCAAAGGGAAAGGTCTCATTCCTCCTTGTTCCTGGCCACTTGAATCTTCTGGTTTTTTTGCTGGCAATCATCTGGATCATTTTTTCTCAGTTTGAGTGTGATCATCTCACTGATCATTCTGCATGTGCCAGAACTGGCACAGGAGAAGAGGTGGGATTGTGAATCCAGCAAAACCAAAAGGCAAGTAAAAGGCCACCTGTGTGGCCTTGGTGATTGGAGCAGGTTGTGTGTGTTTGTAGTGACCAGGCCGTGTTTTACTGTCACTTTTAAATGTGTCAGCCCTGGACAGGCTCTGGATACCATTATCTTTTGCATTGCCTTTTTTTCATGCTCTCTTGGTGGCCATCATGGTTTTGATAGGACTTTGCTCCGCATTTAGATGAATACTAAACTTTCTAGGTTAAATCTTGCTCATCTGTAACTCTGAGCATTCAACTCCTCCAAAATTAACGGTTGAGATGTGAAGTCAGGCCTTCAAAAGAGGTGTACCAGTCCTGGGTAAGGGGCTCAGCTGCCTTCCCAAGGTGCTAATCTGTTCCTTGTCAGGGTGGAGTCCAGATAGCTAATTTTTACCTCACCTAATCTTAGCAGTCTCAAATCCTGCCCTGAGTAATTGCTTGTGAAAAGCATTGTGTGGGTGACTCGTCTGCCATGGTGCTCTGAGGGATAGATTTTAATTTTCCACAGGATTTAGCTACAGTAATTCAGAGGCTGTGCGTTCATTTCCCGTGTTGTTCCACTATATTTTTCAACTTGTTTGACAAACTGAAACAGCAGTCTCCTTCCTGCCCAGGGTGGAATCGTTCCCTGGGATGGGCCTGTATCGATCTGGTGAGGTTTTAGTCCTCTGTGAAGATGTGGGCAGTGGAAATAAGCAAAATAAAACACCTAACATACACAAACCAGTGGGAATCAAATAAAGATACAAACAGTCTGAATTTTTGTGCAGCTTTGCTTTTGATTCCTTTACTGTAGAAACAACATTTTTCGTGTAATTTCTGTGTCTTAATAGGGTGCCACCTTGAGTATTGGATACTGTATTTGCAAGGTTGGCACTTTTACCTTCATGGAAAGGGTGTCCACTGTTCAGGCACATGGAGCAGCTCACAAGAGAGAGAGTGTGAGGTACATATTGCTGTAACTGAATGAAAGAGATTTCTGACAATAGTAGAAAGATTACATGTTTCCAGAATTTTGGTTGAGAGTTCAGCTTTTGAAGAGGAGAGTGCTCTGACAGGCACTGACTAGTTCTCCCCATTTATTTTTTCTCTTTGCTATCTACCAGTAACTTCAAATCCTGTGTCAGTTCTTTATCTGACTCTTGTTCCTCATCTTTGGCCTCATCAAGCCAATTGTAATATTCTTGAACTAGTTAAAATATACCTGTATTTAAATCTGTTTAATTTCTTAAAACTCGTGTGCTTGCACTTTTTCTTCCTAGAGCTCTGCTTCTTTTTTTTCCTTTTAATAACCTCATCCGTGTCTAGATCTATTAGTTTTACTTCTTTAAACCATGGATTTGAAGGATAAAAGTAGCCTGTGAGGTAAATTCAGGTATAGTAAGCACAGAAGAAGAGCTTTGCTCTGCCAGGGCACTGCCAGGCACCTCTGCAGCCCGTGAGCTGGAAGCCATTCCAGGAAAGCCTGTCTTTGTTCCAGTAGCCCAGAGCATCCTGCCTTGCTGGGGTAGGAATGTGCTGCCTCCTGGATACTACAAACTGGGTGGACTGGAGAAGAGATGCATGTGCTGTTCTTTCACCTGGAGGAACTGAGAGAAGCTTGTTGAAAAGAATCCTTCAGGATCTTAGTTGCTAGCATGTCTGCTAAATAAAGATTCTGTAAACCGCAGTGAAATGTGGATTTATGCAGCATACCTGGAACTTGGGTGGGCAGCTCTGAGGTGTTCACAGGCAATTTAATGTGGCCAAAGCAGTGTTCTGCAGATGCAGGACTGATTTTACTGCCCTGTGCTTAGAAGTTTGTCCCACTGTAGGTATCTGGCACTGAGCATTGCAGTCCTAATGATTTTAGTTTGGCAGAATAAAAAGAAAGGCTAACACCGAGGGTTTTCTGCTGGGAAATATTAGGTAAAATTACTAAGGGATTGTTTTGCCTGCCCCACCTGTAATAAAATAGTGGTTAAACTGGCTGTGTTCTTGAGTAACTTCCAACTTCTCTCTCCTCAGAGCTTATCATGCTGTAGTAAATCAGAATAATTCAGGTCTTAATTATTTTTGTTTTTCATTATAGGGAGAGTTTACAATTTGCACATTGGACTCAATAACTCGTTCAGTGCATGAGGAGCCTGCAGAGCTTGAAGTAAATGTGTTTGCTCAGTTAGGAGCAACCAGCCTGAAGCTGGAAGTTTTCAGACTCCTCAAGGGTGTGAAGGTAGAGCCTTGGCCATTGGTGTTTCACCAACCACTGTTCTGGAATTCAGATCTGAGGAAGGACCTATCTACCCATTTTGGAAGTGTTTATTTTTCTTTTGAAGTGCCTGTTTGGAGAATTTAATAGGAAAGTGTTTTTGTTTGGCTTGTATTTTGATTTAACATGGCAAGAAAACAGATTGGAAAATGTTACTACTCTGCGTCACAGGCAGGTGTTCTGTGGGCTCATAGTGGTGGTGTAAAGGTGTCAGAAATTCCCTTTTTGGCTCTCTAAAAAGCTGAGAGGTGATGTAATCACCTCTGACAATTATCTCCCCTTTTCTGCAGTGTCAGGAGCCACTCTCCAGGTATTCCTGCTGTGGTCCCAAAACGACTGCTCTTCACTGCAGCTCTTGCTTGCATGATGTGCATGTCCCTGCCTTGGGTTCAAGGGGAAGGTGCAAGGAAGGTACTGTCTTAGCAAGAACGTGATGTTCTCATAGGATGCAACTTAAAAGGTGTATATAAAATGTGGATAAATCATCCTTTCGCTGGGCCATTACTTTATGGGCACATGGAAGTGCTACACCAGCATTGCCCTCTTTATGCTGTGATTATTTACAAAATAGGATTGGGCCTGCTTTGGCTTTTTTTTTAATTGTTTTTTCGAACAGAAGAAAAGTATCAGTTGGGGAAAATGTTAGATGTGAAGCAGCAGAGGTTTTTAGCTGGAGCAGTCCTTCTTTGGAGACTGGAAGATCAGGAGCCTTCCTGGAACACCACACTCAGAAATACACTGATGACTGTGTAAGGTGATGAGCTGGTTTTTATTCCACCTTTTCTCCCCCCCACTGACTATAATGGCCATTTTATAGGGAACTTCCTTGAGCTGGATGCACTTTGTGGCAGCTGCTGTTTGAAGTGGAAGGATGCCAACAGGCACCTCATTTTTGGTAACAGAACGATGAGTGTACACAAACAGAAGTTGTTTGGGTGTAAGAAATTGCCTCGTGTTTTGGCAGGTTTTGTATGGTTATTTTTCAGTTTGTTGCTCTGATTTAAAATATGTTATATAATTGATGAAAAAGAGCACAGCTTGCTCTGCTTTTGTGAATCTTGGAGTTACAATGTTCGGGGTAAACTGTTCTGCTCCACATTGTACCCTCGTGATAACATCAGGCTGGAGGGGCCGTTTGTTCATGAAACCTGCCCTTCCAGTAGTGCTGCAGCCACTGCTCTGCTGCCAGGGAACTGGTTTTTCCTCTGATCAGAAAATGACTTTTTGAGAATGATCATTCTTTTTCATAATAGACTCAATCCCTCTAGGATTAATTCATGTGAAATGTGCAGAAAATGTGTAACTTTCTTCAGCTGTAAGAATTCTGTAATAACATCCAAAAATACCCTGAATTGGGGGATGAAAAAAAGGTGTGGTACAGTCAGGCGCTGTATTTTTGAGCCTCTGATAACTTAAGTGGTGGGCAGGCAGAGTAGCACTGACTCATGGGCTTACTTGACCTACATTTACCTGGCTCTGATCTTTCTCCAGGCACTATGGAGATGTGTTAATGTTCTAGTTTTAAGCTCCAGGCTAATGATAAAGGACTGGAAGCTGCTCTAAGAGTTTGCTCATGATTTGTTGGATTTTCATCTGTTAAAAGCTTTAATATGCAACTGCTCCACCCTAAAGTACAGCTTCATTTCCATACATTTGTATTTGTAAAAGTGGACTTTATTTTTTCATGAAAGGGGTATATCAGCGTAGGATTTCTTCAGAAAGTGATTTGCCTAAAATACTGCTCAGTAGGCTGTGGTAAGAGTTGTAAATGCATGGCCAGTGGTGTTCATAGCTCCTGGTTATGGGATGTTGGTTGCAAATTCAGAACCTAAAAACCAAACAGCAAACCTGTTTTCAGTTTCACAATTTTGCCTGTGCTTGTTAAAGCATTTTAGCAACGAGTTTCTTGAGATTTGAGAGCTTAGAAGATCTTGTATCTAATGAAGTAATTGTTTGTGTAGCAAGACCTGAATGGATTTCAGCTCAAAGGGAAGGAGAACCTGAGGGAAGGCTGCCTTTTCCTACACTTTCCATAAAACAAATTGATAAACCTTGAGAAAATGGGAGGGAAGCAGAGGGTGAGGAAGCAGTGCTGGGTTTGCTGCTGGGATGACTAATGTGAGTGTTCTGCTAATAAAACCCAAGTGCAGTCATGTGCATGTGCCCTTTTTTCCTTGCCAGAAAACACACTTCTGTTGAATGGTTCCTTTTCTTCCTCTACTCCAGCCTATCCCAGAGCTGTAAGAATAAGCCCACCTTGTAGGAGTAGCTTGGTGGGCAGGATTGGCTGACATAGGGTATCCAGCAACTATTTCATCAGTTTCATATGGGAACTAGTTTGACTTGTTTGGACTTCTGCTTGAGACGCTTAGTGGTGGCAAGGAATAATTCAACTGTAAAAGCTTATTTTTAACTCGTTTGTGGAAAAGCAGTTGAAGTGGGAGTCTTTGCAGCTTAAACTAATTTGACTGGAAGATCTGAAGCTGTTGGGTAGCAGATGAAAGCCTCGTTAATGCTTCTTGAAAGCACAAGTTGACACTTCATTTTCCTATCTTTCTTGCAGCATAGGTGATGCCAGGAGGATGATGCATCAGCAGTGCTATTTCTACCCATTTTTCTAGGACAAGCAGCTGTGGAACACGTACTCATCCTGCTTTTATTCCTCCAGGACAGTGTTCCTATTGCTAGACTGGAACACCACTGCAGATTTCGTTACAGGCAGGAGGGTAACATTAGCACTCATTTTTTTTCAAGTGATTAAGGAGACCACAGCGAAAAACAGACAACATGGGGAGAGCCTACACATCAGGCATTTTAATCTTTTGGAGTATTTTCCCCCTCCTTAGAATTACTTGTGTTGCTGCATCTTTTATCTGCATAATTAAGATGCTGCTTGGACAGTTACGGTTATCAGAATTACTGCACGAATAAAAAAGTGCTTTTACTTTAATTCCTGTGTCGTAAAAACCAAACTTCATTGTGTAGATTTGTTAGGTTAATTTCTTCTGTGTAATTTGTTATAATCTAGCTGCAGTAATACCTTGAAGATGTAAAGGTGCTGGCATTGATGAAATGATTTGGTCCAAGTGGTGTAGACTCTGCTGGAGTGCAGCTGGATGTTACACTTGTAATCATATTATAGAGATTAAGTTAGAAACTGATTCCAGTTCTCTTGTGACTGGAAACACCAGTGACTGACAATCATTAGGATTTGGGATGTTGCTCTAAGAGAGGTGTTTAACATGAGTGGTTCTTTAAAGAGAGCTAATGTTGGGAGGCAGGAACTGGATACAGGGAAACTTGATTCCCTGCAGCATGTCAGACCGAACACAGAAATTGGTGACAGCAGCTCAGTGGTGAGTTGGAAATGCTGTACCAGCTTTAATAGTCTCATTCATTCCATATTCTCAACTTGCATTATAGAAAAAATACATTGCAAATGTGTTATACTGTAAACAATTCTCATTTGCAGAGTATTTGTATAATATTCTAGTCTCACAATTTTAGCTTCTTCAAGAAGGAGGCAAAGATACAGGTCTTTTGGTGTCCTCTCCTGAGTCTCACAGGAAGCAGGGTAGAACTACAGTTGCATCTACTTCTTTCAGTTGTTTTCAGGAATGTAGTTACACTTTTCTTTTTTGTACTTCCAAAAGCTGTATGAGAATGTTTTGCATTCAGTGCCCAAACTTTAATTACAAAGTCTTGATCAGGGAAATAAGGCAAATAAATTAAGACTGAAGTACTAGAGCACCCACGTCACCACAGCTTCATGTGAGGAGACACCATTTTAGAGTGGCACAAAGTCTGTTGAATTTTGTGTTATTTACTTGTATTTTCATCCTTAGTCTCATAGGTGTGACATCTGCAAGAAGACATCCACATTTGAGAACTCCAAAAGTGCAGAGCTTACATATGTTAAAACTAATGTTTAAAGAACCAGGGAGGAAATCAATCCTTGTGAATATTTGTCTTTTTAAAGTAATTGGTTGTTAAACCTCAATATGGAAGATACCAGATGGGAAAACATAAATTTTTGATAGTGCATTTTAAGCAAAGCATTTTATATTGTTGGTCTATATTAACTCAATGTTAGTTAAACCGTGGTAATTTCAGTATGTTTACTAACATATTGTACATCTCTGGTAAATAGTCCAATTGTGTTACAGCTGGGAATGGCAAAATGGGGTTTGCTGTTTTGTTTTCCCATCCCAGAGGAGAAGTTTGGTAACACTGACAGGAGAGTGAAAAGGCAGCAAAGGTAGAGCTGTTGTCCCATGAATCCCCTGCTCCAAGAATTCCACAAAGCCTCTACACCCCCCCAGAAGAAGTTATTATTTTCCCTCTGATTTTCTTACACGTCTGTAAGTGGCAGATCATTGAGATTTGTGTGATCCTGTTTTGATACTGCCCTTAATCTGTGGCAGAAATGCAGCTCAGCAGGCTGCAGCATCTTCAGGGACCCCTGAGCACACTCGGTGCAAGGGCAGCGACTGCTCTGCAGAGCTCAATAAGCCGGGGAGGAGCAGGAGCAATGCAGCGTGAAATACGTGCTCCCAAAAAAGGGAGAGAGGATTCCTTCCCAGCAGCCAGCACAGAAAAGCTTCTATGTAGGTTGGGGAGATGGATTGAGAAGGAGAGGGAGGTCAGACTTGACTCTGAATTAAGCCTCTTAGGGATTACGTGTCTTTAAAAGTAAGTCTGGAGGTAATGTTACAATTGGGAATTTTCAAAACTTTCCCCCAGTATTGGAGTTTTGGAGTTTTTTCTTCCAAATCTAGTTGTGGTGTGAAACTGAATCCTCTGAGCTTTATTTCTGCTCTCCTGTGTGAGTGAACACTGACAGCATTGACTACTGCTTAACATGCTTTTCAAGCAGCTGCATTTTTGTCTGAGGTTATAAATCAGAATCAATTTTTGAAATGAGCAATCGAATGCTAAACAGTATTTTTTTGCTAGGAGAAAGCCTGATTTTTGAATTTTGTCTCAAAATTAAATTTGGGTAGAGCTCTTAATTAAACCTTAGCTTTTCACTGCTAACATTTTTGAATATTTTGAGTTGATATGTTTCCACAAATGGTTGAGTTTATGTATTATTGATGGTAACAGGCCTGGGTGTTGTGGAGTCCATCTAATACCTGTGACTGGGACTGTAGAGCAGAGATTTATACAGTGTAGGGTAGGTTAGTTTGGCATTTAAAGGGATCAATTTGAGGTAGTCCTAATGGATATGTTTGTTTCTTAGGCAAATGCACACTTGAAAATATATTAAAATTGGAATTGAAATCATCTGAGACGGGTTTGGCAAAGTTTTAATATGTGCTGATGTATCTCTGTGTTTAAGTGTTATTTATAGAGTGGAGTGTAGATTAATGCTGATGGTGAATAGCTTGTGTAAGTTGTGTAAATAATCTAATTAAACCTTTGATTATTCCAAATATTTGATTTTATTTGTCTGTACGGAAAAAAGCTAACTCTGAAGCTTTTGAGGTTAGGTGGAATCATTGCAGGGGTACAAGCTAGGACCCCCAAAAGCTCATGCTGATAATGAGATTATTTCTTGTAAGGATGTGTTGCTTTTCTAAAATCCTAGTGCTCTGGGTTAAAATTGCTTCCTACTTAAGCATTTCAGGTGCAGGAAAACCTTTTAAATTTGAGTTAGTGGTGCAGGGTAAGTACTTTGGGGTGGAGGATGGAGCAGCAGCAGGCAGGGAGCTACACTTTCAAATTGCTTCAAATACATTGGCTTGCCCCCTCTGAATAGTTTTTTTTTGGTAGAGATCGTTATACTTGCCAAGTGATGTGATGTCACTTTTGTTTTCACTTTGTGGTGTAATTGTCTTAAAAAGGGTACAAAATTCTGTCAAGCTTGCAGAAATAATTTCTTGAGAGATGAGGCAGAGGACAGGGAGGTTGGTTAAATTGAGGAGGTTTAATGTCATCAGTCCTGTGGCCTTAAGTTTATTTGGAAGCAGCATTTTCCTCAGTTTGGTCTGCAGGGATCTTCTAACTGGTTTATGTTGTGTTTGCCTGTATAAAGCATTGTTAAATAAAATAAATGAGACAAAATTCTGATTTCTTCAGGTCCAAGTGGGATGGGTTTTTTTGTGCTATAGCCTGACTAGGACTTGGTTTTGGGTTAGATGTTGGTAAATTTGTAAAATCCTGAACGAAACAACTGCATTTCTCCATATGAATACACCACTAAAACACTTCCATTAAGGTAGTCCTAATGACCACTTTGTTCAATTTTTGTCTTGTGTTCCCTAATTAAAAAAGAAACACTTTCTTCTGCTCAGAAAGAAGTACCAAGCCTGTGATACCTTAAAAATCTTGGTAAATTAAAAGAGTGGTATTCTATTGTTACATGGAGAAATTAAAGTAGGATTTATAGAACTTTTAATAGTCTACAGTTGAGATTATTGTTTTCTTCTATTGCATGACTGCATCAAAAATACCTCCTAAAACATAGTGATGATTCAGCAAGTGTTTTTCTTAGGTATGTAGTTGGAATATGATAAATTCTATCTCATATGTTGCTGAATAAAAAAGCTGTGGTTATAGTGAAGAGTGGAAACCAAGCTTAAGTCCCATGCCAAGGACTGTGAAGCCACTCGGGTACAATTTAGGGATGTGTTGGATTTGGGTGTTGGACTGTCTCACTTGGTGGTTTGCAGTTGGCTGTGGGAAGAGTTTTTAAAGCATTAAATGTTTAACTGTGCTTCGTTCACCCTTTGTATCACAGATGTTCCAGTTTGTTTTGACTGTTGGGATTGTTTGCAGTCTAAACCAGATTATATTAATATTTTTTAAAAAACACTAAAGGGCATTAAAATGGTCAAATTCTTGCCACACGTAAAAATCTATGTTTATAAGTCACTTCTTATGTAAGAAAACTGTGTTTTGGGCCTGCTGTGGAATTTGGCTTTAAGTTAAGGTTTGAAATTTATGGATGTGGATGGCTGAGTCATGTAAACATGAGTTGATTGGCATAAAGCACCTAAAGTCTAGAAGAATCTGGGATTGGATTCTTGTGCTTGCAGTTTGAGGCAGCAGCCTGTGCTTCAGGAGGGATGATACGCCAGATTTTAAGAACTCCTCTGTTGTTCTGGCCTAATATTTCTGTGCTGTCCTGAATGTTCAGATGCTCTTCAAGTAATTACAGCTGGGGGTGGAAGTTTGTAGAAACTCCCAGGTTCTGGGAAATGCCAGCATGCCAGACTTTTCATTGGGAATCTTCTGATTTCTGTACATCCTAGTGTATTTTTTTTCTCTTGTGGTCTTACTTTTTTCATAGAAATGTAGATGCAAAATATCCAAAAGCCTGCAGGAAGATAATAGTGGAAAACGGTGTTTTTTCTTAGGTTTGTTATGGAGAGTTTCAGGCACAGGAGTAACAAAACCAGTGATACTTTGACTTGGTGTGTTTTCCTACACTCAAGCAGTTTCAGTTCTGTGCTTGTGCACACAGGTACTGTTAGTCTTGTGCAACTCATCAGGTTAGCAGAACTCTGGGGAGGGAATTCTTGTTTTTTTCTGCTGTGAGGGGTTGCTTTAGAAGGCAAATGAACCAACTCGTGCCTGGGGCTTGTTTGAACTGATGCAACTCCTCACCCTACATACTGGTTTGGTCTGAGGGTCAGTTTGTGCTGGGATTGCCTGAGTGGAAATTGGAAGGAAAATGTTTTATTGAATATAAATCCTTCTTTAACAAAGATCCTTCTCTTTTTATTTGTAGTATATTTTTGGGGAATTCAGCCCTGATGAATTTAATCAGTTCTTTGTGACTCCACGATGCTCTGTTGAGGTAAGATCTACTTTAAACTTCTTTTAGAAATAACATTTTAAAGCTACATCTCTGTGTGAATTTGAAATATAACAATGCAATTAATTTTTTATCATTCCCATAACTTCCTGATTTACAAACTGAAGATATTGATCAGTAGTCTTTCCATGTATGTGGATGTTAAGTCAAATTTAGAGATAAATCGGTTATTCCAACCTCTGCTTTCAGAGCTGGAGGAGCTGACACTGGTGATGGGATGGTGACAGTGAGTTTTCCAGCCCTGTTACCTCAGCTTTGGTGGCTTTTTTTAAGGAATGGATATGGAGAAAACTTCTCAGCAGTGTTCTTGGTAGTAAGATGGACTTCTCAGTCTTGTGAACTTTTTGAAGCACAGGGATTCTTAACATTTTTGGGGAGGTGGAGCAGTGCTGACCCTCAGTACTGTGCTTAAAAGGAGGGCTGTGTGTGAAGGCTGAGAAATGGAGGAATAATGAACTAATTACAGTTTCAGTGAGAACCACAGAGTGGAAACAGTTGTCTTTGTGTTTGAGTTCATTACATACTCGGATGGTGTTGTAGGCTCTTATTCTCCGTAGTTCTTGGTGGAGGATGATGAAACCATTTTCCTTCATAGGGAAGAGTGTTATCCCATTGTCTTAATCTCCAGACTTGAAAAATACTTCTCCTCTAGGTCAGTTTCCATGTGTTTCCTCCAGTCATTTCCATTCAAACATTTCAGTCATGCTTCCATCCTCCCCTCTCAACATAAAGGAAATGAACACTTGAGCGGTAGATGGGGGAAATCCTTTTGTCACAGTTTGCAGACCATTGTTAATGGGACTTAGTTTCTTGTAGCTTAATTTTCCAAGGATAATTAGTATAATACTGCTAAACAATAAAAGGCCATGAAGGGAATGGGGTGGGGTGGAGAGTGAGGGAAGTTAAGGAAGGAAGAGGTAGCTTTTACTTGCCTTCTGAGAGAGCTTTGTACCTTCTCTGGTAGGTGGGAGGCAGTGCAGGAAGATCTTTAGGTAACACATGTTAGTTGTG
Source organism: Margarornis squamiger (assembly GCA_035222235.1). Lineage (NCBI taxonomy): Eukaryota > Metazoa > Chordata > Aves > Passeriformes > Furnariidae > Margarornis > Margarornis squamiger. The sequence continues at coordinate 17,130,508 of JAWWTY010000019.1, forward strand.
ATGATTTGCTGTTTTCCCACCATAATTGCAGTCTCAGCAGTGACATTTGCATCCCATGTAGTGTCACCTTAAGTGCCCTCCATCAACTGTTCTAGTATTGGGGAAGATGAAAATGTCATGTTTTGACTTCTGTAAAGCTGTTCTCAAAGTATGTTGAGGAAACATGAACCTACAGCATTAGAACCAGTCTTCATTTTCTGTCTCAGGTGTACCTGCTTAGCTGTCAAAGTAAAGAACTCTGTTGAATGATGGTCCTTAAGTTTGTCCTTGATCTGGTTCACTTAAATGTTTTAATTATCTGGGTGATGAAATAAAAATGATGCTTATTAGTTTTACACTGTGCAGATATTTCAGAGGAAATTGGTCTGAAAAAGATGATGAAATTCAAGAAGGGCAGGACAGAGACGATAATGGTGCTGAGTGTTTGACACACATTGTGCTGGGAGCAGGGCCAGTATCTTTTCTTACAGGCTCAGAAAGGAGACTGAGCCAAAGGACTAGTTAAAGCTAAAGGTTGTCTGGAATGTCCCTTTTACATGTGACATTTTTAATACATGTCAGACACCTGTTGAGTGAGATGGTTCAGATGGCCCAGCTCTACAGGACAAGTCAGCTCAGAAATCAATTCTTCCCAAAGGTGCTGGTGTTTAGTCAGATATATAGGAGACCAAGAGGATAACTTCTTTTTTTCTTTAAACTTTGTATTTTCTGAAGGCCTTTGAATCCTTGAATTGGATAAAACAAAAAATTACCAAGTTTATCCTAAGTGTATTGTGTTTGCTGTAGACATTTAGAGTAATTTTTTTAACTCTTAACTATAAAATCCTATTGGACCCATGTTCAATATTAATATGGATAGTAGGCTCTTAAGTCTGGAGCCTTTTTCTGACCCATTGTTTATCATTTTTCACCTGAAAAGATGATACATTAGGAGGTATTGTGATTTATAAATGCACTGACAGTATATGTTCTTTTTATGCATTTTTATAATGGAATTTTAGGAATATTTTCTTGCCACCTGTGATGCACTGTTGTCTACAGTGCATTAAGAAGGCAATATGTAAGTATCTGTAGCTTTAGAGAATTGAAAACTTGAATAGAGCACTCTTCTTTGTTTGGAGTAGCATTATAAACTGCACTGTGCACTCAATGTTTTATCTCCCACTGCAGAACCAGTCCCGCTGTTCTCCAGGGAGCCACTGGAATGCAGGGTAGCACTGGCTGCCAGGTCCTGCAGGCACAGGAGAAGGCTCTCAGCTGCTCAGGGAGTGTAGGGGCAGGTGAGGGGGGATTAGAAATTACCCACCAGAGCAAGGGTTCTGTCAACCACCGAGTCCATGAAATGATGCCACTGTTCTATACCCCATGTATTTACAATTTATAGAAACTTTGCACTGTGGTTACATTATACTTAGGCTGATAAATATGTTTAAGAATACACCTCAGCTGAAACACCCCAAGAGCCACACTGTAGCTGAAGCAGGTTGAGAGGTTTAGATGTGAATGTTGTCTGTGCAAAGCTGTGTTTCATCCTTTCACAGGTAATTTGGTCTGTCTCCATTTTTTGTCTAAACAGAGGATTTGTTTCCTATCCTAAAATCGTGACTGTGGTGAGTTACTGTTGATGAAGAAAGACCCTGAATGCTGTGAGGGGAATTGCTGGAGAGGTTGATGAGCCTGTGGTGTGTAACCAAGATAATCTTTATCTTTCAGTAATTGTGGTAATCTGCAAGGACACCCGAAGCTCCACAGTGGGATTTGATAAATATAGAAGCATAAGTTCAAGACACACTCTCTGAAAAATCAAACCTTAATAATGATGTTATTTTTAAAGGATTTGAATATTTCAAATGAAACTGATATCAAATGTTTATAGATTTGCTTTGCCTTTAAATAAGTTTCATTTCTTTTTTGTACAGCTCCCCCCATACAATGAAACAGTTTCATGTGGTATTAAATCCACAGGTAAGTTTCATGATGGTAAGAAATCAAGATTTTTTGTTTATTTTTTTTTTTCAAATGTAAAGGTTGTGGCACTTTCCTTAGATTTACTGCAACCTCTGGAAGTATAATCATTAAAACTTGCTCAGCAAGTATATATGCATTTATTAGGCAGGTTTTCTTTTTAAACTCCTTTATTGAATGACATCTGGGAGAGGTTTGGAAAATACTGCATTGAACTTCAGCTGACTACAGTGGACATGCTTATTCCTCCTTGATTGTGCTGCCACACAGTCTTGGTGTCTTGCTGAAACATTGTAGGATGTAGCTGTGAAGATGGGGGGCTGAAGCTGCTGAACTTGAATAAATAACTTGTGTGTTCAGCAAAGAGCATTTTCTGGCAGTTGCAACCTGAAGACTCCTCTGCAAGCAGTGCTCTGTTCTGTGTTCCCTTTAACTCTTGTTTCTGTCTGGCTCAGCTGTTTTTCTGGAGAATCCCTTTTCTTTTTTGCTCTTTTGATGAAAGTGTGACTCTTGATGTAAAAATACATTACAGAGTTGCCTTTTTAAACCTGCAACACTCACACATCTACTGTGCCTCAGCCCATACACCTCCCAGCCTGGCCTTGCTCCATAGGTACAAGGAATGGACAGTGAGGTAGGAATTCCATGTGATCATCACTTTGTACATGTTAAACCAAGCTTTCACAGTAGTTGAAGCAGTAGGTGAATTAGTGTTTGTATTTTTCCCTGGACCAGAGGAGAGCAAATAAGCTGGGACTTACCCAGATGTATGTGAGAATGACATCAGATCTCCTTCAAAATGGTGCAAGTGTCTGACTGGACATTTCTCAAAAGTACTCGAAAGAGGACCAAAACACACAAGTTAATGTTTAAGAACACCTGATCGTTATGCTCGGAGATTTTGGCCTTGCATTTAAAGATAAACAAGGTAGCCAGTCATAAAGAAGGATCCCATTGGAAAGCAGTTAAGCAACACTTCTGACAATTCAGGAGGTTTATTTAGCACAAGAGCAGTTTTAGGACCCTGAGTAGTTTTAAGTAGGAGATAGAAAGGTTCTTTAAAAAGACCATAGGGTGTAAAGACCAGGGGTGTCCGGTCGTACATTGCTTTGTCTAACTATGGATTTAAGTTTTGTTCTTTCAGGCTGAGATTTTAATGCTCACAAGCCACACAGAAAGTTGGTTTGTACAAATGTTTTTCAGATCATTCCTAGACCTTGAGGGAACCCCTTCCAGCCCCCAGATTAGGTAATGACACAGCACATTAGGTTTTGCTTGAGAAATGTCTTTAACAAGCTTGCACTGTACTGTGCATGCACATGATCACTGTGATGGCTGCATAAGAAGCTGTGGAAACTAAACTGCAGTGTTTGCTTATGCAGAGTATTTATAATTATCAGATGACACACACAATGTTGCCACTCCCCATAGTCTAGTTGTTTTTTATACTTGTCTTCAGTATTTAACTTTATTACAGAAATAGAATCTCTGTTAATACTTAGTAAGAGTACTCAACTCACAGCTGAGGCTCTAATGTGCAGAATTCTGTTCAGACTAATTAGTGCTGTGTGTTCACAGATTTTGGTGTTGTACGTAGTGTGGCCTTGGAGCATCTGTTGATCCTTGTTTCAATATGCATCCCATGTTGTGCATGACAGATAGATCTGTTTCAGTCCATTCAGAAACAGAGCTGTGAACTGGATTAAAACAAAGATGCCCTGAAGCAAAGTGGAAAGTCAAAACAAATAGAAAAAATTACCTCTCATTTTGTCTCAAATGAACTCGACACAATCTTACAGCAAATGAGCTTCTGCCAGTCCTTCCCTAGACTAACTCTACAGTAGCTGCTGGTATTTATTATTCTAGTCCTGCTGGAAAGTGTAAAGCTTAATCCCTTACCTGTAATTTCCTAATTTGTGTGGTAAATGCTGGAATATCAGTTATACTCTGGGCAGGATTTCAGCCTTCGTTGTTCCTTGTGCTGTAACTCTAAGGGATGTGTTTTGTTTTCTGCTCCCCACTTGCCCCCCTTGTGATTATTTAGTATATGGTAAACTGATAAATTCACCAACATTGGAAATAAAATTCCCACTTGGATTATTGTTTTTGCTAGATTAGCTTTGGGTAACCAAGTGCTGGGAGCTTGCTGGAGAGACGAGCAGGAGAGGGGTGCAAGGGTGGCAACTTCTCCTTTGGGCTGTGATGGACTGAGCTCTCCCAGGAAGGGAAACCACGTTCTTTGTTCTGAAGCAATTATAATTTTTTTTAACTGGGATTTGGGAAGTCACAGATTATTTTAACTGGTAGGGGTTTGAAATATGCCCAAGAATTCATGGTCGAGGTTGGAGCAATATTGTTAACCAGTTGTTCATTGTACTTTGTGCTGTTGTAACAAAGGGTAAAGAACCAGCTCTTGATATAACAAGTTGCTCCACAAGCAGATGAATTAATGAGGAATAGTTTTCTTGTGGATTTGTGTCCCCCCTAAGCTTTGCATGTGCAACCAAATGAAGCTGTGGCTGGTGTGGAGCTGTGTGTGCAGGGACAGACCAGGAAGTGCAGCCCTGGAGCAGGAGGTGATTCCTGACATCTCCCAGCCCTTCCCTCTCGGGGTATCAGGCAGCAGCTTCCCACCTCCCTGGCTCTGGGGTGCTGCTCTGCATTAAAATCAACTTCAGCCCTCTCCTGGGTGCTGATGGCTCAGCACTGATTGCAGAAGTGGCTGGTGAATGGCAGGCAGACAGACAGGGTGTTAGAAAATGCTTTCTCACGGGGAGAGGGAAAGGGAATTTGAAATTTGAAAATCAGTCTTGTTAAGATGATTTAGGGAAGCAAAATACAGATGGAGAGTTTTTACCCTTTTTATTTTTAAAAAGTCTTTTTAGGCTGACTGGCAGCAAGATTGAAATGGATACTTGATGTGCTTACTTCTCTTTTATTTAGGTTACTAGATCAAAGCAGAAAAGCAATTAACATCAGCATTATTATGATTTGTTCTTATTATGTTGGTATTGCATGTGTAATTCAGAGCTCAACACCCACTGAATGTTTGCTAATCTTCATTTGATAAGGCAGAATACGTACCCTATAGATTCTTGTTTCTTTCACCTTTTTTTAAAACTGAAATGTTTGTCATCAGACTTTTCTAGAAGGTATTGGTAGAGCTTCAAAAGTGTTTTGTTGACAGTCATATCAAAACATTCTCCACTAGATTCTGTCCTCCCATAAGAGTATTTCCTTAGGTATGTGAAGAACAACTTTTTCTTGGGAACTCTTCCTTGCTTTTTGTTGTGTTAAAAAAAATCCGCCTCATCTTTATTGAGTCTGTGGTGTACTTGTAAATAGATATTTGTTGACAAGTCAGACATAATGCAAGTTGCACAAAATTTCCAAAGTTCAGTGATGTATCCCCCTATATTCCTTTAGAAATAGTATCTGGTGTTCTTTGGTTCTGGAATTGCAGTCTTACAAATTTGAAAGGTGTGTTTTAGCCCCATCTTTGAGGAAACACAGAATATTCAAATTGATGTCTTTGGACCAGTGATATACCTATCATAAACACCTACAAAACTTCAGACACTAAACCTGAGCTTACCTTTAACATTCCTGAAACTGTTTCATTAGTTTTCTCTCTTTATTTGATACTTACTGACATAGTTGTCAGTGAAGTGTTCAGTGTTACCAGTAAGCACACATGCATTATAACCCTAAATTCCATGAAATTGCTGGCAGTATTTTGGGATACTGCAGCCTGCCATGAGAATATCTCTGAGAGTTTCTTTAAAGTTCTGGTGTAAATAAATCATAAGAAAAGCCCATTCTTAATTTTTCATTACTGGTCGTATTACAAATTGAACGCTGACTTATCTTGAGTATCAGTTGTATTTCTTGTCATAAAAACCTGGAGTCATATATGTGATATTCTCACATAGTAATAAATCCAGTGGTAATAAAATGAAGTAAGTTATCAGTGGGCCTAGAGTTTCAAAACCTGTAATTGCAATGTTTCCATGCAATTAATGAAAATGGTTTTTGGTTATTAAGGGTTGTGATAAATCTTTGGTTATGATAAACCACACCAAGAAAGCCAAACCCAGCACCTCAAAAACTCAATTTCACTTGTGGAAGAGTTAAAGAGGTAAAGGCTTGGATTTTGTAATTGTCAGTGGAAAAGAATGGCTTTAGAAGTGTGGAGTTAAATATTGCACCATATTTTATAGGCAATTACCCTGTAATTAACTTAATGCAGATTACTCCTAAAGTCATTGGACTTTAATAGTTTTTCTTAAGAGGTGAATTTAATAGGGATTATTTGCAGGGGCTGTGCAGTGATCTGGAAAATTGCACACTCTCTGTAAGAAAACCTGAATCATGCTCTCATACCTTTAAGCAAATGTTTTGAAATAGTCTTCAGGACTGAGATGAAGAATTATTTTTCTTTGAGGGAACGTATTTGAGTTGAAGAAAAGTAAAGAGGTTCTTGCTTTTGTAGCTTCTCGATTTGATATATTTCTCTAACAGATTTGCTTTCTCTTGTCCAGGGGAGGAGTACCAGAGAATTGAATTTGGTGTTAATGAAGTTATTGAGACTCAGTCATCTGTCCTTAATAACACCGACTACAGTATTTCAAGTACTCTGAATCCTCAGGCTCCAGAATTCATTCTCAGTTGTGCACCTGCTCAGAAAACCCCTGACGATGCTCTCAGTGAACCAAACTACAACTCCATCGACTGCCAGTTCAGCGATCCCGGCCTGGCTTTGGACAGTGGTTCCAACGCTGAAAACGACGCCCTGTCTGGAGGCCTCGGGCAAAGGGAGCGCAAGAAGAAGAAAAAGAGACCCCCTGGATATTACAGTTACTTGGAAGATGTGGGAGATGGCATGGCCCCCCCGGAGGCGCTGGTGAACGGCCACGCCACCTCCTCGGGACTTGCCACGGAGGACACGGAGCTGGCAGGAGACATCCCCTCCCTGGCCACGCCAAGGACTTGCAACAGCCCGGACAACTCCGTGGACTTCGTGCCTGGAGCTGTCCCTGCTGGGGCTGTTCCCAGCGCCCTAGACAATGCCAGGACTGCCGGGCAGCCCGAGGTATGCCGAGTTCCTAATTCTGAACAGTTTTGCATCCCCTCAGAGGCCGTCAGAGATAGCCCCCTAAGGACAGCTGTTGTACAGTCTTATGCTGGTACTGATACTACTGAAAATCTTGGCGTTACTAATGGACAAACACTTGAATCCTCTGGTGAGGACACAGCTGCCAATGGGGTAGAATTGCACACTGTGGAAAGCACTGACTCAGACCAAGCTAAGCCTGAGGAAGCTTCACCTACTACTGAGGCAACAGTCCCGGTTGCAGGATCAGTCCCCGTTAATCAGCCTGCAAAATCGTGGGCTAGTCTTTTTCACAATTCCAAGCCCTCTGCTTCCACATCTGTGGTCTATGTTGAGACTAAATATACCCCTCCTGCCACATCTCCTCTGGTCCCTGAAAAACAGGTTGAAGTCAAAGAGGGACCTGTTCCAGTTTCAGAGGATCCTGTAGCCATAAAGATTGCAGGTATAGTTAATACACACGAGTGGATGTTACACTGGAAGGGTATTAACTCTGCTTGTAAACAGGAGTGTGCAATATTCATAGAAAACATTCCTCTGCTGGTGTGCCCCTGGTAATAAGAAGACTGTTGAAACACTGCACAAAGGATGTAATTTGAATAAACTAGTTTTGTATCCCCCCGAGTAAACATTCCAACCAGGCATTGCCATGTCATTACCCCAGATACAGTAAAACTGTTGCTACTTGTCAAACAACTTGTCAAAACAATGTTTAAGTGATCTGTGATTTTGAATAGGCTGGTTGTGTTCAGCTGTGTGCTCTTGTAACAAGGAGAATAGGTTTGTTCTGAAAAAGGTGTTATATTATCCAGTATTTACAGTCTTGTAGTGCATTCCATTGCAATGAGTATTAATACATTTGTACCAAAGTAGCTGAAATTGCTGGAACTGCACAGCAGCTGAAGTGTAACATCTAAATAGGTGTTTCTTCAGAAATTCTAATTCAGGAAATACCATATTTACAGAGATGCTGTTTGAGAGCTCTGTCCTTCCAGTTTTGAAGGATTACTGTTAACCATTATAAACAGCATTATTGTTTATAATATGAAACTATGTTAGCCATTCCAGAATAACCATAAGGACCTGTCCAGAGGGTACATCAGGAAAGGGAATGAGTGATACAAAGGCTTTGACTTGGTTCTGTCATATTTGTGGTTCTGATGAGAAATGCTAGAAAGTGCAGGAGTTTTTGAAGATTTGGTCAGAAAACAAAGTTTTCCCAGTTGGTTGCACTTTGTGTCATTAATTCATGAGTGTTGGAAGAAAAATAATTAATTTAAGCCTGTGAATTGGTCTGTACGTGAAAAGGCTTCTGCAAAATGCTGCTCTTTGTGCTGCAAGCCAGTTTATAAGTGCAGTGGTGTTTGGAGTGTGACAGCTTCAAGTCAGATTTCTGCTCTAACACAAGCTGACCTGGAGATGACTATTCAGTGTCCAGAAGTAACTCCTGCCTCTCTTCCCCTCCTTATTCAGAATTCTCTATTGAGAGAAAAGCTGTCAGAACAATTTGTATTTCGATGTATTTTCCACTTAGGTGCCACAAACAAATTTGACTGTATTAAAAATATATATATAATCAGGTTATTATAGAGTTTCCATGATGCCATGCATGTGGAGAAAGATGTAGTGTTGAAATCTCAAGCTATCATTTAGTTTAAAGTTAAAACTCTTTTGTGACAGCCATAAAGCTAGAACTGCTTGCCATAAATGGAAAAGATTTTTTTCATCTTGTCCAAGTTGCTTCAGCTGTAAGTTAACTTTGTAGACTTCTGCTGTTTCTGTACTATTTTTTGCCACCAGGTGGGAGCAGAGCTTTTTATTTCATATTTAATGTAGCTAAATAGCAATGTCATTCTTACACAATTTCCTCCTGCACCTTCACTTTTAGGTCACTGTTTGGGCAGGGGGATAATCTGAGTGTAGATAAAAGGAATTCATCAGCTCTTTGTAGCTGATTTAGGTAGGAATTATGTTGCTGCAATTCTTGTAATTCAGATACTGCTGATTTTGGTATAAAACGTTTACTTGAAGATCTGAATGTCATGTAATCAGTGCTCTGCTCCGTGGAAAAAGGAGTTTTTCATGATTTTCCATTCTTTAGTGTTCCATGTCCTGTTTGGAAAATAGGTACCTCTGCTTTGTTCAACACCCCACTCAAAAATGTGTTACAAGAGTTTCAGTTGGTGATTTCCAGCTGGATCATTTGCTCTGTTTGTACATATTTAACTTCACGTCTTTGCCTCAGTGAGCATCACTGTGTGAGGGTATAGACCAGCCCTGTAGATTTGTCACAGGGAGCTTTTGATGTGCTCCTTGTTCCCATATGGCTGAGTTGAGATCCTCCTGTTGGATTTGCTGGGAATTCACCAGCTGCAACTCTTGCCAGTGGGAATGGATTTTTGACCACAAGTGCCGTAGAGTGCTGAGCACAGGTAAGATCTGCACCTGAAATATCCTGAGTTAACAAGCAGATTAACAAACCTGACCTGGTGCTGGAGGTCTGGGGCCCTTCTGTACAGTTTTTATACAGAACAAGTGCTCAGGACACAAAAAAGTTACTTTTCCAGGGACAAGTTATTGCTTTGTGCCTTAATTTCAACAGTTGTTAGGAGGGAGGTTAAAGATTCACGGGCACCTTGGAGATAATTTAATGCTGGCTGATTCAACCTGCAAAGATCTGTGGTTTCCTCATGCTCAGATTTAGATGGGAGCTGCACAAGATGAGGAGGTGATCAGGAACCTGTTGGTACATTCAAACATGACCTGATGAATGAACTTTAGCAAAATGTATTTTGTTTACCAACAAAAATGTCTAAACATGGTAATGCTGTTCTAGATCTGTTTTCAAATCGAGCTCTTGTTTCACATTTCACTACCCTCCAAAAGGGAATGTGAGTTCTTTTGGATTAATAACATGAGCTTTCCAGCAGGTTTTGAAATTTTAAGATTTTCTCATGGTTGTGTGTTTTCTTCTGATACTCTTGTAAAAGTTCTTTTAGTTACTGTGTAAATGTTAGATGGAGATGTGATATTGAATGTCATTGCTGTACACAAAAGTAATTCTTTGTTAAAAGAAACAAAACTCCCAGTACTTGCACTAGACCCTCTTACAAAGCGGCTTTGTGACCACAAGAGGATGCTAAAGGTCCTGATAATACCTTTATTTAGCATGATGCAAAAATGGGGAAGAGTTAATGTAAAAAGTTGCTGATAGACATTCAAATGCAAACTTTTCCCATTATTTTGATCCTAATTTCTAACAGTGTTTAGTTACATTAACAGAAAGGTTTTATGTGTGCACAACATTGTTCAAATGTTGCTGGCTTTACTGATATATCCTGAAATACTTGGGCAGTAGTTTAATAACATATTTCAGCACCCACAGAAGAGTTTTCATCTGCAGTTGTGCTACATTTTCCATTTTACATCTCTCTGCTTTCTGTAATAGGTGACTGATTTAAACTACTTTCTATTTTTTGGCATTTTTATTTTGTCAGAACTGGTGGTATCTGCAGGAAATACAACCTTGTGGGGAAAGAGGTAGTTTGGGAGTAGAAGGATGTGGATTTTGTTTGCAACTCTGCCACCTCCTCTCCCTCTGCACCATGTGTTTTTGTCTGTTTAGTCCTAGTGAACAGCTCAAACTGTTCAGGTTTATTCAGTGTAGCATACAGAGGGCTCCCATCTGTTACAAAAATCGATAACCCTCTTGACAGACAATTGCAATGTTCATTTACATCTGTTTATCCTGACTTGTATACCTCTTGTCCTTATTTTGCAAATTTAAAATGTACTAGCTCTAATATTTTCCTTGAACAGTTTTTATTTAGGGACCTAAATAACAGGTCAGGATTCCTGGAAAAACTCGTGTTGCTCCCAGTTTCATAACTGAGACAGAATTATGTGCAGTGGTTTCTAAGTTTTAAACTTGGGTCCTTGCTGAAGGTTTTGGAAGCAGGAAAGGAGGAGGAATTATATTATATAAGGCTGTTATCTCCTAGATTTTGGAAGTCCTAAAGCAGTAAATAAAACAGCCTGTTCTGAAGGGCACAGCCACATCTGTCTGTCTATTTGCACTGAGATGGTTTTGCTGTAAGAGAGTGGATGGTGAAACTTGTAAACTGGGACTGCTGTGACAGCCTCATCTTCTTCAGAGCAGAAGAATTGGGGAAATACTCCATAAAATCGGTGACTAGTGATGCCAGCTCACAGGATTTTATATCTGTCTGTGTATCTGTGTGGCTATATAAATAAAAGTACCTGGTTTTAGGGAAACAAAAATGAAACCAAATAGGTCTTGTCAGTTTTGAATTGACAGTGATTGGCTTTTGTACCAGCATCCTCCTGACTCGAATTCCAGGATGTGTCCAGTGGAAGAAATACGTCTGATTTGAAACACAAGCAGTGCTTAAATGGAGTGAAAATGATTTGCTGGAGTTTCTGGGAATCTTGTACATTGATTGGAATTATTTTGCGATGCAGCAACAGATATTTGTTTGCTGGCCACATGTGAGTTTTGTTGATGCTCAATTTACTGTTTCTCATCCTGCAGAAATACTGGAAAGTGTAAGGCTAATACATAAACCAGTGTCTTTGCAACCCCGAGGGCTGATCAACAAAGGAAACTGGTGCTACATCAATGCTGTATCCTTCCCTGGGAAAAATTAATACTCTTAACTTAAACTGTGTGTATTATATCTGTCAAAGTTTTTCTGCATTGTTCTGGTAAGTATTTTCTGGAGGTGTTTGTCTTCCCAGGCCCTGCTACTGTGGTTAAGATGTTGAAGTGTAGCAGCTAGAAATGCAGGGAGATTTGGGGTCTTGGAGCCTCGTGTCCATAGTTCCCCTGCAATCCTATTGCAGTTTGTTGCCTGTGTCAAAATATTGCGAGCTAGAACTTCCTCCTGCCTGAAAACCTTCTTGTAATTTCTAGTTATGTTTGCTCGTGACTCTGTACACCAATTTCAGTGGTTATTTATCTTTTGTACTTGAATTCATCATTCTCCCAGGCTTTGTTTTGGCAGTTTGGTAAGTGGATCGTTTGGGTTTGTGTGGAGCAGGCTGTCACTATTATTGTTTAAAATAATCCTTTTACACATGACATTATGGAGGATGAGCCTGCTCTTAATGTGTTGGAATTGTATTCCCCTGCAAAAATAACTTTGACCCTGAGGAACAGAGATTGTCCTCCTTCAGTGCTATATGATTATATTATTAAAAAACTACTAATAAATTTTAAAATTATTAATCTTAGGTTAGCAAGGCTCACTGTGAGTGACAATTGGGATACTTTAAGTGCTGGTACTGCTAGTGAAAAATACTAAGACCAGTTTCAAGACTGATCATGGCAGAGCCTAATAAAACTATTTCCAGACCAACAATTGTGCTTTAAACTTCAGCTTTTATCTTACATAACCAGTTGTGCACTCAGCTGGTTATACATCCATATTAGCTGCCATTGTTTCAGTCCTGAAGTGCTACATGGGAATTCATTACTCAGTTTTTGCACACTGTAGGAATCAAATTAATCTCTCTGTAGCTGTTGAGATCAATGCCCTTTTTTTGTCATTTTCCTCCAGTCTTTTAGTGCATTTCCTCTGTTCACTGGTCTCACCAAGTAGCACAGATTGTCATGTTTTTACACTGTTATTCTTCCAGAGAACTCTGCAGTTTCACTGGTTACTCCCAACTCTTTACACTTCAGGATGTCTCACATCATAGTAGGTTAGTTTTGGTTTGGTTACAGCGGTTAATCACCACCTTTAATGTGAAGTCTGCCTCCTTCCAGTCTTCTCAGAAAACATGTTACAGGTTATCTCTTGCCAATTTTCCAATTGTTATTTTTATAAGGTCTTTCCTGTGAAGGTTCTTTTCCTCTCCTGCTCCTGGACAAAATGTTTCCTTCCTCTTTAATTACACTTTTTTCCATGATTAAAATATGACTGCCTGTTATAAAATGCTGGGTGTTTTTGGTGTAACTTCTGTCCATCATTGGTTAACGTTGTGATAAAACTTCTGATATTGTTGGGCTGATCTACGTAATAAAAATAATACAGCTCTGTTTTGCATATACTTTTAGCTATAATTGAATATTTGGTTAATACACAGATGACATTTTCTGCATATTTCCTTAATGCCACTGCATAGACCCTGCAAGCCTTGGTTGCTTGCCCTCCAATGTATCATTTAATGAAGTCCATTCCAATGTATTCCAAATCGCAGAGGCCGTGTACCTCAACTCCAATGCTAGACAGTTTGTAAGTAGCTTGGGAAAAGGAAATAAAGGTGTGACCTGACTAAGCTCATGCAGAAATATCTAACAAATGATTGTTGTTGAAACTTGATTGGGATCTAGAAGTCTCCTTGCTGTGTTTTTTGGGTGATACCTGTCCTGGTATTTTGTAATTGGTTGACTAGTCAAGGAAGACACTTCTTGTTGCCTTGGGAATACCACTTTTAGATAGTATTTAATGTGCAGAAATGAACCATGAGAGCCACAGGAACCCACCAAACACCTGGGTTTCATTACAGTGATCAGGTTGATTTCTGTGTCTGGGCTTTACTCAGACTTTGTGGTGATATTCTGGGTTTTGACAGCCATAATGACAACGATCTGATTTTATTATTTGTCCTTTTAAGTCTTAACTTGCTGCTCATGTGTAGTTGTTCCTTCCATTCTGTTTCAGTGTTCGTTTAATGAATGAGTTCACTAATATGCCTGTACCTCCTAAAGCAAAGCAAGGTGAGTGGGAATAGGGGCAGCAGAGTCACAAAGTGATGGTAAGAAGGCTTTGGGATAAGGATCTCATTGGGTGATGCACTTGGAACGTCTGAATACTGGTGCTTGAGCCCCCTCAGGGCTCTTGGGAATTCTGGGGTTTCTTGATGCCTTAAAAAGTTTGCTGTTGCTTTTGTGTCAGTGCTGCACTTTTTCTTACTGGTGATTCATGTCAAGAAGTCCAAGGTGTTGCACCTTACATTTTTTTCAACTGTTTTGTGGACCAAATGTACAAGTGCAGCAAGAATAGTTTTTGTTGAAGGTTCACTTAAGTTGTCTCCTAAAAACGTGCCCTTTCTAACAAAATCATTTGATATTCCTTGTATTTCACTCCACTTCCTTCCTTACCTATTCCCAGCTCTTTGGTTTATCACATTGCTCAGTTCTGTGGTCCTTCCTTAAATCCTGATCACTCACACTCATTTGGAGCAAAATGGGGCCAGAACAGGTCTCTTGAGCAGCTGGAGATTGCCTGCAGGAATATTACCTTGGCTGCTGATTCCAGAGTGAAAACTGGAAATGTAGGATTCCTGCTAATGCAGTGATGATTATGTAGTGAGGAATAGAACATTCATTGATGCAAATAAATTATCTTACAGATTTCAGGTTTTTAATCTTAATTTCAAACCAAGTGTGTTGTATTACAGACTTACAGAAACAAGCATATTCCTGAAACTGTTTTTTATGTAACATGATAAGAAAATATCACAAGGAGCTGGTTGTTCCAGTGATTTCCAAACAGTTCAGACATTTCTGTGGTTTCTTTCTGTAAAACAAATCCTACTGGCTTATGCAACTTATTATACTTGTAGGTCATTTGATTGTGTAGTTTTCAAGTATAGGGGCTTTTTTTTCCTGCAGTGAGGAAAAGCGATCTGTTAGAACTGCAAATACACTAAAGCCTTTTAGGAAGTGTTCTTCAAGTACAAAAGAAGTACAAAAGTTTAAATAGAACTAGAGTTGTTCTTTTATGATGGCTGTGAGTATTGTTGTTTATCTTCAGAATGTTCACTAACTTTTCTAGAGCATCACTAAGTCTGTGCAGGGTGATGTAGGATGTTTTTTTAAAAATGCTTACAGATAAAAGAGTACCAAAATGAGAATAAAACTATTAATAAAAAAATGTTGGACTGCAAAAATCTAGTGATGTGTGAACAAAATGTTCAGGTATAATGTAGAAAAGCTTCTCTGTATTGTTATTTATATTAACTTCTCTTTGGCCTTGCAGCTTTAGGTGATAAAATAGTGAGAGACATCCGACCAGGAGCTGCCTTTGAACCGACCTACATTTATAGACTCTTGACGGTTATAAAGTCAAGTCTGTCAGAAAAGGTGGGACTTGAAATCCTTGACTCTGGAATTGCATTGTAGGGCAGTCCCTGTCATTAAAACTAAAGCCACGTGTCAGAATCTCTGCTCAAACACCATGAAAATCAGCTAACTGCTAGTTCATTGTAATGAAGCTCCACTGTCTTGGGACTTAAACGAGTTCATTATTGGTTTGGCAGTTTGCTATATCAGAATAATGAGAAAATTCCTATTGGAACGGAACATCCCTATTTATAATGAAGTTATTAATGGATTTACATTTAAGAAATGAGCAGTTGTTCATTTTTGGGAGGGATTCACCTAGGAGTGATTAAATGCTATTTCAGGTTTAGTTTCAATTTAAAGGAAAGGTAACAGTTCAAACCCTCTTTTGATTTGGCCTTGGCTTGACAGCAACTTTTAATAGTGGTGTTAAAAGAAATAGGGGGAAAAATGTTAAATGGAATTTGCATTGAGAAGACTGCACATATGCCAGGTCCAGCTTCTGTGTGTATTTACTGCTGAGGGCAGTTTGTTTTGAACTGATTAAAAATTAGGTGGTGGTCTAGTAAAATTTGCACTTGATTTGACATTATAGCTTAGCCTGAGTAGTTGCTAAATAAGCTAAATTAATAGGAGAAAGTTGGATGTTCCATGTCATGAATCTTCTGGTAAAAGGAAACCATGAAAATGTCACAGAATTAATTGAAAAAAATGTTTTATTTAGGGCAGGCAAGAGGATGCTGAAGAATACTTGGGATTTATCCTCAATGGACTACATGAAGAAATGCTGACCCTCAAGAAACTTCTCTCTCCACATAATGAAAGTTAGTGGATTTTTTTTTAATGCTGGGTAGAAAACAATTTCTTTCAGGTATTGTGTTTGTGTGGTGATTCTGTTTAGAGTAGGTGTTGAGATGGGGATAGAATGCCATCTTTTAAGGGACTCAGACATGAACAAATAATTACAATCTGGATAAAATGAGCCCATTCTGTCCAGTTTCTAAATTATCTGAAGTGTTACTGGGTATTTAGAAAAGCACCATCATTCTATAAATGGTCTCAATGACAATCAGTCACATACCTGGTGCTCCTAAGCAACAAAAGTCTGTATTAAAAATTTGTGCATTATTTGAGGTTAACTCAAGTTGAGTGGTCTTGTCTTAAGCCATAGGTCTCTTTGTCATTCATAATACCTGCAGTGTCAGTTGTTTTCTGGGGTCTTGGCTCTCTCAGTGGGAGTTCAAAATATAACCCTGTCTTTTTTCGCTGATCTTTAAACCACTGTTAAAAATCTTTTTGAAGTAAAAAGTTCTAGACTAAAGGCTAATTTATAGCCAATATAAACCACCACATTAAATGATTTTAAAATTCTTACTGGCGAAGTTGGTGAAGAATTTTCTTTGAAAGAATTATAAGAATTTGTATGCAGAGTAAAATGCCATTTTATTTTATAGAGGCTTTATGATTGAGCCCCCTGTTAAAAATGAAACAAAATACTGCGAGCCTTAGCCAACTATAGAGTTAGGATGGCTAGTTATCCAATTTCTCCTTAGGAGGGGAAGATTTTGAACATATAAAATGTCATTCCACATTTTGTTCATTAGCTGTGTGCAGTTTATACCCTCCTCACTGGGGCACTTGGAAAGAAAATATTTGCTAAGCCTTGGGCTCCGTGTAAAATATCTGTGCAGAGAAGGAGTTGCATTTAATAATGGCTTAATTATGTTGCCAGAATAACACTTGACTTTCTGCCCCATAAATTTACTGCTAAAAATATATCAAACTTTGCTAGAAAACCCCATTTATTTACACACAGCCATCAGTGAGGTGCCTTCTATTAACACATGGATGTGTCCAGCTATGAGTGAGCTTGGAAATTGTTCTTCTCCTTTATTTATCAAATCAAAGATCTGTGGAAACGTTTTATCCTCAGCAAGTTCTTTCTCTTGGATTGTTTGCCTTGCCAATTCTTTATCTGTCTGAGAAACTCGCTGTGGTTCTTTTCTTGCTCACGTGAAGAACTGGCGGTGTCCAACGGCCCCGAGGCTCAGAGTGTCCCTGAGGAGGAGGAGCAGGAGGAGCAAGAGGAAGGCAGTGAGGACGAGTGGGAGCAAGTGGGGCCTCGCAACAAGTCATCGGTCACTCGACAGGCTGACTTTGTTCAGACTCCAATCACTGATATTTTTGGTGGTCACATAAGGTACAGTACTTTTCCCTAGAAATTGTTGACTTATGTAGAGTCTGAATCTCTTTAAGTGTCTTAAAACAACAAATTTTGAGAACCAAAGCCCTGAGCATGTAGAAAATCTGTGTGCTTTGAATTTTGATGTCTTAAGAGCTCCAAGGCACTTCAGAACTGCCTGGTTTTTGTGTCCTCTGGGAGTTTTTGACTCGTGTTGTAAATAAGGATGCTAAGAGATAATGGCATTTACAAACAGTTAAATCTTGTCAGTAAAAGAAGGAAATAAAATAAAAAAATGTGGATTTTAGACACTTAATGCTTCCCAGAGCAAGTTATGTTTAATAGTTAATAAATGTTAAAGGCAAAAGAAGTCTGGAAAAATATAAATTACTACAAGATGTTCCTGGAATGAAAAGAATGTGGGACATTACTTATATTCAGGTCTGATACCAGATGAAGGCAGAAAGTAAGATACTGAAAGAGTATTTTTTGGAAAGCAAGCTTCCTGACTTGTTTGGAGAAATGTGTAATTTAAAATGAAAGCAGAGTAAACACTTGCTAAAAACATACTCCAAGACAAAACTGCTAGACTTGAAGAATTATTTTTAAATTGGAGACAGACACTTAATTGCTGGTGTTTGACTCTCTGTGTTGCCAGATATTCAGTCTAGAAGTGTGAATAATGTGGGCTAGTGCCTTCTGCCTGTGAAATGCTCTGAAATTATTTCTTCTTCTGGCTTTTGAGCCAGACAGCTGGCAAATAAAATTATATTTTCCATAGAATTTGGCAGACAGATGTTTGTAGGTATTGATGGAATCCTGCATCGATGGTTCACGTACCCAAGGGGTTGTGTATACCATAAGTGTATTTATTGTGGCCAGAAATGTTTGGATCTCTACAAATACTGAAAGAATGTTGTTTTGTGTAGAAGGCCACAGAAAATGATGTCAAGCAAAGGTGATACTGAAAAAAGGCAAGCCCTTGCCCTGAGCAGCAGAACCTCAGGGACCAATCCAGCATCTGTTGGTTGCTGTCACCACATCCGCTGTATTTATCCCTCACACTTTACCACAGAAACAGCATCCCGTGGGATGTTGGGAAAGCCTCATCCTCTGGGGCTGAGGGTGGGGATAGGAAGGACTGAAGACAGAATTGCCAGTAGAATTCCACTAAATGAAAGCATCAGAAACTGGGAAAATGGAATGGAAAAAGCAGTTGGGAAAAGATGGTTTGAATTGGCATCTTTAGGTTTGGGAAACTTTTGAATTGGGAAACTGAAGCCTTGGGAAACTTTGGGCTGTCCTTGCAAGGCTTGAGTCTATTAAATGCCTGTGAGGCAAATAACCCATGAAGTCTGCCTTAGCAGTGTGAGACTTAAATGTGCAAGTACAAAGTTTTCCTGGAAAACTCTGAACGTGGAATTCTTGCAGTGCCCAGTTAATTATTCATTGAAAATGATGCATTTTCCCTTGGCCAGTCGAGATTTGTAATTATCCTAATATGTGATGTTGTTACCAAAAAATCATAGTTCAGCAAAAGTTTTGCTATCAAAGCCAGTTTGGCGTGTCTTTGTGAACAAAATGTTACAATATAATTTCTAATATTTTTTTAAAAGTAGTCTTTCTTAACATTGTCTTTTGGGAATATTACTGCTATTACTAATTAAATTTTTAATACCTGTTCTTGAACCCAGTTGGAGCTGTTAGTATTTTTCTGTGGTTTATTGCTCTCAATAATGGTTTGCTTTAAAAAAAAACAAGTTGGGAAGTGTATCCAAAAGCAGGAAAGGGTTTGTTTATTGAAACACTGTGCTTGCCATGTGCTGAAGGGTTTGTCCTTAAATACAGCCAAGGAGGAAGTGTTAAACTGAAATAAAGATGCTGCTGTGCTCCATACACTCTCTTTCCTCTAAAGGATACGTATTTGCCAATATAAAGCTGCACTGGCTGTTTCTGCTGGTGCTTCAGGGCTTTGCCTGAGTCAAAGGGGCTCTTTTGTTCAACATACATTAATCTGAACATTCACATTTCCCATTTGACCTGGAGACATTCCAGCCATGGCCACATGGATCAGATCTGTGTTAATTATAATTCTGTTTTCAAGCTTTGTAATGCATAACAACATTGGCTGCATAAAGCCACATTTTTGTAGCAGCTGGAGCTTTTTAATGCAAGTACTGCCTTCAGAATAAAACGAAAAAAGTCTTCATTTTTTTCAGGGAAGTTTAAGAGAAATGAAAGTCAGGAAGATCCACTTAGTGCAGTGAGTACTGTCCCATTGCACAAAACAGTGCTCACCAAGCCAGGCTGCTTAAAAGCTGCAACTGAACACACTTCAAACAAAAGTAAAACCCAAGAAACCCCAGCAAACGTGTTCTCACGCCCCAAAAGGCTCTGATTTATGTACAGAGGAATAAGTGCATGGACAAAGTCTGGACACGGAAAATGATGGGAGGAAAAGGAAATGCCAGTCCTTGATGGAGCAAAGTTTGTATTTCTTATGGCAAGATTTAAGCAAACCATTTAAAATCACTGTGAAATTGGTTTCAGTGAAGTGACAAAAAATTCTGTGTGTTTTTATTGGGGAATCTGGAATCAGTTTAATTTTTACAGTAGAACACAGATAAGCATTAACACTTTGCACTTCTGAAGATGTGTTAAAAACCATAATTTCAAAATTTAACATAAAAAGAGCCTGGAGGTGAATTTTTTTAAAACACATTATCAAAAATGTCAGTCCTTTTCTTTAAACTTTTGATGCTTATCCAGTAACTGTTCTAATCTTTGCAAAAATAAAACAATTCAGTTATAATCCCATTCAGTGTATTCTTAGTGGGTATTAAAATCATTTAAATTGCAGTAAAGTGGGTGTTTCCTTTTGAAACTTAAAGCTTAACCTTTGTATTTGTTGCTTTGAATTAACTATAAATTGAGTTAGGTAACTTTATGCTTACTTGAAGGTTCTGTCTTGTTAAAAATGACACTTTATTCCATTTTAACTTTTTTTCCTCCCCCCAGATCTGTTGTTTACCAGCAGAGTTCCAAGGAGTCTGCTACACTGCAACCTTTCTTCACCCTGCAGCTGGATATCCAGTCGGACAAGATCCGCACAGTGCAGGATGCCTTGGAAAGTTTGGTGGCAAGAGAGTCTGTCCAGGGATACACCACAAAAACCAAGCAAGAGGTGTGTGCTGCTCAGCCCTTTTCTTACAGCCAAGTGCTCAACTTTTAAAAGGGTTTTTTATACAGCTCTTGCTGGAGAAAGAGTTGTTTGAACACTCTTATGTTAACAAAAGAGGGAGTAACTTTTCCAAGTGTCCTGCAGCAGTAAAATGTGCTACACGTGAACACATACACTGAGAGGAGGGGAACTGACCCTTAAACAAAACCAGGCTGAAAATAACTTACTGGAGATTTCCCTGCAGTATATTTTAAATGAAGAGTGGACTGTGGTAATAATACTGCTGTGATTAGCTGATCACAACAGACTGGTTCCTGGGGGTTGCCAGATTTTGTTAGTAGAGGAGCAGCTCCTCAGAGTATCATTTCAAAGCAGGCTCTTGCTTTAGGGAGAAAGCTCTTGGAGCACAGCACTTCCCTGGTTGTGTGTGTGACTGTCCTTGAGGGGTTTGCATTTACACATTTTCCCTTCCAAGTCAAAAATGGAAATACTCCCTGGTGGGAGGCCTGGTAGAAGTCAATGTAGAACGTCCCCAAAACATCTGATGATCATGATCTTTCTCTGTGGATTAATAATCTGAAGTCCTTCAATAGCCAGTAACACCTCCATTCAGTGTCCTTTGGCCTTGCAGTTTGAGAACTTGTGGTAGAGGGTAGTAAATGAAACTTCCCTGACTTGCATTGCCTGGCTCCTTATGGAGGGCAGTGGTAAAGAACATCATCTCTGCTGTGCCTGGATGGCTCACATGGACATTTCCTGCACACTGTGGGTCACTCTGGAGTTGTAGGTGTTCTCTCTGACATTCCTGTCTGTATCTGTAAGTTTCCTAAATACTCCAAGTGAAAATAGGGTGAGATGAAGAAAGGATGGGTCATTTTCTTGGGAAAGCCAAAGATGAATGGCTGAAATTTATCTGCCTTGAGTACTCAGAACATTTATTTCTCCAGTTGTTTTCCATGTAAAAGAAACATTTACCACATGGATCTTGTTTTGCCAGTCATTCATTTTTTTGGTTTTCCCTGCAGATGGTTTTAACTTCTTGAATGACAACCCAGTGCTCAGTTTAGGGGGTTTGGAAGAAAATGGGTGTTCAAATTAGGTGCTGGAGGTTTGGGCTGGCTTATTTCAGAGTTTGGATGGAAATACAAGCATCCACAGTGTCTTCTAGATCTTTTTTCCAAAAGAAACTCAAGTTGAAATAGTTCTTCTTATATTAAAATTGTAGTAAAAAAACTGTAGTAAAAAGCATTGTCTGTAGAACCAGCAAAAGGCTTTGCATTCAGTAATTTTCAGAATGTAGGGCAAAGAGGTATTTAATGTCCACTCTGAGAACCTCAGAGGTTTTACTTTTCAAGCTTGGAAAGAAGTTATTAATAGTTTTTCCCCATGAGTTTCTCTTCCACATGTAGTAGGTTCTAGCAGAGTTGAGCCCTATATTGAAAAATAATATGCTGGTGATTGCCAATAAAGAGATTTTTCTCAATAAAAAATGGAGAAAAACTGCAAGCAGTTATTTTGTGAAATGCTTTTGTGTCTTAATTTCTAGGAAGGCAAAACATTTTTGGTCTGCAATTTTGAGCTCAGTTTCAGGTTTTCAGACAGCAACTCTGTGGATTGTTTGGTTATAATTATATAAAAATCACTATTTAGTAGAGAAAAGTGTGGTCAGAACTCATATTTCTTTGAAAATACTGAGTTCTCCTTCAAGACAACACTTTGGTTGAAGATCCCGTGGGCTTTAAGTCATAAACTGCAGGTTTTATCATAAATTAACAACGCAATAATAACAAATCTGGCGGGTTTTTTGTAAATGTATTTAAAATTAGATATTTGTTCCTCATTTGAAGGAGTAATTTTGGGCAGTTACCAAGAAATGACAGGTTTTGTTCGTGTGTGTGTCAGGTGGAGATCAGCCGAAGAGTCACGCTGGAAGAACTGCCCCCTGTTCTGGTTCTGCACCTCAAGCGGTTCGTGTATGAGAAAACGGGGGGGTGTCAGAAGCTTATCAAGAATATTGAGTATCCTGTTGATCTGGAAATTAGTAAAGGTAAAGATACTTGAGCAGAATTTCTCCCTCTGTAGAGAAGACATAACATTATGTTTCCTCGGGGTGTCTGTGTTTCAATTTGTTTCTTCTGCTCGAGTTTGTTTTCGTTGTTGCCTGAAAACTTACTAATTTGGATGCATGTTTTGTATGTTTTTTCCTTTTTTTGTCTTCTTAAAAAGAACATATTTGAGTTTCTGGGTTCAGTCATGCTGAACCTGACATTGTATAAGAGTTTGAGCATCTGTTTTGCAAAGAACATTTTGATGGAAGATTTAAAAGCCTTTGGCACTTCCTTGACAATGCACTGACCAAAGGAGAGCTGCCTTTGGATTTCTGGAGTAGGCTTATAGACTGGAGGAAATATCACTAATGGGAAGTGCTCCTCTTGAATAAGGGCTGTATCCCTGTACAAGGATGTTGCCAAGTAATACTGGATATTTTTATCAGAGATTTAATTCAGCAAAGTGGCAAATTATTTAAATAATTAGTGGCTGCTGGGAGGAAACTGATGTTTTATAGAAAATGCAGCCTTGTCATTGTCTGACAGCAGGAATGAAAGGGAAAAAAATGAATAGTCTGATCTTGTGCTCTATTTTTTTTTTTCCTGCATTTTTGATGGTATTTGTAAACCTTCCATAAACTAGTGTTCAGCAAACCTCAAAATTCATTTCCTTCATTAGGAGGTATCAGAACCATGACCTTTCTTTAAAAGTTGCAGAAGAAACTTCAATTAAAATTTCACCTTTATGATAATGTTGGTTTCTCTGAGAAAGAATTGATCCTCTTGAAATGGAATTTCTGAATTTGCTAACCATTGTCTTTGTTTTCCTCCTGCAGAGCTACTATCTCCTGGTGTGAAGAGTAAAATTTTTAAAGGCCAAAGAACCTACCGGCTCTTTGCAGGTATTTTATCTCTGTGCCTTTGGTGCCTGTGTTGCAGGTGCAAATCCTGCATATGGAATTGTAGAAACACTGGAGTTCCCTGCATTATATACAGTATTTTCTTTTAAATTGCAATGAAGTAGCTTGTAGATGTGAAGTTCATTTATTTAGTGGGGGTTTTGTGTGTGTGTATGTACATACAGATTGTTACATCTCTATATATCTCACTGATCCAACTTTGCAGAAAGTTTTGCAGCAGATCCACCCTGGAAAATACCAGCAGGAGCTGAAATAGAGCTGGGCTATAACTATGCCTAAAATACAGCACAGATTCTCAGAATAATGTTTCAAATGTCTGTTGAAAAGGCAGTTTCAGTGCTGGCCTTGCATCCCTCTGAACCCCAGTGTCTACATTCCCAAACCTGGTGGCCTTCTGGGATTGGTGTTGTGACCACTGAGGTTCCCAGAACATCCCTGTCCCTTGTGGAAATTCAGGAGTGTTTCTGGCAGTGCAGTTGTTTTTATCCACAGGGATTTTCATGGGACAAGTTGAGTCTTAGCAGATTTCAGGTGACTTAAGTTACCACTGTGATTTTTTTTCTGACTCTTCCTGTGGGAAAGTACAGTATTTCAGCCCTTGGCCAGCCTAGGAATTCTCATCCACAGGAACAGCTTGTTGGATGAATTTTGAATTATTAAAGTAAGCTTTTGAAGAATTAAGTGTCAGCTATCATCCAGGATTTGCCTAATTATTGAACATTAAAGTTGAGAAAATAATTCAGGTGTAGGCTACTGTAAAAAATTATTTGCTAAATTCCCTCAAATGTGTGGATATGGAGTATTGTGCCTTTTGCAGAACAGACAATTGAGGACAGAAGCCAGTCCTTGGAATTAGCAGTTAATCAGAGGTGTTCAGTTCACAGGTTTGTTAAGGAGGTTATTGAGAAATGATGAATGTGAAACTTGTAGATTGGTTCTTTCATAGAGCCTTTTTTCAGAATGAAATTAGAGTTAAAATGAAAACCGTGGTTGGAGTGGAGTGATTGGCTCACATTTGTCATCAGTGCAGTTGGAAAGTCTGCCCTTATTTTTTTTTTCAATAGGTCACTACATAGTTTGACCTGTTTTTTTTTAATATGCCATTACACAGTTGTTTTATTTACAAATAGTTTCAATAAGATACTGTTGTAGTCAGCAGAGTGAATGTGTGGCAGTACCTGCTGGGAGCTGTGCAGGGTGTGCTGCACTCTTTGCAAATGGCCTTTGTGAGGGAAATCCTTTCCAGAAAATCCTCTGGGAAGTTACAGAAAGCAATTTGGATTGTTCATTTGCTTAAATCTTCATTTAGAATCATTAGGTTTGGTATGCTGGAGAAACATGACTGATATTACTTTGGACAAGAGGCTGGAGTGACAGGACAAGGGGCAGTGGCTTTGCACTGAGAGAGGACAGGGTTGGGTTAAAAAATTAGGAAGAAATTCTTCCCTGTGAGGGTGGGGAGGCCCAGAGAAGCTGTGGCTACCCCATCCCTGGAAGTCTCCAAGGCCAGGCTGGAGCAACCTGCTCTAGTGGAAGGTGTTGAGATGATCTTTAAGATCCTTCCCACCCAAACCATTCCGTGATTCTGCCCAGAATCAAACATAAAACCCACTTAACCAGATCGTGGCTGAGTGCGCTGTGGGGGAAGCCGTGAGGGGCAGTGTGTCGGCTCAGCCGGTCGGAGCAGGGGGCTGGTAACACCGAGGTCACGGCTCAGTCATTTCCCCCTGAGCTCCACACTACCCACCCTTTACTCCCACCCTGCTCTGCGGTGCCTCACGAGTGTGTCCTTGCAGTTGTGTATCACCACGGGAACAGCGCGACCGGCGGCCACTACACCACGGACGTCTTCCAGATCGGGCTCAACGGCTGGCTGCGCATCGACGACCAGGCCGTGAAGGTGGTGCACCAGTACCAGGTGGTGAAGCCGACTGCGGAACGCACAGCCTACCTCCTGTACTACCGCCGCGTGGACCTGCTGTGACCCTGCGCCCTCCTGGACGTGCTCTTCGGAGTGCATCTTGGGGTCTTTTCTTTTTGCTTTTCTTTCTTTGCTTTTCTTTCTTTGCTTTTCTTTCTTTTCTTTTTTTTCTTTTCTTTTTTTTCTTTTCTTTTTTTTTTCCTTTTTTTTTTTTTCATTTTTATCCTTTTTGTTTCGGTTTTCCCTTTTTTTTCACCCCCCCCCAACCCCACCACTCCCCCGTCGCAACCGTAAGAGTGATATAAAAGGAAACTTACCATGGGGTTTGTACACGACGTAGTTTGCGTTGGCTTTTTTGCAGAACGAAGTCGCTCTGGTTGGAAGAGTCGGTCTGGTGAATCACAAAAGTGTGAAAAAAAACAAAAAAATAATCTTTGAGTCCATGCTGAATCCTAAGATAATAAAGGGATTTACATTTAATTCCCACTTTCTAATTGCGTAGTAGAAGAAAAACCCTGCACCAGCAACAGAACTTGTAGATTTCTGTGAAAATGTTTTATCTTTACTTCAGTATAAAAAAAAAAAAAAAAGAAAAAAATTTAAAAAAAAACGAGAAAAAAAAGAAAAATAAAAAAGCTCTCTCTGCTTTCCCCAATAGTTTTTTGATAAGTGGTAAAATATGAGCCGATGTGTATGAGATGGAAATGGTCCTTTGTGCTTCAAAACATGTACAAACTGCAGAGTTGCTGGTTCCTGATAGGAAGACACATTTTAATAATTGTGCGATGAGAAACTGCTTAAGTACACATTGCAGATCAAATATTTGGAGTTAAGATGTTAGTCTATATAGATGGGTGATTGTAACTTTATTGCTATTAAGAAATTTCAAACTGCATTTATGCTTCTGTGTACATGAAATTAAGAAAATGGGCAAAATAATTAAGATTGATATTTCTTTAAGTCTGCTTTGTTTAATTTTGCTGTCTGCTCTCCTATAATGTTGAGTTCCTAATTGTACACAGTTTAGTGATATCTAGAAGTATAAAGTTGTCGCCCATCAATAAAAGTCACAAAGTTGGTTTAAGGTGTGTGTGTGGGTTTTGTTTTTCCTCAGGTATAAATCCTACCCTTGGAAATTCCAGAGGTTTTCATGTAGCACTTCTGCAAGATGTAGGGAGCCTTCCCTGAACGAAGTGTAGAAGATTTTCTTTTGATTTTACAAGTTCTTGAAACTTCAGAAATGTCCCCATTTCACATTGAGGTGGAACTGAACTTTGAAGGGAGGGAGAGGGAATGGCATCCCTTCTGTATCCTCAGTTGTTCCTGAGGCAGGTGGTGTTTTACTTTTCTTCAACTAAACTATTCCCTCCTTTAGCCAGTTGACATTTTCATGGAAAACTTTTGGTAAAAGTATGTTTTGGATGAGCAGCAGGACCTGTTGAAAGCCCTCCTGGTTTGCCCTGGCTCATTTTCCCTCTCGTGGGATGGTGAAGAGCTCAGGATTTTCCTGCCTGTGGATCACTCGTGGCAATGCTGTCACCATTCCATCCAGGAAGGAGCTTCCTGCCCAGGGCTCCAGCTGTAGGTAGGAATGCCCAGCCCTGTGGCTCCTTGGGGTGGTCCTGCTCTCCCTGCTCAAAGCTGGGTGCTGATGAGATGGATGATCTTTTTCTGAAATGATCTGTGTTAATTTTTTATCACTACTGCAATCCTGATGCTCAGAAAGTTAATTGATGCTTTTTCAATTGTTTTGGATATCCAAATGTATCATTTTTTTCATAGATAAGCACATTTTATTAGTACTTTCTGATCTGAGACACTGTTCTTGATTTTGGTGACATTCCACCGGTTGTGTGCAAAGCTCCCTTGGATTTTGGCTGGTTGCAGAGAGAAGCTCAGCTCCTGGCTGCTCACTGGGCACTGTGCCCAAAGCTGGGCTGCTGAAGGGCTGGTGCTCCCAGGCTTTCCTGATGATTGGAATTGCCCTGGAGCCACACTGGTGAGACATTGGTCCTGCTTTGATTTTGAAATGTGAGGGAAGTGGGGCCTGTTCCAAATAAGAAAGAAACCAGATTTTGAAATTACTGTTCTGTGCTGGTTATTATTCACGTCCTGTTCCTGCACTGGTTGGAGTAGTTGTCTGTAGTGCAGAAATCCTTTTTTTAATTATTATTGTGGCTGTGTTATGTATTTATTTACCTGTGCATTGTGAAAAGGTCCACTTCTGATAGTGTAGGTTTAGCTGAATAGTCCAGATAAAACTGCAGGTAATTAGCAGTTAATATATTACTTGATAGAGGTTCCAAGTGTTGCTCATTAAAGATATGGCAATGAGTCATTTCAGTTTAAAAATCAAGTGTTGAAATCCTCTCTTAGTATGACTTGGAAGTGTTCAGATGGCAGGAATTTTTAAATTTTTCACTGAGGATATTACAAATGCACTTGTTGGTAAAATCTGACTTTTGCAGTGTATTACTCAAAGGGAAATAAAACCCCAAAATTGTGTGGCAACAGTGATGTGGATACATAGCCACAATTTTTATTTTCTCTATTAAGCTCCTCCCATGGTTGCAAAACAAGGATTTTGCAGCCTTTTCAGCCTTTTGATCATTTGCTTTGTCTCTGTGTGATTACGTAAAAGAAAAACCCCAACACACCGTAAATCCGGTGGTTGTTTACTGATGTTTAAACCAGGTTTTAAGCAATGTGTTGGTTTTTTGTGGGTGTTTTTTGTTTTTTTTTGTTTGTTTGTTTGTTTTGTTTTGTTTGTTTGTTTTAAATGCACATTGACCTAAGGTTTTCAAAACTGGAAACTTTGGATGTGCAGGTCCTGCACATGCCTGGCTTTCAATCCTGTGATTTGGATCCCCACTCTGTTAATTCATCTGCTGGATTGCCACATTGCTGCATGGCCAAGAGAGTGGGGCATCTTCACCCCATCCTGGTGGAGGGCAGGATGGATGTGGCAGGGATTTCCTGGCACCTCTGCCCCACTGCACCATCCTCAGGCAGAGACAAAGCCCAGGCAGGAGGAGAAATGTAAGTAGGCAGCGAAGTAGGGGATGGTTTCCCCAAACCTGAGCGTGGCCACGCCTGGTGCCCCTCTGGAGCAGCCCAGGGGCTGCTGGTCCCACCGTGCTCATTGTACATGACCAAAGACACGTTCCTGCAGGTTTCACCCTGTTACTCCCCTTGTGCTCCCTCTGCTCTGGAGCAGGAGTCAAACCCAGGGAATACCAGGAGTTGCCCTGCAGGTTTCCAGCCTCTCACCCCGCTCTTCCCTCTGCCCTGCCCAGCTCTGGTGCTGTTATTGCCTGTTTGAATAGGAAATAAAGGGGAATTAATTCAAGCTGAAGATCAAGACATGCTGTCTGCCTGGTCAATTAGGAGGGCATAGGGAAATCTGTGTCTCTTCCCACTCATTGGCTATTCCATTAAAAGCCTCTCTCCTAATATATACTTATATATGCAGCCTGCTTTATGTGGCTTTTACCACATATGAAATGGAGACGTTATAATCAAGGCAGTAATAATGTGGAATGATTAAAAGTAACTTCTGATTGTTTTGGCTTTAGTTGAACATACGACCCAAAACTGCTGACTTGAGACAAAATGAGGTGGATAGAAAGCCTCCTTCCAGGCTGTGCTCATCCCTAAGCACAACCATACCTTGTACAGTGAAACCATCCTGGTATATATTAAAAAAATCAAATCTTTGTAGAGCAGCCAGGTTGATGGAGCAGTCAGACAGCCCAAACCATCCTACAGGGATTCATTTCCCATAGGAACGTTTGTGGAGATTACAAAATACCGAATTTCTCTGAGGTCTGGAAATTATTTGTACGTCGGCGTGTGAGATTTAGAATGAGTTAATTCAGCTTTATGGTAATTGGGGTGAACAGCACCTTCTGAGGGCTGTGAGTCAGGGCGGGGGAGCTGTGTGGCTTTGGGGTGGCAGCCTGTGTGGGGGCATGATGGTTCACTGTGTTACTTGGGGAGATTAGGATTTGGGGGAGCTGCAGCATCTTTCAGCTGATTAAATAAGCCCTCAAGAAGTACAGCAAAGTCACTGATCCAGAGTGAATCAGAGGAGCAAGGAAAAAAAAAAAGGATATAATGATTTTACAGTAAAGCAGTTCAGAACTTTCTGTCAGCCCAGTTCTGGGTGGTCTTTGCCCGTGTTGGTGGCAAAGTCTGAGCTTTTTTGGGAGCAAACTGCCCAGATTGCACTGAATTGCTCCTGGCAGGGTAGAAGTGCCAGGTCCAACTGCTGGACCATGTGTTGTCAGTTCACATACACAGTTTGTGTTGAAGTAAATAGAAAGTCTTTGTAAACACAGCTGGGAGAGCGTGGCCAGGGGGGAAGAGCAGCCAGGAGGGTGCTGTGGCTGCACCAGGCGGCAGGACTGGCACTGGCTGGGCAGCACTGGCTCCCTGTCTCACTTTAAAACAGGGCAGTGATGGGAATCTGCAACTTCTTGAAAAATTCTCGGGAAAATGGTGTAAGAGACAAAACCAAATGAGCAGTTCTGCCTTGGAGCTGAGTGTAGAGGGGTCTGGCCTGTGCTCGGAGCAGTTGTGTGTCTCGGCTGCCAATATTTGCTGCTTTGCTCCTGCTCTTGAGTGAGTTTGATGAATGTCCTGCTTTCTGGGTCTAAACAAACCCCTGGGAATATCTTGTAAACTCCCTTCTAGTAAACAGTAAATATAAGTGGTTGGTGTTTTGCCTGAAGAAATAAATATTGACCGGCTAGAAGAATAGAAGGATTTGGGGTTTTTTTTCCCCCCTAAGACCTTTGGAGAGAGGACTAGGCGGTGGATTTGGCAAAAAATCACGGCAGCTTTGCTTGGATGTGCCAAATCCAGGGGAGCCTGATGTTTCCACGCTGGGTTGTCACTGGTGCCACCTCCGCAGAGGGACAGCCCAGGTGATGCTGGCCCTGGAGCGCCGCTGGATGGGGATCCCACGGGATTCCCGTGGGTGGGGATGCCTTGATCTGCTGGCTGCAGAGGTGCCGTCACATCCCCGTGGGGTCACTCACCGCAGGGGTTTGTTTTTTCCCCTTGGTTTACTTAAGGAAGGAACTTTCAGCGTGTCTTTTTGCTCAGTCGTTTCCCTCCACGGCAAAACCATGGAAGGGCGCACGGAGCTGAGGGCCAAAGCTGGCACTTGGGCCGTGCAGGAGGAGAGGTGAGTCCTGAGGGAATTTCGCTAACTTTTATTTTCCTTATTCCCCGTAGCTCCCGACTGAGCCGCGGGGAATGTCAGAGCTGGGAGAGCTTTGGGAACAAACCGCAGAGGGGGATTAATCTCCTCTTTCCCAGCTCTGGGAAGAAAGGGGGGGTGCTGGGGGGCTGGAGCTGGGCAATCCCAAACGCCTTGCTGTGGGATTTCCCTGTGAGGAGCAGGAATGGCTGAGCTGGCAGCCGACAGGAGCCAGCTGGCTTTAGTCCCTCGCAATATAAAAAAAAACCCCTCTTTCCTTGGATTGCCCCTCCCTCGTCCCCGGAGCCCCTCAGGGGCACTCCTGGAATCCACAGCTCTGCCCGGGGGAAAGCACAGCGAGCCCTTTTATACCCTCTGGGGCTGCCCTCCTCCTCCTCCTCCTCCTCCTCCTCCTCCTCCTCCTCTCCGGGTGCTCCCGCCTTTGGGAGGGTGGTCCTGCTTTGCTGAGCCCCAATGACTGACTCCAAACTGTTGCGATCCCAATCTCTTCTCCTCGCTCCTTCCTCCTTATCGTGGCTTTCCCCCCCCTCCTTTTCCCTCCCTCCCTCCTCCTTCTTTTCGCTATTACTCCACGCCCGTTGCCAAACCCTGGATGATCCAGGCTTGTCCTCTTTGCCTGGAGAGCATAAATACCACTGGGGAGCTCTGTGAGACTGCACTTGGTACGAGTTGCTGAGCTGAGACCTTGCACATCTCGCACCTCCCGAGGCTTGTTCCATCCTTTCCCCCTCCTCCTCGTTTCAATATTTCACATACATAATTTATTTTCCACAAGCAGCCTTGGAGAAGCTACAATTACCTGGAGACTTGGAAGTGCTCGGCAAGGTAAGTGTAGAGTTTGCTCCCACTTCTGAAATGTGGTTTGGGGTGGGGGGTGTGTGCAAGGAATGACTCTTTTAAGAAGGCACAGTTTTAGTAACTTCTCCAAAAAATTGCCTGGATGGTATAAAATGACAGAATAATGTCTGAGCTTCCCTTCTATTTGCTCTGCAGAGGTTCATGTAAGATTAATACTCATTAATCTTGAATGAATGGGAGGAGTTGGCAAGTACAGGAGGGGATTTCTATGCAAATAGAAATTATCCAAGGGATGCTGGAGCAGTCTCTGAGAGCTGATACCTGTGGGCTCACTGGTGTGCTCCAGACTTTGTGCAACTCTGCTCTAAAGTTCTGTATAGAAGGAATTTCAGTGTCACCGCATGTAGTGCCTGTTACCAGTGGGTTCTCTGTGTGGTTTTCCGTAGAAACTCACCCACTTGGGTTCTGTGGGAGTGGATTGTAGGGGAAGATCCAGATGTTTTGGCCCGTGGCCTTGAGGATGCTGCATCTCTGGTGTGTGTTCAGTGCAATATGTCAAGGAACTTGTGATCCTGCTTTTCTTTGGAAGCCAATGCACTTCTTTAAAGCTTGAGGTGTGTGCATTCCAGATAAAGAGATGGCCTGAAATTTAGTGCATTAAGTATGTTGTGGCTTTATCACTGGATTTCTTTGCCCAGGTTAGAAGCTGATCCCAGGCTAACTCAGTTTAGAAGCTGATCCCAGGCTAACTCCCCTGTGCTTTGCTGTTTCCTGGTATCCTGACCTAACTTCTGCATTTTCCTGCCTTGTCAGCTTGTGCCAAGTGTAGCTCCACAGGTCCTGGGATGCTTCAGCTGCAAATGTCACCTGTAACCCAGGACTAGGGACCCACTTGTGTACTTTACCAGGGAGGCAGTCAAAGCTCAATATGCGTAAGGAATAAGGTGACATAAGGACATCACAAGCACAGGAGTCAGCCTGCATGTGGCTTTAGCAGCCTCACATGCCAGGCTTCAGATGCAACCAGCTCTTCTGCTTCCCGTGCAAAGCAGACACCATCCATTAGCTGGGGAAATAGCTTTCTAAAAATAATCTTTTCCAAAGTCCAGTGCTGCTCTTTTAACTGCCTCAGGCCCCAGAAGAAGGCCCCCTCTCTGTCCCCGCTTTGGACAGGCTTTACAGCACATCAAGGAGCTGGTTTCTGCTGACTCAGTCATTTCTGATCGCTCCCAGATGTTTACCTGGCACCAGTATCAAGGGCCTGATGTGTTTCAAGGGAGGCTGTGCTAATGCTCCTCCTGAACCCTTGAAATCAACAGCAGAGACTTCCTCAGCTGACTGTCAGCTGATAATTTGTTGTGAATAATATAAAATTCCAACTCAAAGGCAATACGATTCCAGCCTTCCCGGATGAGGAGCTCCTGATGGAGCCCAGAGGCATCGCCCCAGCTCTGCAGGGCGCTTGGACTGGCTGAGCTGTAACAAGTGACCGAGCTTTTCTTTGCACCTGGGCAGAGAGGCAGACGGATGGACACCTGAAATCCACGAGAGCTTTCTGAAATGTGAGCATCTCTCTGCTGCTTTCAGTTAATCTGGCCAGGGAGCTCTTTACACCCTGTCCTTTTCTGGTTCCTTTATCCTCCCTTTGGATGCTCGGCGCTCCCCACCTCGAGCCAAAGCAGAGGAAAGGACCTGCACACCTTGAGTGAAACAGAAGATAAAGCCGAAGTGACCTAATTTTAGAGAGGTGCTGGTATCCCCTTGCTGGCAAGTGGGATCCAGGGAAGCACATCCCGAGGAATAATGCACCATCTGTTGCGAGGTTTTGGCTGGATGGTGAAACAAGACGCGCTGGCTTCGCTGCGGAGCCGTGAGTGGGGCAGCTCCTCTGGCTCTCCCGTGCTACAGCTGATTTCTTTCAATCTGCCCTTTCTGAAAGTTCAGTGTTTGCCTTAAATGGGTGGTGGATTCGCGCTCCTGTTTAGCCAAGGGCACCCGGCCAAGCGAGGGGTGCAGCGGCTGTTCCCGCCGGCTCTGCCTCCCGGCCAGGCTGCAGGCAGAGCTGCCTCTGCTAAATGGCCACATTGTGAGCGGCCGTGGCACTGCAGCTATTTTTAAACTCTCAGGGAAGTGCCTCAAAGTAGGAATTGTTCCCTGAATTTGGGTCAGACAGTCTACAAGAGCAACAGCTCGTTTTGCCGCCCCTGCCCCTCTATAGCCGGGTTAGAAAGTCGGGCTCCTGCTCGGGGTGGGAAGTGAATGCCACAAACAGGGCTGAGAGGAGGATGAACTTAAAGGAATATTTGTCCCAGTGGCACTGAACGTCCTGTCTTCAGGTGTGCCTGGAGCTGGGGACAAGGCACGTGTGTTGGACTTGCTCTGCAGAGCAGGAAATGATGAGAAGCCCTTACCTAAACTGAGCAAATTACATCCTGCATTGTTCTGCCCCGGCAAAGCTTAATGTGCTGCCTGGAGAGAGGCTGAGGGCAGCTGGTTTTCATCTGCCTTGATATTCAGTACAAGAAAGAAGCCTCAAACAGGGACTTTGTGTCTTTTGTGTAGCCAGCCAACAAGCTTTCAGGGGTTCTCAATGGTCTCAGAGTTTTTTGGGGGTCCCTGCCTGTGCAAAGCACCTCGTGCTTGCCACTGTCCTCCACAGATGTGCTGGGTCTGGAGAATGGGGGTTTGGGGCTTTGTGCTCAAGCAAGGCTTTCCCAGCTGGGAGCTGGACAGCTTTTCCCTGCCTCGGATGGTTTCCAACTCATCTGGTTTCAGCATGTCCAAATCCCGTGTCACTGGGTTGAAACTTCTCGAATAATTCCTGCTAATCTGGGGTTTGTTTCCTGCCGCTGCATAGGAATGCTTTCAGCGTGGCTTTCA
Source organism: Margarornis squamiger (assembly GCA_035222235.1). Taxonomy (NCBI): domain Eukaryota; kingdom Metazoa; phylum Chordata; class Aves; order Passeriformes; family Furnariidae; genus Margarornis; species Margarornis squamiger. The sequence goes on from JAWWTY010000019.1 coordinate 17,164,832, forward strand.
ACACTGCTGTCAAAGCCAGATCCTCACCTCATGTTGTAGCCAGGGACGAGGAAGCTTTTCCAAACTGTAGCCCTAAGGAGGGAGATGCTGTGCTTGCTCTGCCTGTCCGGGTGCTTCTTGCCCTGAGTGGTCCTGCTGCAGTGGCTCTCAGAGCGCACTGAGGAGCAGTGGGTGCTGCAGAGTCCAGCAGCAGCAGCAGCAGCACACAGTGCCTTTCCCGAGTAGCTCCTGAGCCAAATAAACCCAGCCAAGACGCAAGGATCGTTGGATGGAGAAACTGGAGCGGGGGGGAGGAAGAGTTTGGGAGTGGCAGGTGGAGCAGAAGCACCATGGAGCAAGGGACAGGGATTGAAGGAGGCAGCTCAGACCTGGCAGTGACGAGATGGAGACCATCCCTGGGTGCTGACAGCCCTTTCGGGTGCACGGGAGCTCCTGATCTGGCCGGGAGCGGGCGGGTGCTCCAGCCACCCTCCCCATGTGCCATAACTCACATCCCTGGCACTGCTCCCGCCCTGTGGGAAGCACCACGTCAGTGAGATCCCCCTGGAGCGTCACTGCCGGCCGGGATCGGGGCTCTTCGGTGTCCTAGGGCCATTTCCCACGAGCGGCCACTCTCACACAGCCTGGCAGCTGCTCTGCTGGGGCCCCCAGAATAGCTCTGTGCTTGCTGGGAATTCTACTTTCCCTTTTCTTCATATCCGTTCTTTGCTTTAGCAGCTGCTCTTTGTGGGAATAGCTTGGAACGTCTCCCCTCCCTGCCTGTGAAGGGATGGAGATGGGGTTGTTCGGCTGGGCATTGAGGGCTGGCACCTCCACCAAAGGTGCCAGGGGTGCCTCCTCTGCCCTGCCTGGGCACTGCTCACTCCCAGCACACCAGGGTAGTAAACTGAGCCCCCATCACTCATGGTGTTGTCCAGGTCTTCCCGTCACTGGGATCAGTGGTGATTGTAGGCACCACTCCTTTCCAAGCACAAATCTGGGCTGTGTGGCCTCATTGCTGGGGGACACGTGCACTGAGGGCTTCCCTGGCACTGCTCTGACTGCCTGTTTCTCCCCAAATTGCAGACCTGCGTTGAGCCACAGGAGTCCCAGCAAGAAAATTTGCCACCATCTTCATCTCTGCTTCTGCTGGCTGTGGAGGAGGAGGCATGAATCCTGCCCTGCCGTGGATCCTTCCTCTTGGATGTGTCCTGCTCCTGACAGTGGCAACTGAAAGCTTCATCTTGCCCAACTCGAGTCACTTGGAGAGCATCCTGAGCAAATACCAGGATGGGGAAGCTCACTCCAGGTCTAAGAGAGCCATTTTATTCTCAGACAGACAGGAGATACTGATGCTCCACAACAAATTGCGAGGTCAAGTGTACCCAGTGGCCTCTAATATGGAATATATGGTGAGTCCAGTGCCTGATACTTCACTTTATTGCTACTTTTTTTAATTTTCTAACTGTATTTTAATTTTCTTTGCGCTGCGAGTGATGTAGCAAATTTCCTCTGAAGTAAGTTTTTCTCAAGAGGTTTCCTGAAGCAGTTTCATTCCAGAGTGAACGATGCCTTCGATCCCTGGACTGTTTTGGTTGGAAAGGGCTGCTGACAGGTCATTGAGTCCATTCACTGCATAGTTTCAGGACTGGTTCCATTATTCATAACCGAGCGTCTGGATGCATCTCCAGTGATGGCAATTCCACAGCCTGCCTCAGCAGGTTCTTCCATTACCTTAATGTCATAAAAGCATCAATTTTTCCCTAGTCTTTAACCCCTGTTCTCCCTGTGAAAGCTTTCAGGCTGTTTTGGGACACCACAACCTGCCCAGAGGATCTTCTGATGGTCTTTGAGATGCCATCAGCTGCCACCCAGTGCTGGAGGTGGCACCTGCCCTCTTGTCATGCACTGATCAGCAGAGCTTGTCAGTGTGAGCCAAAGGTCCGTGATGCTGCTGGGAATGTTCACAGGAGCATAGAGGAACAGGGCTTGAGGGATGTGGCTCCAGTTTGAATCACTGGAAATAGCTGGAAAGGCTTTGGAAGTTCATGGGTGGATGGGTCAGTGCTGTTGGCTTTTTGTAGTTCAGGAAACCAAAATAAAAGTTTGGTCAATGTATTCACCCACTTCAGAGGGAGAACTTCAAGGTTTGAGGACGAAATATGCCTTTGCCATCAACAATTCCCATGAATAGCTTTTCTTCACCTGATGCCAGAGACCCTACTTTCAGCTATTTTTGCCATGCCATCAAAATATTACAGGGCCACAAAATGATGCAGGCAAATAATTATTTTTTGTGTGCCTTTTCCCAACGTGCAAATATAGTTCTGACTGCAGCTAGTCTGACTTCAACTGTGCCCTTCTGCTCATGGATCCAGTGACTAATGATTTGTTAGGACCGTTTTTAAAAGGGTGAAAGAAAAGTACACTTGAATGCCATATAAAATTGTTTGCCAGCTGTGCTGAAATGAGGGCTGCAGATGGAAAATCCTGCCTTTTGTGACTGTAGGGAGAAGGAAAAGAGAAGGCAGGGCAGAGGGCAGTGACAAGGAGAGCTGTCCATGGCTCGGTCCCCAGCAGCACCCGCCGCGCTGCTCTTCCGAGGTGCTTTTGTCAGGGATGGCGTGCCTTTCGAAGAACCAGCGATTGTATCTCCTCCTCAGCGGCTCTCACGTTATCCTGCAGGGAAGTGCTGCCAGCAGAGGCAGCTTGATTGGCTTCCAGAGGGTAAACACAGAGCATGAGCAAGGCCAGTGTGTTTGGGTTGGCTCTGGGGATGGCCAAGCGCTGCGGAGCGGCCGCTGTCCGGCTGCTGTTTGCGCTCGCGGCGCGGTTGCACTTCCCTGTTTGCCTTTGCTCAGGGAGCTTTTCTAGTGGTTTTCAAGGCTGATTGAGGGCAAATGAAAGGGCCTTATGTGCTGTGAAGAAAGGAGCTGAGTATAAGATGGTGCTGCTTGGAAGGGCTATAATCAGCCTTTCATGTGCTCGTGTTTACCCAGGATGACTTGGAAATGCCGTGTATAAGCTGAGCGGGAATTTCTCTTTAATCCTTTGTCCTGTATAGGACATTTCTCATTTGGACTCATTTAAGAGGGTGGTCTGTCCTTAGTACCATAGATAAACTTTTCTCTTTCCCTTTGGTGCCCATGTGTGGCATCACTGTTGGTGTGCAGTGATAATTTGGGGATAAGTGGGTAGAGCTGGTTCTTGCCCCTCAACCTCCAAACACTGCCTTGTGAAAGTCCTTTCCCCCAGCTCCATATCTGACATATTCAAGTGCTCTAAAATGGCAATGGGAGCAAATGTATTCCAGAAAAGGGACATATTTAACTACTATAGGATGAACTTCATTTGGTGGACACTGTTAATAAGAAAGCAATACCACAGTGAGTCCTTATGTGGAGATGAAAAGAAATATATACATATTAAATAAAGGTAAAGTGGACTGAAAAAAATGAAGAAAGAAACAGTTCAGCTGCTGGGTTTGTGTAGTTAATTGAAAGCTGGCACAGGTATGCAGTGTTAATAGAACATGAGTGAGCAGTGCACAACTTCCTGACGAGCTGGGCCAGCAGAGAATTCCCTTAACCCCTCTAACAATTCCGTGATCGACACTTCCACTGTGTGTTTGGAGTGTGCAACAGCAGTGGATGGGTGCCAGGGCCAAAACAAACCCCTTGTTAATAGGCCCACAGTCAGAAGGACATAATGGACCCAGAGTAAAAGAACATAATGGACTCGGAGTGAAAAGGACATAATAGATCCTAAGGCATTGTGACCTTTTAAGATGGCTTAGTCAGATGGCTTTCAGCAGTGATGAAAGACAGAAATCTTTCCTCTTGCGGCGGCCTCGGAGACAGCTGGATAAAGCAAAATTGTTCTCAGTGCAGATTGCTGGAAGGAAAATAGTTTGTTTTCATGTATAAGGTATGCATCCTTCCTCTCAACCGTAGGGTGGTGACTTTCCCTGTCAGGATGGGATAGGATTTCGGGGGGGGTTAGCAAAGCACATCCAGGGCTCTGCCAGGACATGTCAGTCCTGAAGTTCCATGGCACTTTTAAAATTAAGCTGCCAGTGTTGCAGAAAGTCCAAGCTGGGGAGGAAAATGAGCCAGTAACCTGATCACTGCAGTCCAGGTGTCTGGTGTTAGGTTTACAAACTCTTAGGCTGAGTAAGTAGCATTCTTGTGGGATGTATTCTTACTAAATCTGAACCTACAATTTGTGTATGCCATGCATGTATTTTATATATAGAGTGTATGCTGTACTTTGAAAGGCCATTATAAGTTTGCAGCAGTAAAGAAGAGAGTCCATGTGCTAAATCACTTGGAATCACACATACCCAAAGGATTCTCAGCCTCTGCTTGTGAAGGAAAGTGAGCACAGGCTCGTTGCCCCCTGGCTTCAGCAGCCTTCCTAGGTACTGCTTTGAATATTGGCATAAAGAATTCTTGCAAGTGCAGCTGAGAAAGACTGAAATCTCTTTTTTTTTTTTTTTCTCCCCTTATGTTTATTGCTCTGAAATAATTCCAGCCTCCTGACCACATCCATGTCTGAGAAGCAAGAGGCAAATAACTGCTCTGATTTAACTGGGATGGCTTTGTAATGTGACGCCTGCAGAAATGAGCTTCCCTGCTCATCCGGCACAAAGCCGGCGCTCGTTCCCAATTACCTGTCGAGTGGCTTTTGTCCAACTTCATTTATTTTATCCCTAGGCACCAAAGGGAGATGGAAGGTGTATGCTCACATTAATTTCCGCTTAATGGCCTATTCCTCACAAGGTCTCTGCATTAAATCCGGGGATTTGGAGCATCTCTGAGGCTGCAGGGAATAACGCCGTGCTGGGAAGCCTGAGGAGCTCACGGCGCAGAACGTCGTGGGGGAGTTTCTGTGGCTTTTGTGCTGGATGGGAAGGCAGGTTGTGGCTGGTCACTGCCGAGTGCAGCAAGTGGGAGACCACAGAAAGCTGTGTGTGTCGGCCCAACTACAACAGTCTGCTGGCATGGAGGTTTGGGAATGTGTGTGATGGGTCCAAGCCCATCACCTTCAAGGAGCTGGAGGGCTGAGACGGAACACTGTTTTCTTCCCAGTGTCAGAGCCGTGTCCACAGGGGCTTTTGGGCATTGACGTGAATGTGCTTGGTCACTGGTGAGCCCAGAGCCAAGCTGATGAGCTCAGGGCAGCTCTGGGGGATTGCTGGAATCCGGGTTGCTGAGCGTGTTCAATGATAAGCTGTTCTGGGAGGCCTGGGCTGTGAGCTCAGTGAGATGAGCTCATGTTTGCCTTGCAGAGATAGTGTAGACACACCACGTTCCAGGAGACGCTGCGTTTTCCTCTCCTCTCATCCAGGGATGCACAGTCTCTCCCCATCCCAACTATAACTGCCCAAGACGGTGTCCTCTTCTCACTCAGAATGAACACTTGATGGTTTTTAAATGTGTTTGAGAGCCTGAATGCCCTCCAGCCCTCCAAAAAGTCTCTGACAGGGCCTTTGATATGTTTGAGATCAGAAGTTGCTTTTCTTCTGGAGAAGACAGGACTTGGAAAGAGCAGCTTGTTGTGATGGTAAATGTCCAAAGAGGACAATCTTTGTGCTGGCACGTGAATGGGCTGGAGACACATTACAAGAGCTCTCTCCTCTCTGGTTTTATTTGTAGGAATGTGCAGTAATATTTTAATCCCAGCGAATGATCCTCTGAGGGCTGTTCTGAATAGAGCAGCTGTCAGTAATTACACAATGAATTCAGGGCACTGGCTGCTGGGCCCAGCAAGTCTGGCCTTTAGAACAAATACACTCCTGGGCAGCGGAGCCAGCGAAGCTGCTTTCCTGTATGCCTTTGTGTCATGTTTGAGCTCTGCTTTGGCTTCCAGCTGGGTGATATTCCATGAGGAGTGATCTCACACCAGCCTCCTTCCCTCAGTGGGAACACAAATGGGATTTGTCACTTCCAGCCTCATGCCTGTTTGAGTGAGAGTGAGATTAGTTTAATGGCCCTGGGACTTTGCCACCTCTGATGCCTTTGACTGCAGCCATTGCTGGACTCTGCAGTTATTTGGGGAAGGAGATGGGGAGATGGGACTGGGAGACTCACACCCACATTCCTTCACTTAGAGTTGGACCAAAAACCTTCAGCTGTGCGGCAGTGCAGGGCAGGAATACATCCACTGTTGGAATTCCCCTTGATGGGAAACCCTGGAGATATCCCAACTGTAAGGACAATGGATGGAAAATCATCATCGAAGCACCGACCGCATGTTAGAACTCTTGCAGGTGCCATGAGGAAGTGCTGGGATCTCCCACCTTGGCTTTGAATTTTTTTAGTTTTTATTTTTTTAACATACTAGAAAAACAACTGCCAAGAGTATCTGGTGTTTTAGGGTGGATAGTCCAGCTGGGTTCTTGGGCTCTTTCCACATGTGTTTGTGTGTCTTCTGCTGACCTCTGTAAAGCATCTCCTAAGAAGCCTGGCATCAACCAGGCAAAACCATAGACCCTTTGATGCCCTGGACTTTCATGACAAGGGAACATCCTGAGAATTGTGATTTTTAGATTGGGACACATCACTGAAATGTGCTGGCTCTACCAGGACATGCCAGACATCAGGGGTGAACTTAATTTAGTCTTTCTCCAGTAACTGCTGTTGGTTTAGTCTCTTGATCTAACAAGTCTGAGATGCAAAAATGACCTGTTCTTTTCCCTCCCCACACCCTGAAGACCTGGGATGATGAGCTGGAGAGATCAGCCCATGCCTGGGCTCAGCAGTGCATCTGGGACCACGGGCCCAGTGACCTCATCAGGTCGATTGGGCAGAACTTGGCTGTTCACTGGGGCAGGTAAGAGCTGGGGGGCTACAAACTCACTGCAAAGAGCAACTGCTGGGTCCTCCTTTAGAGACAGCTGGGAAAGTTTGCTTTGATGCTTGACAGAGCACTGGGGAAAGGGATGAAAAGCTGAGGATCAGTGATTGTAACACCTGCAGCCTCCTTTAGCTGACAGTTCCCAGCAAACCAGCATTGATTTGGGCTCCTCCATCCGTGTGTATCTCTGGATAACACAGCTGACACCTGCCTAAGGTCACTCCTACTCCTTAAGGAGAAAAGAACAGCTCCAGAAGTCTCAAACCTTGCTCCTAAATCTGCTGGTTCAGGGAAGGGTTCTGGCATCATGTAGAGAACCAGGTGAAAGCTGAAGTTCCTCAGGAGCCATGCCTGGATTCAGCTTCCAGTTAGACATTTAATTATCTCTTGCTGTATTTTCCATAATTATTTATCCAGCTCCTAATTTCTCTTTACTGAGAGATATTTTGCAGATATCTTTACTTTGCAGATATATTTGTCAACTTCCTGGGGCAAGTTTTTAAACTACAGTTGTTAGCCCAGTTAGGAAAGATGACATTAAGGTTTCCAAATGGATTTTGCTCTCCATCTCATGGTGAATCTCTTTATTGTTAAGCCCCTGATGTTAAGCCTGTTATAGGTTAAACCTGCTTTGCACAGCAAACATCTTGTACTGGCTCAGGAGCCCTGAGGGTTTTCCACCCATTTCCTGGGTGGAAATGAAGTTCTGGTGGTTGTAAATCAGGGAGAACTTGGTGGGAAGCAATGGAAATTTGCTGGTGTGAAATTATCTTGATATAAAAGTTGGGCCCATTTTTGTTGGCAGAATTAACTAACGATTGGAAAGTAGAGTGGTTAAATCCATTGGAAACAAAGTCCAAAGATCTTGCTGCTCTTGGCTCTCCTACAAGTGTTCAAGATGGCCATGGGTTCCTCATGGAGGTGGATCCAATCTCGCTCCCTTTGCAGCCACTGAGAGGAAGGAGAAATCAGATTTATCTCAGCTTTTTCAGGAACGGGCCACAACTTGATTGCCTCAATTTCCTCTCCTGTAAAATAGGATTCGGAAAGTATTCGCTTCATGACATCATGAGATGGGTGTTTTCAAAATACTTCTAATGAATGATTTTTAATGAATAGTTGGCTGAAGGATGGAGCTCCAGTTGGTAATGATATCATTTGGAACTCTGGCAGCTTGCTCCATGTGAGCTGTTGAAAGCAATAAAAAGCAGTGGCTTTGCTACAGTTTGCTCTGTTTGCTCACTGTGTGTGCAGTGTGTAAAATACATATGAGGTAGTTTTGACAGGTAGTTCTAACACTATTTGTGCCCCCCAAACAGCACCAGGAGCATCAGTGCTGCCCAGGGTGTGTTACCTGGGGCACAGATCACACCAAGTACAGGGGGAAATGGCTGGAAAAGGTGGGATGGGCTGGAGTGCTCCAGCTACTCTTCCCCAGCTCGTGGTGGGATGTGAGTGTGGAAAAGCCCACTCACTTTCAAAGCTCTTACATTATTAGCTCCGAGGGTACTCCCAGAATTAGCAAATTGCCCAGTGGTTTGATCAGTACACGATGGCTTTTGGTTTAAGATGTTTGGCAAAGCCTAACTCCTGTTTACTTTCAAAATACAACTTTCTGCCAAACTAGGAGTTATTTTGTAGTTGGGTGGAAAAGTGGGGAGGGCATTTTAGGTCAGCAGCACTTGAGGATCATGTCAAACCTATAAATAATACAGAGTCAGGTCAGGCTGTGAATCTGAGGTGAAAAATCGTAGAAACACGCAACAGTTTGGGTTGGAAGGGACCTTAAAGACCATCCAGTTCCAGTTCCCCTGCCATGGGCAGGGACACCTCCCACTAGCCCAGCTTGCTCCAAGCCCTGTCCAACCTGCCCTTGGACACTCCCAGGGATGGGGCAGCCACAGCTTCTCTGGGCACCCTGTGCCAGAGCCTGTCCACCTTCCCAGGGAAGAACTTCTTCCTAATTTCTAATCTAACCCCACTCTCTGTCAGTGTAACACACTGCTTGCTCACGAGCATGCCCTCATGTTGTTCCTGGGAGAGGCTCACCTGCAGCATGCTGGGCAGCACCCACTGGTACCCGCTGAGGGAGAAGAGGTGGTTAAAGTGCACGGCTGTGTTGATGACTGTGGCAGCGTACTGCCTCAACAAGGCACTGTCCTCGGGGTGCAGGATCAGGGCACCATTGAACACGTTCAGGAACAGCATGATTTCATCCCCCCAGGGGAATTCGCTGGGCATGCCAAGGAACATCTCCTCCAGCAGCTTAATCCACAAGCTTTTCTGGAGAGTGTCCAGACCAAAGAGCTCTTTACCAGCTGCGGGGGGAAAAGAGGCAACAGCAATCAACTCTGTCCACCACAGCCAGCCTCATCACACTCACAGAGGCCAAAGGGCTTTCCAAGGAGCCATTCCATAACACTGACCATTGTTCCACCTTTATAAAACTATCTCACCCATCCTGTACTCTTGGAACTGCCCACAGGGCTTGAACAAACCTTGACTGAAAGCACTAACATGAAGATGGAGAATGATGAATCTCACACAGCTTGCTGGTTGGAAATTATCCTCTTAAAAAGTGCAAGATCTGAGCTTGTACATGCATCATCTGCCTCACACAACCTGAACAGCCGTGTGGATTTATGCTCAATTTTTATCACTCAGGTGTCCCACACATTACAGGACATCTATGCAGAGTTACAATAATGCTTCTGAAATCAAGTGCCTTTAGGGCCTGTTAGAGAACTTGCCAATAATTACCATCCTGCAACAGAGGCCTGTTTAATCCGCAAGTCTTTAAGAGCAAGGTTCCTAAAAAATGGGCAGTTTCTACATCCTTGCTGCAGAATTTGCCCAGTCTTCATTGAAGTCCATTGCTTCCTTGAAGTAGATGGCAAAGGACTCCAAGCAATCATTTTTAGGAGCAGTTATGATACTGAACATAGTAATGCAGCTGTAGTATCATGCATAATTTTAATACTTAATTATAGATTATTCTCATTTATGTCCATAGAAAGTATCTTTGTCTGGAGACCTCTAACAGTGAAGCCCTTCCTGCTGCTGTGCTCATAAACCTACAGCTCTGTATCATTTTCCCCAGGAAGAGATTTATCAGTAATGCTGCAAGCCTGTGGGTTTCCAAGGCAAATGAAGTACTTCACCAAAACCTTCTGGGCCTTGTACAGCCCCCAGAGAAAGGTGCCAAAGGGCCATACCTTGGGGATCACTGAAGAGTGAGAACTCGGCATCAATGGCACTTCGGGGAAATGAAGGCAGGCGGAGGAGATCCTCCTGGAGCATCGACACGTGGGACTGCTTGTGGGCAGTAGGGATTTTCTGCGTCAGGGATATCAGGAACAAAACCCGCCCCACCTCTTCCAGCTTGCGGGTGAACACCTGACAGAGAAAAAGAGACAAGAATCTGAATCAGTCTGATCGAAAAGCTCTTTACCATTCATATCTACCCTAAGTTTGCTTCCTTTTATGGGAAGAAAGCTGCAGTCATGGCCCAGAGGATCCTGCTAAAATTCACTGCTGCACCCTTTGGCTAGAATTTGTGTGACCACTGTTCTCCAGTCCAGCTCTGCAAAGATGAATCATGTTTGTAAAAGATCTGGAAGACCCTGAGTGTCTGTCAAACACTTTGCCATTGTGCCAGGTGATCCTCTGTAGATTAATGTAAACTTTGCCAGTGTGAGCCCCAAGGTGGTCAGAGGCAAAACAACTACAAAGTGAAAGCCATATGGTTGCAGTTGCTTTCTGCAAGGTCTTAAACTATAGTCAACATGAGGTTGGAATTGTTATCTACCTTCTGGGATGAGGCTGGATCACATCTGGCTGTGGAAAGTGTATGTCTAGTTGCAAAAGAAAAGCAGTCAATAAAACAAAGCAGACCAGAGTCTGTGTTACTCCAAAGGAGCAAAGTCCTGCTTGATTTGAGACGATCACTTCTGGTTTATACCAGCTGGGAAACTGAGTTCCATCCTACCAGCCTCCTTTGAACTTGTGATTGGTAAGACTAGCCAGGTTAGCTGTTCTATTTTGATGCCAAAAGTAACCATGAGGAAGAGTGATGCTTAATACTAGAAGCAACTGTCTCTGGAAGCAGTTTTGAGGCAGCTCTTAGATACTGGGAAGAAGCCAAAACTTGGAAGCATGTGGCTTAACATGTGACAAAGCCCAGCCTTGCTGTGACCTGGCTCTGAAGTGCACTCAGCTCAGAATTGGGTGCTCAATCAACAATAAAGAAAGTACTTTTCAATGGATTGCTGCTCTGTGGCCAATGGCTACAGCACTGCTTTCCTTGCTGAAGCTGGGTGTCTTCCAGCAACATCTTGCATGACTACAGAGAGGCTGGTAGATGGTTGATAAAAGTTTTCCCTTACAAATATTTTGATCCCTAAGTACTCTAAATAGCAAAATGTGGAAAGCAAAATAATACCCTGACAAAACTAGACAGGCCATTTAAATCTTTTTGGATCATGTAGGATGTATCAAACTCATTTATATGTGGGACACATCTAGAATCAGAGTGAAACTAATTTCTGTTAGAGAAGGAAGGAAAATGATCCCAAGTAATTTCAGATTTTTATAGACTTTCTACTGGCAGACACAGCACACAAAATATTTCCCTGTTCTGTGCCATACACATATGAGACAGCATTAATTATATTTTCCATGATTTTAGCTGCTAGTAGCTCTTAAACAGCTTTATATCTGCTTTTTATAACCACTCCTGATGATATTTTCCTACACTCACATTGTTAGGGACATAACTATAGTAGCTATTTTTCCACTAGAATAATACAACTGTTAAACCAAAATGCATACTGTTTAACCATATTCCCCCATCCCATTTTTATTTTCTGCTTATTACCATCCTCTGCAGACACAGCTAGAGCAAAGCTCTGAATCTACATGCAGCATGAGTGAAGGCCTTTAAAGGGTAAAGAAAGGTTTATTTACAGGGTTTGTTTCTGGGCAAAGGTGTTTGATGACAGTACCTGCTTCTGAATGAGCTCTTGACCCTTTTCTGGATGCATCTGCACGAGGTTGAGCTGGGGAGAAACTGATCTCCGGAAAGGATAAATGTCACGGACATAGGTCTGCCAGGAAAGGAAAAAAGTGTATTTTAAACAAATGTAATTGTAACAGCATCACTCAACGGAACAGAATAAAAGGCTCTTTAGCCCTTTCTGAAGGACAGGGGCTTTCAGTGAGTGTCAGGCATCAAGAAAGAGCATAAACAGAAGAGAAATTTGCTCTTTCCTATGAAAACTAGACATTAATGACTTAAGAACAAGTGACTCCTCTGTCTCTTCCCTCTTCTGTCAAATTCCAATCTTTCACTATGCACAACTGAACACTCAAGATGTGGTGCTCACAGGACAGAACCCTGTCTATTTATGGGCTGTTTGTTCTCCTTTAGATAACCTTGATGTTTAAAAAGGGACAAGATGGAAAGAACAAAGTCACCTGGACCTGATCTTTGCCTTACCTTGTTGTAATGAATGAGATTCCAACGCTTATCCATTAAAAAGTAATGAGAAGACTGAGTTTCAGGTATGTTAAAAAACTCCAAACACTCCTGAAAAAGAAGAAATCAAAACATCCTGTTACTTTTTAGTTGTCTTATACAAAGACCACAACATTCAAAAGAAGAATATCTGTCTAATAATATATAAAGGTATAAACCTGCATGCCTCAGTCAGCCCGCTGCACTGTTCTGGCATTAATTCTTAATTTCTGGGTTTTAATCATAAATCAAGGCATGCTGGTCCTGAAGATTGATGTTACTTATTTTGATGTCTTCATATCATGCACATTTGTCTGACTATATGAGCCATATGGGTATTGCAGCTTCCATTTCCCTACTGTGTAATTACCAAGCTTTAGTGATAGGTGATGTGCAGAGACACTGAAGTTCTGATCCTTCAAATCACTGAGATGTGATTCCCATTATAATTTAACACAGTTGTAAAAACTGAAGGCTTTTACAAATCTGTTTCAAATATGGCTCATTTAAAGCTATCCAGGAAGGTTTTGGCAGAAAGGGAAATTGACCTCATATGTCCTGGATCCCAAGGTATCTCTTGGCTACTGAACCCTCATAGCCACCCTGGTCTTGATCATTCTGTTGTCTTAAAAAAAAAAAATTAAATAATTTATGTATTTATCAAAAGTATACAGCAAATGCCCAATAAGCTGAAGGATCTTCAAATGTAGTTGAATTTGTGGGGTTTTGGCTGTCTGTGAGCTCAGAGCCTTTCATATGGGATCCTTTTTCTTGCAACCAAGCTCCCCTACAGGGACACAAAAATGCCTGTAAGCAGAACTTCCCTCCCTGACACTGGCACAGGATGATCAGGCAGAATCAGGATTGCTGGCATACAGGTATGGAGGTAAATGTACTATTAAGCAGCTTGTCCACTTCAAAAACTCACTCCTACCTTCAGGAGAGCCTCAAACTGTGTGTCCTCATGGACTGGTAACTGTGTTGGAATGTCACACTCATTCTGTCCATGCACGACAAGGGTTTTTGTGCCTAAAGGAAGAAAAGGAGTTACAGTTTCTCTGGCCTCTTTAATTAACTCTGTTTTAAGAGACTGCCCATGATAGATAAAATTCATTCCTGGGCAGGCAGACAGACCATGTCCTGTCTGAAATCTATTAGGAAGTGTTAGTATAGTCTCACACTTCCACAGTTAATGAGAAATTGATCTGTTTTTAAAGGATGAGGTGGCTTTAGCAGCAACTGTCACTCTGAGGAAGGAATAAACACAAAATGTCAAATCTGTTTTTCAGCAAGGTATCTCTTGCCTGACCCATGATGGCCAGCATCTGAATGGTACAGTCTTACAATGATTGTCCTGCCAGCCTTTCACAGCCCAACTGGCACAAAACTCTGGATTGAAATGACTGTTCTAAATCACTTTCTGTTTGCTTCTTTTAGAGCATTTAAAGTGGCTTTCTGAATCTCAAGGAATTAGCAGTAGAATTTACTGACTGAATATTCAATTCAAGGAAAACTGACTTATAATATGCAGCCATTTGTAACGGGCCTTTTTCTGATCCAGGTCTGATGGATCTCCTTTTTGGTAGAGTGGGTCATGAACTTGGAAGCAAAGGAGATGCAAAGACTCATTTCCCATACCTGGCATCGAGGCAGTCACTAGCAGCTTCACTTCACATTGTTCCTTCTTCATAGTCTGTTTGAGGTCCTTGAAGAAGAGTCCTTCAACATAACCCACCACTTCCCAAAGGAAGGTGAGTGTAGCAGAAATGGCATCCATGCCCCACTCACACGGAGTCCGTACAAAATACATGATCAGTCCTACCTGCAGGTAATAAGGGAGAGGAGGATCAGGTTGTATACATTCTTTTAGCTGTGCAGAGCATTGTATAAACACAGAATAAGAGAACTGTTCTACCTCTCTTCATTCAGAGGGCTAAAATGATTAAATTTATATCCTGAAAGTTTGCACTAAAGAACAATCTGCCTGTACTGTTCTTCCTTTTTCTAGAGAGGGTGCAGACTGGGTGCAAAAAGTACTGTTGCAGCACAGCCTTAAAAGCCATTGTAGATGAAGAAAAGGGAGAATCTTTGCAGTAAGAGACTTCCTATGCTTTCTGCTCTGGTGTGCTGCCATGTAGATATCTCAGAAACAACAAAAGGCTCCCTGGAGCAGCATACATCTTATCTGCTTCATCTCCTAATTGCAGCAAATGCATTGTCCACAATCTTGAAAGAAGCTGCCAGGTTTGCTCCAACAGGACTTTCTAAGAGCAAAGCACTTTCTGAATGAAAATTAAGTAAAATAATTTAAAGTTTCTGGTACTGGAATCCTTCTATTGGTCTACAAGTCATTGTCTGTTGTTCAATTTAAAAATCCAGGACATTGCTTAGGGATTTAATCACACATTTCAAATTCTTTTTCCCCTCCCCAGAAGGACTGAAAGGCTGGTGACTTGCACCCACAGCCAGAAGCAGATATGAGCTATATAGGAAAAGTTAAGTTGTATTTATTTTCTTGCAGATTGTGACATTAACTTTTTAGCACACGTGCAGGCAGAGGACAAATTCCAGTCTGTACAGGGGACCCACAAGCTGCTCACCAAGTAGTTAAAGAGGATATGAGATGTCTGGGCAGGAAAGTCTCCAATGTTCAACAAAAGCTTCCTTAACATATACATCAGCTCATCCTGGAAGAAAAGCAAATATCTTTTTCATTTCAATCAAAATGAAAGGAGAATAGATTTTTCCCCTCTTGTCTTTTTTGGCTTTGTTTCTTCTCATTTTTCCATACTCCCTTGCTCAGCTCTGTATCTCAGTGCATGAATTAGAATTATATGCTTGTGACTGCCCCCACATATAGCAAAATAAAGCTCAGGGTACAGTACTCAGGCCAGTGTTTTTATGTTTGTATCTCAGAGAGTCCAGCACCTCCTGTTGCAGTTTGTACTGACTGTAGCATCCTGATTCTGTGCTCCTCTCCCTGTGATAATCCCTGTGATGACTACCTAGATGATCTGTAAAATCTAGTCCAGCTCACCTCAATAGCTGTGACTGCTGGGTAGGAGGTGTGGGCAGAATCTAACTGCCCTTCCTTTACAGGCTGCCAGTCTTAAATGTAGATTAATCCATTTCTTATGGTGGTAAGGGGTTGTAGAGGGGACAGAATCTCACTGTCAGCTAGGGACAGGCAGATGGTATTGTAAATATCTTCCATAGCCCTTGTCCACATCCACAGCAGATTTGAGCTAGTGTTATGGGCATGGATATGCATAGGAAACCCCATGCCAATGATACCTCTGGTGATAGCTTCCAAGGAAATACACCTGTTCTCTGTGTTCTGTACTGGTGGTTGTGGTAGGCCCTTAAAGAGATAGTAAAACAGCAGACTGTGATAGCTCTGAGGCTGAACAGTGCACAGCCTCCTTCTTAAAGGTAGTTAACAAACAACCTCTCTGTCCCATCCCTGGAAGTGTATAAAGCCAGGTTAGATGAGGCTTGGAGCAACCTGATGTAGTAGAAGGTATCCCTGCCTGTGGCAGGGGACTTGGGACAAGATGATCTTTAAGGTCCCTTCCAACCCAAGCCATTCTATGAAACAAAAGTGACCCTCTGAACTTAAATAAAAGCATTGTGGACCATGGCTGAGAAGTCTCATGAACAGTGAGGCCACTGAAACTTGTTTGCTCAAAGAACTAAAGGGCCTGACCTTTATCTGGTTTAACATTCACTCTGTAGGTGGTGGCTTGAAAGATGACGATGGTGATATTAGTGACATCATACACCAAGTGTGCAGTTGTGAATGTGGTATGGAGAGTCTTGCTGCCTTCCATCCAGTCAGAACCAGTATGCCTTTCTTCCATAAAACTTAGCCATGAACTAGAAAGTGGTCTAATAAGGGAGAGACGAGGCCACCTCCATGTTTCAGGTAAAGCCAAGAAGAGTGGCATGGGTGGAGTCAACATTCAGTTAGACAAAAGGGTTGCGCTTCACTAAGCAACTCTTCAAAGCCTGGCTTAGAGCAAGTCAGACCCTTAGTGGTGATAAATCAGCTGTGTCCCATTTACATCAGTGGACACAGATTGAGGCCAAATGATGACATGCTACATTATAATAGCAAATGTTCTTCTCCAGTGATGCCCACAGATTGATTCTGCTTGCAAGTATGCTCCCCTGCTCTAACCAATTCAAACACCCCCTGGGTAGAGGAAGAACATACCTGTCGATTGCTGATTGTCAGCTTCTCAAGGAAGTGGCGAAGAACTGTAGAGGGGTCTTCAATTAAGCAGTTCCACAGGACCTGCTGAGCAACAGCACTTACTGTGAGAGAGAAAGAAAACAAGGTCAGAATCATCTCCCTTGGAAAAGCCTTGAACTAGTACACTTAGATGCAAACATCCCTAATCTTCTACCACAACTTTCATGTTTTGTATTGAAACACATGGAAGCCTCTTTGATGCATAAGGATTCCCGGTCACCAGTGCAGTCATCTCAATAATAATAATAATCATCTAATCAGGTCTAATATTTGAACCTTCCCTAATTACTGATAGGACAGGAAGCACTTTACCCCTGTAGTCAAGGAATAATAAAGAAGTAACTATTTAGTTTCATAACTCCAGATGGACAAAATCCAGCAATTGAAAGACAAATTCATGTACTCTTTTGTTCATGCATATAATTTAACTTTCATGGTGATTTATTAAGTAATTTTATCTTGTATTGGTGAACAGTATTAGATAGCAAGGAATTTTGTTGATTAACTCCCCAAAGTGCAATAAATGGCAATCCTGTGAAGCTTAACAACAACACAGAATTATTCATTATTTTGTTTTCAGTACTCAGCTCTCCATCACAAAATGAAACATACAGTATTTAGGTGGCTTACTACATTCACCCAAAACTGAATAGAAAATTTAACAGGAAGTTAAATGCACAAATAGCTGACATGATGAGTAAAGAAGGAATGGAAACAGTCCAGCAACTGGAAACATTTGAGAGAAACAAATACAGAAAAATGCATTATTAATTTACAAATACATCACAGACCATAACCCATATATTCAAACTTTGTATAGCTAGCTTTCCATTTGTCATAGAACAAAGAAAGGCTGGTGGGAACAGACTTTTGGAGGTCTGTAGTTCAAGCCCTGCTTGGAGCAGGACTGTCACCAGGTTATGTCAACCATGGCTTTGACTAGCCAGGTTTGATAACCCCTCTGCATGGAGAATCAACAGAAATTGCATTGTGCTGCTGGTTATGAAGTTCCTTCCCAATTTCTAACCTGAACTTCCCAAGCTGTAATCTCTAAGTTAGCGTTCCTCTAACTTTTTGTTTCCTTTGCATCAGACCAAACAAGGCCAGCTTCTACAATCACTCCTCACAGAACACCTATGTTAGACCTCTTACTATGCTACTATCCCCCTAACTAAACCATTTTCAGATTCTCAATATTTTTCTTGAATTGGGGATCCCAAAAGAGCAAAAGAAAACCCCTAAAGCTAAACACAAATCATGGATAAAAAAATCATGGAGACTACAAAGTCACATTTCTATTGTAAATCTACTTTCAAATAGTTTTGGAAGAGGTTCTCCCACACTTGAGCAAGAATCCTTTGAAGTTTATTCTAGGTCAGTACCAGCTACTCCATCCTCCCGGACTTCTCCATCTTCCATCAAGTGGACAATGGGGAGCACTGCTGCACAGATGCATGCAGGAAACACAGCCTGAGGTGGTTGGGGCACATGATGGTTTGGAGTGTGTTCAGTGGTGTGTTCTTCATCTGGAGCAGTAAAAAGAGTAGAAGGGGAGTTAGTGGTATTAGCCAGGCAGGTTAGATGATCATCTATGTTAGGGGCTGTACAAACAGAACAAAACAACAGGCTGTCTGATCACTGTGCAAGCACACCAGGTTTACTGCTATCTCCAAGAAGAAACTGAACCTCCACCCAACTTCTTGATTAAGAATTTTCATTGCAAATATATGATTTTTCAATTAACATTTCTTTTCTGGGAAGTAACCCAGTTCCTTCTGGTGAAATCCCTTCTCATTACCATTTTTTAGCTAGAAGGCTCGCTGTGGCACTACTCCCAAATGGAACATGAAAGGCAAGGGAAGACATTGTGACAGGAAGGGTGAATAAAATAATGCAATGCAGTAATTTATTATAGAGTGGCTCAAGTCTGGGAATATATTTGGCAAAAGGAAGAGCCACAGCTTTATGGGTCAACAGAAAAGGCTTCCTGTGACACACAGATAATATAAAAATGCCATAAATGCCATTGTTTCTGCCTGTCAAAACTTCCTACCAAAAAATTATCTGTCAGCTTTCTGCCAGAAGTTCTCACAAGGCCTTCCTGCTAGAGTTTTCCTGCCAGAAGATCCTGCAATTACTTCTTCAAACATCTGAATAGGGTTATGTGCCAAGAAACCATGTACAGCCTCCTTTGAACACTATAAAATTAAAGCAAGACTTTGGAAAATCAGGGTTGAGGAAAGAGAGAGAACTGGTTATTGTAGCCAAGAATCAGAAAAAAAGAATGCAGAAAACTGCTTTTCTCCCCCACCTCCACACCAACTCGGCAAAAAGGTAGTTTTTTGGTGGTAACTTTCCTCTGCTTCTGAAAGTAATCTTAGCTTTTTCCAACCTTTTCTTGTTTCTTCCCTTTGGATCTCTTAGCAATTAATGAAATCAGTTTTGGTCAGCAGATAACTTGTATGAGTTTTAATTTTGCTCAGGGGAATATTTCAGTGAATGAAATCATAGAAGAGAACACTCCAAAGTGAAATCAACGCACCTTCTGCACTGACTGCAGACCGCACTGACCAGACAGAGCCCCGGCGGAAGGAGTAGTTCCTGTGAGAGGTACTGGAAGTGCAGGAAGGACTCACAGAGAGACGGCGGGACGCCAGGTTGGCAACTTCTTCTACTGACAAAGAGAATAGGAAATGTCAATCCAGATCCAACTGACAGACTTTAGGGAACTTTCTGAAGGACTGCACTTACAACCAAATCAGATCTTTGAGAATTCAAGTCAGGTAACGCTTAATAAGCACAACTTAAAATCTATAAAGATCAGGCAGATAGGTAATTTGCTCATGCTTTGGGAACCAGCAGAACATTGTTCTAGAAGAGCGTTCAGTGCTTTGGTGCATCACACTATACCTGAATCAGCTCTATACTTCTTTTCATCCGCTCCCTGTTAATCATCGTGGTTGCTTAGTCTTTTCTAAGAACTGGGATTTCTACTCACAGATTTCCTAACGTATGCTTAGACTTGAAGATCCCTGTACTCACCTAGTGGCACATACCTTGGAATGCCTTTAATGAAGTTTGTGTGCTCTGTTAGACTGGACCAGTGAAAATTCTCACTCAAAGACTAAGCTTTTCATGACTCATGCCATGTAACCTTGGCTGTCTGAAAGTCTGGTACTGAGACTGATCCGGTCCTCTGGGCTTCCCCACTAGTCACCATAAAGGTAGAGAACTCCAGTGGCAAGTGAGCATATTCTAAGCTGTGTATCTTAAGACAGATACTGCCAAAGGGCGATTTCTTTCACACTTCAATTATTGAAGAGCTAAAGTTATGAAGGACAGGTTTCATTCCTACTGTTGCACATTCTCATTCTTTTAAATTCCACAGGATACTGGGAGCTTTGAGATGCTAAATGCTGGCAAATTCCACCAAAGTGGGGGGGAGATGGGCTAAGCAGCTGCATCACACAGTAAGCACTCAATACATCCAAGGTTCTCTGTTTTTCTTGCACTAGTTTTTAAATACACTTTTTTCTCAATCATTGGGACTCTTCAACAAATGGTTGTGACCTTTCTAACACTAACAATCAATGTTTCTGGACATCATCCCCTAAGCAGTGCCGTGTTGGTGGGAAGTGCTGTCAGGTTCCTGGAATGCAGATCCTGGCCCCAGAGCACACCTTCTTCTTCCTGCTCTGAGCTTGGTGTGCAGGACGGCTCATAGCAGGCCTCCTGAGTGATGGGGATAGCAGTGATGAGACTGGCTTCCCGGCCCAGGCGTTTCTTCTCTTCCTCCTGCTGCAGGTTCTTCAGGATGTGCTCTGCTCGCTGATGGGAACGCGACACAGCTCGGGCTGAAAATGACTTCTATTGAGAAGAAAAGAGAAGAAACACAGCCTGAAGCTGTGTTGCACACACCCTGATTTTCTGACAGAGACCTCTGACATTTAGCAATTCAGTCTCTAAATACAAACTAGACTAGTGCCAGCTGAACAGATTCAGCAGGAGGCTCTTCTTGGAGATATATCTACAATGGTCTGTCAGACAGTCTATTGCACTAATCTGCTCTTGGAAAGAGAACAGCTGTGTGCTCCTGAGATCTGAGTTACCATCTCTTGCAGGGGTAAGAGGTGCAGTACAGTACCAAAGTGAACAAACAGAAAACCCTTATGCCCATATAGAAAATTCTGTGCATTTTACATAGACTATACTAGATTTTTTTTCCCAGATGGGAAAGAAAATCTCAAAGTTTAATCCACATTTATGGGCTTCATTTCCCTTTTCTGCTACAGAGAAAAAACAGTGTTTACTCTCACAATGTCTGCTTACCGACTGATCTTCATTTATAGGATCTTGCACGCTCCCACTGCACTGAGGGACCCAGGGAGGGTCAAACATTGGCACAGATGGCATACCCAGCACAGGAGAAGGCAGAGTGAAGTTTATACTTGGAGGAGGGATCTAAACAAAAACATGAAAGACATTTTATTAAAGCAAGCTATTACTGTCAGTACTGTTAATTAAACATGAGCACAAGTACCCAAGACATTAATCAACTCTGCAAATTTTTCCCACCTCTGTATCTCACTGAATCATAACCCCATATATTTCATTCTCCAATATTTTTCGTGACCCAAGTCCACATTACACAGGAGTTCCATTTATAGAGGAGTTCGTTTCATACAGGAGTTCTACACATCACCTCCCCCACCAGTGTGACTTACACAATCATTTTTTTACTCTAAACAGAGTGTCAGACAATTTCATAGCAATGTGTCATTACACACCTATCCCACAAGGCAAGCTGTAAACATCATCATTGTGCTTCCTGTGTCCTATCTACCTTAAAGATCTGCTGTGCTCCCTCTTCCATCCTTGGCCACACTTGATATCTAAACCTCCAGAGTGTGTGAAATTTGAGAATGGCATTCAGTCTTTGCACTGTCTCTGGGTGATGAAATTCGGACATCAGCATGTCAGAGACGGCCTCTGGCACTTTCACAGCACACAGCAGGAACATGGCAGCTGCAGGGAGAGAACATCTGATCATCTGGTTTTCTTAATAATGTGTTTATTTGGTAAGGAGAAACCACAGCTGTACAAACCCCCACCAAAAGAAATCCCATACTGGTTCCAGAAATGAGACCACCAGTCTAACAAGTCTAGAGAAAACTGTGCTGCTTCATGAAACCAAGCAAGTGTGACTCCATCTTTTTGAGCCTGTCAGAAACTGGATTGGTATCTCACCAGGTGGTATGATTTATAGGTCAGATCAACTATTTTTTCTTGGGGAGGGGGCCAGAAAGGGCTAGGCCTGCAGCCAACATGGGCAATGGCACATGGCAGGGAAGCCATGTGGCTGAGCTGTGGGTCAATAATGCCCACCTGGGTAGCCTGCCCACACCATGCCCCCCAGAGCCTCTGAGTGGCTGTGACACCCCTCACTTTGGCTAGGAAGACGCTGGAGTAGTCAGTGAACCAAAAGTCCTGCCTGGGGAAAGTGGCCACAGTAGATAAAAGAGGCACGCACAAGGTCTCCATCTTGCCTTACCCTTCCCTCCTGAATTTGTCAACATGTGATTTCTTAGTGGTAACTATATTTTTCTCTCCTCTCTTTCTCTCTATTATTTTTTCTCTTGATCTCTGTTCCTTTACTCTTTTCTTCCTTTTGTGGGTAACTTAAACACCTATTTTCCGTATTGCACTTTAGTTGTATGAGGTTTGTGTTTGCTGGGTGCAAAGGCAAAGGTGAAGGGGAGAGCACAGGGAAGAACCATGGGCTGAAGAAGTGAAGAAGGAGCAGATGGAAAGTGAGAGAAGCCTGAAAAACATGAGATGTAGGGTCAAACCATGGAGTTCAGGGCAGAATTCATACTCAGCTTTGGAAAATGAAGGACTGTAAACTGGACTGAAAGGTGATTAAAAGGGGAGCGGTATCTGAGGAGCACTTCAAACCTCTTGCATTGTTAGCAGCTTTTGATAAAAATGCTTGTAAGAACACCTGGGATGGTCCACTTAGGTGTACAAATCTGTGGAAGGAGGCAATCTTTAAGATATTTCCTTGCATACTGGGGGAGGAGAAAGGCAGAATTTGAAAGTTGTGGGACATCAGCTTACAAACAAATTTGATTCATTTATGCTTTATTTAAGTAAACTTTGTATTGTGAGGGATGGTCACAGTTTCTAAGGTTGCAACTCATTATTTCTGAACATCTGGCATTAGCACACACAGTTTGTGTTTGGACAGAACAGTCAGAATAGAAAAGACCTCCTGAGTCACATAATCTAACCCCTTTCACAAACTCCTAAACTGAAGGGCATTTGCTATCTTTTCTGGCAGTGAGAAATCTTCTGTTTTCCAGATGAAAGAGGTCATAAAAAACCTTTTACTTTAAAAATATACAAGGCTCAAAAAATTTGCACACCAAGTTTTTTAGAAGAGCCCTAGGTTTTTTTAACACCTTAAGAGAGAGTGCATAGGAGAAAAGCTGAACACATGTTCTCAGAGGGTACTTCTACTGGTAAACTTTAAGAAAAAGAGTACTTAACAAAAATTTAAAGTGTAACATTCAACCAAAATAAAGCATTCCACAAAGCATTAACTTAGCAAAATCCAGCTCACCTGGTTCCAAGTTATCCAAAATACTAGGAAAAGAGATTAGGAGAAGTAAAGAAAAAGAAAAAAATAGAAAATTATAGCTACTACCAGAGTCCTGAAAGAGTCCAGCTTCCACGCGACCAGGTGGCAGGGCTTGAACATGTGGAGACTACATGTCTTGGGTTTCACCTGCTCTAGCCTGCTGTGGCCACTCCTCCCAGGCAGGACTTCCAGCCCACTGGCCACTCTGGGGAGGGGTCAGTGGTCGTGCTCCAGCTGGGTTAGCCCATCTGAGGCTGGGTTAGCCCATCTGAGGCTGGGTTAGGAGCTCCAGGACAGGTGGTGTAGGCATGCTCCCAGGCTGCTTCTGACTGAAAGCTGCTCTCAGGTGCCCCAGTAGACTAGCAGGGGCTGAGGCAGAGGAAAGGGCATTACCTCATCTTCATGAAATTTTACTTATTCTTTGACCCCTCTCCCCCCAGGCTTGAGTTGGTCCAAGCCACTAATTAATATAATAATCCAGTGTCTCACACAATGTTTAGAATTTCTTTTTCAGGGTAATACTCTTATATGATGTCCTAATCATCTGCTACCTTAAAGATGCCTCTCAACTATGTGTCATCAGCAAACATCATCTGCACAATTTAAAACCAAGTGGAAATGGAAAATTTAGATAAATGCTGTACCATTAGACTACTTACTGAGCAATGCTGCTGTCTCCATGCAACATGAGAATTTTCCTTCCAACACAACAGAGGAGATATGATGGTTCCTCTCTCATTCCCTGCCTCAGTTTTAATATCAGCCCTCAACTGAAACTTAACAATTTCCATAAGGCAACATACAGAATACTTCAGTAAACTCTGGACAGACTGAATCACTGTATTTCCTCTGCCTAGAAACCCAGTTGAGCACAAATACTAATTCTGATGATCCAAACATCCACCACAACCAGGTGCTGAAAGAGATTGCCCTCCTGGTCCTTCTGGCCACCTCTTTTTGTCCAGAGCACAAAACCACAAGAAAGCCTATGAGAAACAAACAGCCCTGAAGAAACCCTGATGGCATTCAGATTCCTCCACTGCAAAGCTGCCTTGAAAGGTCCTGTGATCTACTGCAAACTGTGTAGCCAGGGCAGCCATCCTAAGTGGTTTTGTTATCTTACCTGCTGCCCCAGCCATGTGCTCATCCACACTGAGCAGGAGCTCCCATGCTGCTGGCTGGATGTCCCCGTACATCTCTTCTGTGAGGATAGGAGCTGCCTTGATTAGCAGTGACAAAGGTGCAGGAGAGAGGCTCATTACCTGCAACAAACCAAGCCGTGCCTTAGGGCTGAGCTGTGCAAACTACCCATAGGGAACAACATACACAGTAATTTTACTCTGGTTTTGGTCTGCAGATTACCCACCAATTACCTCTAAATTCAGCCATTTCAAATAATGCTCCATAGAAGAACATTGCTTTTGTCCTACACTGAAAGAGCAGAGTTTACAACCTAGTTCCTGGAGTCTTTCGCTTGTTCCTCACATCACCAAAACTCAGATAAAGAGGACAAAAGGAAAGCCAAACTTTCCCACCGTGGTTTACAAACAGTGATACAGATCCATGAAAATCTCACTAAGAAAAAGCCTGTGAAGAATCTGTTGCTTCCTTAGGAACACTGAACAAGTAAGACCAAAGAAAACTATTGCTGTAAACTGACACATTGTATTTAAACACAATTGAGGATTTCTCACATTTTTAAATTTTGGGGGTTTTTTTGGTCTTTTTTTTCGTAACCCCAGCTTTGATGCATGTGTCCCTGTGGAAAGACAGAGAGGCACATTGTGATTTAATGGAGCCAAATGTTTAAAGGATTCTTTGACTGTGTTACCTTAAAAGACTTAAATTTTGCATTACTCAGATGAGGAAAACATGTAAGGCTGAACTGACTGATATTCAGGAACAGTTCTCCACATGGGCTTGGAGATCCATATATATTTTCCCTATTGTTGCAGTCTAACCTTGACACCTAAGTATCAGCCTACCTAACTATCATATGGCCTGGTCAGTACCTGGTGCCTGATGTATTTTAGCATTCCAGAGTCCTTCTTCCCTTCCAAGCTGATATCAATCACTCTCTTTTTTAGAGAAGGAGTTCTCAAGCATGACTTGTCTGAGCACTGGAAGGAAACAAAAAGAAAGGGGAGTTCACATTTGGATTTTTCAAAATGTGGAAAAGGAGATCATGTATAAGAGGAATTTCTGTACACTGAAAGTCTTCTGGTACCAGAGCTGTAGCACAAAGCCCTCTTCTTTGCTGGCAACAGACCTACTATCAGTGAGTCAACGTATGTCATACAACTTTCTTCTCTTTTTAACAATGCTTTTCCCAATAAAATGTTAAGGCAGAAGCCAGTGAACCAAATAAAGAATGTGGATGTTCTCTGTGTAATGTTCACAGGTGGCACACCCATTTATTTTAGTTAAGCAGGTTAGAGGCAAAAATTCTACACCTTCCCTCTAAAAAATTACCAATAGAAGTGTTTAGTGTGCACAGCAATGATTCCTCTCATAGAATCACTGAGGTTGGAAAAGACCTCTAAATCATCAGGTCCAACTGTTAACTCAGAACTGCCAAGCCCCCCATTCAACAATACCCCTCAGTGCCACATCCACAGGTCTGTTAAATACCTCCAAGGATGACAACTTCACTACTTCCCTGGGCAGCCTGTTCCACTGCCTGACAACCCTTTTGGAGAAGAAATGTTTCATAATATCCAACTTAAACATCCTCTGGTGCAACTTGAGGCCATTTCTTCTTATCCTGTCACTTGTTGCCTGGGAGAAGAGGCTGACCCCCCCCTCACCACACCTTTTCAGGGAGCTGTAGAGAGTGAGAAGGTCTCTGGTCTCCCCTGAGCCTCCTTTTCTCCAGGCTGATCCCCCCCCCCTGCTCCCTCAGCCACTCTTCATCAGATCTGTGCTCTCTGTCTTGCAGTTCAAAGTTGGAGACGAAACAGCACAGTAATGCACAGTGTTCTTTTGCTAACTTTCATGAACACTGCCAGCTGCTCATCTCCAGCCTGCCTTCTGTAGAGGAAATGACTGCCTCTCTTTTTAAATAACTGATACACTACTTTCATCTGCCAGAGGAATTATATGGGGGTTCCAGTTTTCAGGAAAACAGAAACATTTTCTGCTGTTTCACCTGCTCTGTGCCACCTTCCATACAAATACCCTTCAATTTTCTAACTTGACAGGAAAAAACAAATCTGCTGGTTGATGAAGAAATGTTATGAACTTGTCTCCTACTCCATCATTTGTCACTTCCAGGAACGATAGCCTCCTTACCCAACTGAAACCCTCATGAGAGTTTCATGAACTTTTTTGTTTTCAATGTTACTGCAAAGTAATTAAGTGACTCTGCCATTGCAAATATTTGGAATAACTGCAGTCTGCCTACTGTGGTCCACCTGTTGACATGGTTAAGTTGGTGCTTGGGTGGGCACTTTCACCAAAGCAGAAATGTATTTCCACTGAAGTTAAAGGCACCACTTACATGGCTAAAAAGTTTCTACTGAAGTGGTCATTAAAAGTGCATCACAAAAGAGTCTGTAACATTAAAGACCAATGTATACAATTCTTGGAACAGCTCTGAGAGCTCAGATCTAAAAGAGATTATACGAGATGTTACAAGAATTTCAAGAGTGATTCTTACTAAGAGATGACAAAAAGCATGAAAAAAAAAGACTGGACTCCATGGGGTGATAAGTAGAGGCCATAAAAGAACACTAAAAGTAAAATCAGGTTATTTTAAGCTTTTAAATGACCTTATCAACAACTAAGATTCTCCCCAATCAATACAGACTACATTCCTTCCATAATGCTAAATGACTTAATAGCTGGGGATTTTTTTTACAGCAAAGCTATGTTTAGGAAGGGCTGTGTTGATTTTTTCATGAAAGAACTGTATGAGTACATTAGGCAGTCTTTTAACAAACCCCAAAACATACTGCTTTTTCTATTGACTCACTTCCTTTTGTTTTTTGCCTCTTGCCACATTGTTCAATGTGCTGTTTTCTCGCAGAGAGTCCACTGTGTCTCCATACAGGAGTTTGATGGCCCGGACAAGGCGAGCACTGGACCGGCTGTGATGGAGGTAGCAGTGTGGGTGACAGTAATCAATATGGGTACATATGAAACTTTGCTGATTGCATAATAGGATCATAACCTGGAAATTAAAAGAGAATAGTTATCTACAGAAATGGGAGTTACACAGACAGTGATGGGGATGATGGGGACAGTCAAGCTAACTTTTCCACAGCCTAGCTGGGGAGGCATGAAGCTCAACACAGTTCTTCAAAAAGGTATGTGTGTCTGTGCAAAGCTCTGTACTTAGACGGGGTTTGAAACTAGCTAGGCATGGCTAAAGAAACATTAGTGTTAACAAAGCAAAGATACAGAGCTGCTGCAGATGTGTATCTTTGGCTGGGGGCAAGATTAAGGCTGAGGAAAATAGTACTCCCTCCATTTGCAGAAAAGCTGTTGTATCACCACTCTGAGAAGGAGGGCTTGGACTGGAAACTGTCAACTAGTTAATTGTCATTAAAGCTGCAAACCCACCAGGTATGGGGGTTAGTTTCCTTCAAGGAATGTGAAAGGAAATGTCTCAGTATGCTCTTAGATCGGAGTAAGCTATGTCAATTGCTCTGCATGTTCTTCCCTCACTGTGTTTGAGCAGACCCATGCAGCCCA
The DNA here is from genome assembly GCA_035222235.1 of Margarornis squamiger. Lineage (NCBI taxonomy): Eukaryota > Metazoa > Chordata > Aves > Passeriformes > Furnariidae > Margarornis > Margarornis squamiger. The sequence continues at coordinate 17,192,774 of JAWWTY010000019.1, forward strand.
GCTTGATATTAGCTGGCTCAGTTACTATTTTCACTGGTGTTGCCATATGGCAGCAAGAAGCTCTAAAACCATCTGAGAAAGCAGACAAATATTTTGGCACTTAGCTATTCTGAGCCCTGTTTTGTTGCAGCAGCACTGCTACTAGTCTCTAATCTAATTAATTAAAGGTCGCCTTGGTAAGTGATTGCTTTCTGTGTAACTCAGAGGTTTACTCCCAGAGAGGGAGCAGCTCTCTGTATACTGCTCTTCATGTTACACACAAACCCAGCCTCTTAGTAGTACTCTAAAGAAAACAGGCTTCCCCAAGCCATTCACACTCTAGGTCTTAACTGGCCTTTATACATCCTTCTCTTCACCCCACAGAAATACCCAGAGCTGCCAGAAAGAATCTATCCCACCTTTTCCATCCACTTATGGTCCATGAAGCTGTAGTCTGCTGGCTCTCTCAAGTAGGGCTGCCACATCATTCTCAAACTTATAAGCTTCTAAAAAGTCAGGAGCTTAATTTAAAACAAATCTGTCGTGTAAATATTGGATTCTTGTGTTTGCCTGCCTGTTCTGGACTCATATTATTTTGGGATCCATCAGGAATAACTGAACATTTGTATCAATGTGCATATGGTATAAGTCTGTACCATAGTCTATACCAGCATTGCATAACCTCTAGCCAGCCTGAGTGGCTGACACAGAGTGAGGACACCACGTTCCAGACTGCTGTAAAGGACAGGTAAAGGAAACGCTGGTGCCTTCACAGCAGCAAATGGAACCAGTGATCCTTTCAAGTGGTTTGCTCATGACCACTAAGTAAAGCAGGCTTTTATTTTGCCTGTAGTTTCCAACCTTTCCAACAAAAAAAGAGAAAGTTTTCATGTGATATTGATACTTTAGTAGCATTAACTGGAACAGGTGATTTTTCAAATCTTCCTTTTGCTCATGCAGGCTAATCACATGTAAAGTGAGACAAACATCTCAAGTTTCCTTCAGAATTCCTGATTCCATGTATCCTCCCACACTGAGTGAAGGCACCATATTTTATCCTAAGCTGCTAACCAGGGAGATTCCCTTATCCTCTAGTGATTCAGCATCTAATACATACAAAGTTTAATACACTGGAATTTTCAAGTGAGGTGTACTCATTACCAAGAATAAGACAGAGAAGCAGAGTAGTCCAGGGATTGAGGTACCAGCTTGGAGGACGTGTTGTTCAAGTTCCCTGCCCTGCCACCCTCTTCCAAAAAAGACAGATATCAAGAACTGCCTCTGACATCAAAGTATTAGATTAAGCCTGTTCTTGCCCACACCCGATAGGAATGGGGCAGCTGAGAGCAGACTGTACAAAATGCTTGGGGGAAGGAGTGGGATAGGAACTCAGAATTGGCAGCTGTCTTTCCCTAAGGAAACTCAGAAGTCAAAAGATGTCTGTCCTCACACGCATGTGCAGGACACAATCAATCTGTGCACAGCTAGTCAATCCAAAGACAATTAATCTGTGCACATGTGTACAGTGGGTCAATCCAAAGCATTTGCACAAAGGCACACTGACTGTACTACACCATCACAGTGTGTCATGTGTCAACAGAGGTAGAGGTGCACAGTCCTTGGATACAGGTGGATTGAACAGACAGACTGCACAACTGACTTTTGGCAAGTCTAAATTGTGGATACAGATTGCCAAAATGGATGTCTTAGACCTTGCATGACCAAACCAGATCTGCACTGTTGTACTTCCTGTCTGTTGAATAGAGTTGGAACTACACAATGTCCTGTTGGGTTAGACAAGTAGCTTCTAAAATGCCACTTCCCAGAAAGTGGGAGCCCAGCTCACACTGGAGCCCATTCTGCTGTGCTCCCTGAACTACCCACTACTAGCCATGCTGGAGATAAGATACTGAGCTAATGCATTTTTCAGCTGAGGGAGCATGGCTGTCCCTGAACACCTATAGAGAAAGTCCCTTTTCCCTTAAAAATTAAATACATGACATAGACAGAGGGAGCAAGATAAAAACTATCTGGTTTCAGTCCATTTTAGAAATGTCAATCAAGTGATTTCCAAAGGTCACAGCTTACTCACGCTTTAGATCCTTGATGCTGTATGGAGAAAGCACAGATTGTGATCTGGTTATTGCCAGCACAAAGGTTTTCCTACTGAAAATGCCATCCTTGAGATCACTGCCAATGACTTGTACTTACATGTAACCACGACATATTCCGATGATAGTTTTCCTCCATGCCTGTGTTGCTCAGCACCTCGGGTTCAATGCTGGGCTCGCTTGCACTCCAAGGGCTCCCTTCTTCAAAAGAAAAATACCCAAAAGGTGGTTGTTTTTTATTGCTCCCTATGTGCTCTAAGACTAGGGTCAGCACTTGTAAGCCAGGCCAGCCTTGTGGGAACAGACCAGAGTATACAGAATATGTATCTTGCTGGCTTGACACTTACAAGAACCATTTGGACTTGGCTCACAGGCCGTCTTGTCCGTAGCAAATATTGCTCCCTCCCCACTCTTTTCTTTAATGGAAGGAAAAAGGATAATCAAAAATCATCAGAAACAAATTCTTTGCACCATTCAGATGCTGCAAATGGTGGGTTTAGTGATCTGCATTGACTGGGCTCTGTGGTTAAAAATGCCAACAAAAATCCAACCAGAAGTGGCATCCAACTGGAAATGCCAATGGGCAAAGTCCCTGCTAATTGCCCATGAAAACTACTAATGTCATGGGGATGAAAGGGGAAAAAAATCCTGATTCTAACACACTAGTTCTGAAGAACTCAGACAAGGGAGAGATTTCTCTGGGAAGTTCACTGATCCCTGTGTTTCCTCTAGCCATTTCATACCCTATGGACTATAAAACTATCATTAATCCTGTTAAAGTGTTGGCTGGAGATGAATTCTGGTTTATCCTTTCTCTCTCCTCTTTAAGTGAACTGTGACTTGCCAAAGTCTACAGAACAGGCAATCCCACTCTCCATGTTCACCTACTGAAGCATCTTCTGAGCAATATAAAAATTACTATTAAGCCTGGGAGGTTATTTCAACTCCAAATGTATCCACAGTTTTTGGTTAACACCCCTAGCAGAGGGAATACCTTTAGTGCAACTTTGCTGGAGATTTCTCATGGCAGGATGCACATTTGGTTTCCATAAGATAAACATATGAATATCTATGTTTTTATCACTGAGGAAGGCAGCTATAAACTGTAAAAACAGATGTGTATGCCAATATGTAGAAATATAGTAATTTAACATGTACCTGTTACGTTCTAAATATAGGAAGATTTATTTGACATGTCACACAACATGCCTATGGCATCATATCTGACATATAATATGAAGTGCATGTCCATCCATCCATCTATATATATATCTATATTTACATAGATATATATATATAGCCAATCGGTTGCTATGGACAATAAAATATAATATATGCATATGGCCTCATGTATTCATTATATCATAAGATTTAGGGGTGTGTGTATGTGCACACATACACAGGCACGTGCTTCCCTAAAGACAGCAAGTGTATGGCTGGCAGGCAGCAGCATTCCAAGAGTTCATGCTCTAACATGGAGTGCTGAATTGACAAATTGCGTGGAGCTGATGCTGCACCCAGGATTTGAGCCATGTTCCTTCCAGGCCCTAGTCCAGGAAGTTCCTGAAGAGGACTCTAGATTTCTCCTAGCCTGCTGGGGTGGGGGTCTCTTGCCATTTCTAGCTCTGCTGCAATAACATCAAGAGTTTAGGTCCTGACTATTGTCCCCTCCCTTTCCACCCACTTGTCTAAGTTACCTATATCAGTGACAGTGTCCCTGCTGTGGGACAGCTGCAGCTCCTCATTCTCAGACTCTGAGTCCTGCCGTGATAACTTGGTGCTCTTTAGGCTGCCGGCCCGGCGAATGCTGGAAAGGGAACCCCCCTTCTTCACCCGGAAACTGCGGGTTCCTTTAATCTGGAGCAAGCGGGAGCCTCCTATCCTGATCTTCCTGCTGGGAACTGTATTAAAAGAATAAAAGAGGACTTTTTTCCCCTTAATTTTTCCCCATTTAAAAAAGAAAGAGATCCTGGCCCTCCCCTCCCTCCCAGCCCTTTGCTGCCAGCCTGTATTGCAGCATCTTTTCTTCTACCAGGGAATGTGGGGCCAGAGGCTCCTCCAAAGCCACCGCCAATGCAGTTCTGTCAATCAGGCAGTAAAGATGCTTTACAGAAATGTGTTCAACACCTCATTTCCTGGACACCTGGTATGTCACCTCTGGCCTTGTCTGTATTTGGAATTAGCCCTCATTTAACCACCAGCAAGTAGAGTCATCTGCTCTAACAGAAACCCAAAACATGGACAAGGAAAACATACGATTCACACTAGTTTGAATCAATTCCTGCCAGGAAACAGGATCTACCTAATGGATGTAAATTGCAGTTTTCTTTGCCAGTCCTTGGGGTTTACATTAGTGCAGAATCGCCTCTTGCTAGGCTAGATGGCTAAATCCCAAGCATGAACATAACACCATGGACAAAACTACTTTCCCATGGGCATAGGTTCTTAAACCTCACTGAGCTCTGCAGTAGGATCAATTATTTATTCATACAGCACATGTGACTGCAGAAGGGAAGTCTGCTTCATGAGGTTAGCAAGACTTCTGTGAAGTAAGATTTGCATTAAATCCATTTCTCTGCATGTTACTCTGCATCATTAGAATGCTTTAGAAGAAATGGGAGCATGTAGAGCCTCTCCTTCAGACAAATCAGCAGCTTTCAGGCATTAACAACATCCATTGACACTCTGCATTTTTGATGAGCACAGACATGAAATGGTTCAACGTTCAAAGCACCAACCGTTTGCACTTTCATACTCCTCTTAGTTCAAAGGCAGTACATAGCAATATGTCAGTCCAAATGTTGCAACACTCAGTCATTTTACTGCAGATATAATCAGACAAGGCCATGTGTGATCAATGACCTTTTGAGGTATGGTTGGGAATGAACAGGATGCAGCTTTTCAGATACCATGGGTAAGCAAAATATTTAAATAGAATTGTATTTTTGGCTTCAAGAAAAACCAAACACACCTTTACTTCTGAGAATACCACTAATTCCTCCTGAATCAAATTCCCACTCCCATTTCCAGTGGCTAATGTCCTGGCTGAAGACAGCTGGATATGCTTTGAGAGCTACTCCTCAGTACTCATTAATCAGCTGGGCTGTTCGGTCACTGTTGAGTGACCAGAGAATCTCCCTCCAAGTGACCTTGCTGAGTTCCTTAGCAATGACTATTGCTTGAATCCTGTTCAGATCAGCCTCCTGAATGCAAAACCACTTAGGCACTTGTAACTGCATTTTTTGAAGTCTGCAGAATCCCACTTTGGCACGAAAGAGTACATACATACGATCCTCTGAGAGCCAGTATCTACCTAGCTGTGATGTCTGTATTTCAGACCCAGCAGAAGCAGATTCTACACAGGAAACTCATAGCTTTTGGATAGCTGCTAAGCTGTGCCTGGGGGGAACAATGAGAGTAAAGTTCTTAACACTCCAGAAAAAAATGAAACTCATCAAAGAGGTTGAGATAAAAAAACCTGTCACTGCAGGCAAGAAAAATTTAGTTACATTCACACAACAACATTTGTTTATCTAGAAAAGTGTAGATTACGAAAGATGCCTCTGCATCTGTTGGATTTGGCACAGGTGGATCCCCAGAAGAATATGCTGTGGCCAAAGAAAAGAACATAATTATTGTAATTTTAAAATATAAGATTATCTTGCATTTATTTAGCTTCTAAAATATTGAAATTATATTTTTGCTAAAGTAGATTGCTATATTAGGATTCAGTCTTGCTACCATAGTCACTTTTCCCATGTCTACAATGCAGTAAAAAGGCAGCTCTACTAAAGGAAAACTAAATGACAGCTTAGGCAAAAGGGAGAAGTGAAAAAAATCCAACTAAAACTGCAGGAAAATGTAATTTAACAGAGGCAAGGATGAAGAAAGTTAATACTAGCTTTGCAAAAATAATTCAATTCTGCATTATGCCTGCAGCACAGTAACATGTGCAGGAAAAGCTAAGTCAGCATTGTCTCTAAGAAAAATAGGATAGTTAAGAGACTGGCCACCAGCATTTTCCAGCAGGACTGCATGCTTGAAGGCATTCTCCCACTCAGGTAATATGCCAGTGGATGGGACTGCTCCCTGAAAAGCATAAAAGTGATTTCAATTAATTGCCATAACTATTTTCAAAACAAACCCAACCCCATACTCAAGCTTTTCCTCATCTGAATAGAGACCTCTTATGCCATTCATCTTACACTATCAGACAGGCCATAAGGCTGTGTACTTCTCTGGGCTGCCAATATGCCAAGGATACACAAAATGAGGTTGAGCATCAATTTATCCACTTCATCTTTCTTAGGTGGTTACCTAGCTGTCTCCACAAAACTAACTGTCTCATCTGACACACAATCTTGGCAAAAGTTTTATATCATGCAAACCTTGGAAGCATTTCTATTATTTCCTCCACTAATTGTGGCAGGGTCACAGCTGAAGACAACACAAATTTTATCCAAAGCCCCTGAAGTCAATAAAAACTGCTCTGAATCATTAATAAACATTATAGTTCCTAGAGGATAATCAGCCACAGACTCCACCGTTTTTAAACAATCATCAAACATTTATCCTTTTCAAACAATCACCAAAATTATGTTTCAAACACCTGCACCTTTAAATGGCTATTATGAGACAGAATGTAAGCAGTTCTAGAAAAGTTGTTAGAGGGAGAATCATTTACAGGTAACTGTCTGACAGTTTAGTCTCTATTTGCAAATACGCACGATGACTGTGTACTGTATTGCAACACTTGTACCATCAGATAGTATGTGAGTTTTGCATGAGATGGCTCAAAAATGGAAACGATCTGCTATTCTCAGCAAACACAGTGAGCTTGAGGCTTGCTTGTACAGTGTACGGTATGTTGGTAACATCAGTCTGCTAGCCATCAAAAGCCACACAAGTGTGTATTTTTCATGTGGTAGCAAAGAATTCAAGAGATCAAGTGATCAATAATTCTGTGAGATGCCATGACTCCCAAACCAGTACAGATTTCCACAGAAAGATATCGATCTCTCCTATCTGTGGTTTCCCCAAAATGAAAAACTGTAATCAGAACAAAAAACCAAACACGAACACTTTTGATCTTTATTTTTAAAGTGACCGAAATAGTGATACTTCTCTCAGCATCCCACTGAGATATAATTTCAAACAAGGCATGCTCCTGTTTAGCAATCTTGCAGTGTTCTCAGTGGGTTTCAGTCATAGCACTGTTTTATTAGATTTAACATCTTTGCTTCTCACATTCATTATGTTGGACCCTGAAGGCCAGAAGCATCTCAGAAATGATTCAAAGCCACGTGACTTCATGGCTGCCTGCTTTTTAACGCAGTATATGCAAATGAAAACATAAAATCAAGCGCCACTTCACAAGCCCTGAGAATACAGAAGCCTTATTGTGCTGACAAACCTTTTTTCTCCTCGAAGCCAGCCTCAGATTTGAGGGTGTGGCTGCTGCTGTGCAGGGAGTCCTTTGAATCTTCATTTTCATCCAGAACCCCAGCAAAGCTGATCTTTCTTTCATACCTGTGCCGGTCCATCTCAGGGTCCAGACGCAGCCTGCAGCTCTCCAGATCCTGTAGCAGAATGTACACCACACAGATTTGCTAGCAGTATGAGCTCCCACACTTTGCACCCAGAGAAGCTTCAGGAAGAATTGCTTCAAATGGGAATTTATTTCTATCACACACTAACCTAGCTGCTCTTAGGGCTTGCAGCAGGTTGAGCCACACTGCCAGGATGGAAGAGTTAACACACTTTGCTGGCTAACACTGCTGATTGGACTGGTACCCTGGCTACAGGCTCAGGAAGGGAAAAACACATAAATCCCAGAATCACAGAATAGGTAGGGTGAGAAGGGACTGCTGGAGATCATCCAGTCCAACCCCCCTGCCAAGGCAGGGTCACCTAGAGCAGGTGACACAGGAATTTCTCTAAGTGGGCTTTGAATGTCTCCAGTTACGTGCAAAGTGAGCTCCACCATCTGTAAAAGGCTTTGGCTGAAACTTCAGTCTGGACTGCCTACCTCACTCAACCCTCAGTCTGGCAAATCTACATGGTCTGCGAGTATTTAAATTGGTTCACCACAACTAGCCCAGTTCTTCAAGGCTGCCAAGGCTGTGCTCCTGTCTGTGGAACAGGTACACCTACAAACACCAGTGGAAGTGAGATTTGCTCTACTGAAATTTCAGCTTTGTGGACTGTAACATTATGTAGCTGATTTTCTTGGAAAGGAAGCATCACTCCAAAAATACAGAGACTTAATATTTTGATCTGGAGTGTTGTTGGCTCTTTTCTTTCCCTCATACAAAGTTAGAAGCAGCACTCTATGGCCATTTATCTAATAGTCTCTTGCATAAAATGGCCTTAAGGTTTCTTCCACCTATGCATCACAGAATAATTCCTCCTCCCTCTCTCTCATGTACAAGTCTGAAAAGCTGTTAATCAGTTGCATTTCTATCTGACATAAAAGCACAAATTTCTATTGACCTTCTTATCCAAAATATTTTTAGTTCCAAGTCCAACTGCTTAAATGAGATGACCCTGGTATTATACAGTCATTTATTATGTGGTAAAAGTATCAACAAAGTGTTTAAGGAGAATTGCTGAATTTATTTCTTTTTAAAATTACCCTTGGGAGCTTCACTGTAGATCATCCACAGTCTTTGAAATTAATTTCAGAACTTAATTACAAGAATGTCCAGCTAAATCAGCCTGTCAAGCACAATTGTCATCAGCAAAATTTGTTCTGTCATTAACAAAACCCAGAATAGTAGAGCTAAATCCTTCATATTCACTTGGAAATTTAAATTCACATTCTTTCTTTACACTTTTTATCCTGATTTCCTATTTGACTTAAAAGATGAAACCATGTCCGCCATTCAATTGTCTCATTTCATGCTAACCACCTCTGAAGGTGATGGTCACCTTCACCAAAATTTGTCAAAAGATAACTGCATGCCAGTGTATTTTGTGAAACAGGCTAAAGACAATGTTAAACCACAGTATTAGACATGAAAAAATCCACACAAGAACGAACCACTGGAAATCAGGTTTCGTGGGTTCTGCTATTTACAGCAACAGTTGTCACTTAATTAGCCATTAGATTACTGTTTATGCCAGGATTTGCCTGTGTCTCTCAGTCTCATGGAAGTTTCTTTCTTTTCTTCCCCCAGTCCTTCAATTCTTTTGTCTAACCCAAACCAAAATTCTGCAGCTTTTAAGCTGCAGCAAATTCTCTGTAAACTGTTCTGTTCCCTTCTCATAACTGCCCTGTCCAAATCTCTGACAACTGGCTATCCTAATCAGGTATTTAGAATATGAACTACTGTCCCCTCTTGCAGTCCATCTCAGGTGCCCTACACTCAGTTTCTCAATCCCCTTGCTGCCTTCATCTCTATTTTGAAACTTGAACTTCCAGCACATGCTGTTTTTCCAGTCTTATCTTCTTAATCAACCACCTGATGTGCCCTACCCATCTTTTATTCACCACACAACAGCTCCTTTCTCCCTGCAGAGATCCACTCGAGTTTTTACCCCACCCTATCTCTCCACAGAGTCAGACTTCTGTGGGCATGGCCTTCTCCAATGTACATGGTCCACTTACCATGAGAGGCTCAGTCCTTGGTCTGGGCATGTAGGGGAAAGTCTCTCGAAGGAAAGTGGTTATCTCCAGGAGAAGCTGACAGGCTGCCATTTTCAGTGCAAAAGGACAACAACATTTGGTAGGATTCACAGTGCCTAGGAAAGAATTAGTTCTATCATGAGCAAGGAGTTTGTACAAGATCTGGAACCAAGAGGTGATGGACATAGTCACAATATGGTGTGCAATGCAAGCTGCACTCAAAAAGAGGAAAACCCAGACTTCTGTATATGCTACTTTGCCCACACTGAAAGAAACACAGTCAAGCAAATATCAATCCGTGTATTTACCAGCACACGCAATAGTACTAATAGATATGATATATATGTTATGTTACACTATGTTATATTATTATACTGAAGCACCATATGATTTACTATAGTATATATTATAGTATATTATGTTGAAATACCTCCTAAACTAACATGAGCTTACAGCATTTTGTATAAACCTCATTTAAAGTTAATACAGGTTAAGAAGTAGATGCCCTTCTTCCCCTTTTTAGCATTCAACCAAATCTTTTGCAGTTTTAGAAAAGAGCCACTTCCAAATACAGAAAATTTTCCGAAAATATATGGAGTTATGACTATCCAGCAAATAGGTACTGTTCCTATTATTATTAATTAATTACTACCCTGATAATTGGAAAAGACAGCCTCCTTTGAAGTCAGGCTTCATTTGTTCAAGGAATCCATGTGTTATTTAGAGACAATCAAAGGGGGAAAGTCATACTGCTTAATCAAATTATACATTCTTAACCTAAAACAAAGTTGGAAAGGGAAGAGGAATTATCAAAATACTTGAAGTTTTGTCTCAACTGAGTCTAAAACAATCAGCTTCAAAAGCCACGGACTTTGTAACCCATCTAATGCCATTCAAAGCTTGGAAAGTAGGAAGGATTCTTTAGTGCTTGATTGATTTAAAAAAATAGCATTTAGGCTAATGGACAGCAAAAAAAGTAAATAAAAAATTAGTTGTGACAACTAGCTACACCCATTTTTTAGCAATGCCTGATATTACCACTTATGTACACTTCAGAGAGATCAGTGTTTTCATTTTTACTTTCCCCATGTATGATCTAATTACTTTTTGCAAAATAAAAAGACTAAACCAAAAAAGTGAGAAGACACTGCAGGGATTAGATAAAACCAGATTAATTCTGTGATGCTTGCCAAGTCTTCTGTACACATTACCAATAATGAATTGTGCACTTTGTAAGGACTAAAATAATCTGAACTACCAAATGCAGAGAAGATATACAGTGTAAAGGAATATCCAACTGCATATTTTATGCTCCTCAGTCTACTCCCTGCAGCATACAAGGCAGCTTTTGAAAACTCTCTGCCTTCAGCAAGAATGCAGATCAGCTTTTTTCAGACCCTGGATTTCAGGAGAGAAACTTCAGCTTTTAAGTGGCTTTCTAGACCACAGCCTGATCTCTGCTTGTCTCAGGGCATGCTTTTAAAGCAGGTCCACACCTCCTTGAGTGCCTGAACAGGGACAAGAAAGCCTATTCTGTTAGTCAGTCATGGGAATGCAGTTCTTCATTTCTGATGCAGGAAAATTTTGTATGCATTCTCCATCTGCTTTGGATATATCTCCTAAAGGGATGATAAGATATCCAGAACAGGCACTCATGTTCCTACAGCTGCTAGCACTGGCACATCACACAGCAGCACATGGGAAGGTGTTGCTCAGGGACAACACCTTCTCTTGAGCTCATTCCCCATAAATGCCATTTCACTGCTCCCACCTGCTCCTCTCCATTCCAAAAGTGGCCTTTATGGAGTGATAAGACCAAATCCAGAACCAAAGAAACCAGAAGATAGATAAACAGTGCTGGGACACACATCCAACGGGGAACAACAGCACAAATACACAGGAACCAGTACGTTACAGCAAATACATATATAAAAATGGTGTCTGGAGGGGATATAATGTTTATTACCACCTATACCTACAACAGGACATGTTTTGATACTTTATTTTGGTTCATGGAGCTTGCTGTAACTTGCATACCTATCCAGACTTTCAGAAACAATGATCTGTCACCCCCTTCCACTCTTATGCATGCCTAGGCACAAATGTGTATGGTTTAGTCATCTTGTTGTTATACAGATTTTTAATGACCATTTTTTCATATACCACTGTACTATACCTCTGCCTGAAAATCAGGCAAATACACTGAAGCGAAGATTTAAAGGCCTCTAGTAGAGCACTGCCAATTCATGTCAGGTGGGGAGATGACTCTTCAATGTCCAGAAACAGAAAAACAGCTGATCTTGTACAAATATTTTGGCAGAAATAACTGGGATGAATGGAGCCTGAGTACTTCTGGCACTCACGTGAGAGCAAGACTCAAGAAATAAATTATTACCCTGCTTATAAATGCAGTTTCTGTGTACAGGAATTGCAACTCACTGACTGGTTTCCCCCTCCCTTTTCCATCAAAGTCTCTCAGTGCTGCTACCCATTTGTCACGTTACACAATCAGGCACAGAAAGAACAGGGGACGAAGCTGGGGTGAAGGTGCAGGACTGGGAAATACAGCTGGGTGGCTATTAGATGAAAAGAGGAAAAAAATAAGTGCTCCTAAAGCAGAGGTTCTTACAAGCGGGGGTTCTTGTAGTAAAGGGAGTCTCCTTACTGTCATCTAAAAAGTCTTCTTCCTCATCCTCCTTTCTCAGGCGCCTCTTGGTCTCCTCATCATAAATGAGGCCCAACAGGTTGGCAGGGCTCTCGCTCTCGGCGTGGCACAGCTCGTTCAGGCGGACACCGATTGCCTGCAGACAGGGAGAGAGAAGCACAAGGAGGTGAGGATTTCAGCTCAGCACACTGGTGGTCAAGGGCTCTGCCCTGTGAAAGGCTGTAGAAATGGTCCAGCCAGAAAAGAATGTCCTGGCTTTATTTTTATTGCCTAAAGTGGAGAAAGGGATGACAGAAGACTAATTGCTATCAAAAGCATAATTTAGTTCCTCCCTTTTTTTCAACCAAAATTTGCAAGCAGTGTCAAATTTCAGGACAAAAAATTTTTTCAGATTTAGTTTAATAACATCTCCCCCCCAAAACTGGCACATGACAGGTAGAAGGAGATTAGGTCACTATTTTGTATTAATTTCTTCCACTTCTCTTTCTATCCTTGATATATGTATTCCAGAGTTTTGCTAAGTCTTTCCCCTGAGAATGTATGTCTTCTGTTTAAGAAACTATCCTGGGACTCAGGAACCCAGTAACAGGCCCTATTTTCTCCATTAAACTCTTCCTGCTTCCGTTTTTAAAGGAGAGACTCCCTGCTGTGCTTTTCAAAAAAATCTGATGAAAAAAGCTACAAAGGCACATAGGGGTGTTAGAGTTTCCAAAGAAATTGCCAGTGGTATTGATAGGGTCAGATAAGGCAATTGTTTAGTCCTGTATGGTAAGAGATCACAATCAAATAAAACTTAGAAGAGTCAACCTCCAAAGAGTCAGTTCTTTAGAGGACATGCAGGAGCCCTGTAGAACTCCTTGACTGCTAATAGAGTTTATGGGTAAAGAGAAACTAAGTAAGTACATCAAAAAGAAATCCATTAGTAAATATACAGCACCACATAAAGCTCAAGCAGCCCTGGGCTTAAAAATTTTAGAACCTAGAAAAAAGAGATTAGTACCACACCCCCTGCTCTTAGTCTTCCTTAGCCGTTCACATATGGTAAGTGCTGGAAAAAGGAGAGTGGACCAAATGGATCCTCTGAGGGAACACATCCTAACAAATTAATTTCTGTTAGGAGAAGAGCTGGTCCTGGCAGGCTGTGAAGTGCAAGATGGAAGGGAGGCTTGCGAGTCCCCACTTGACTGGAACTGAAGTTCTCTATAGGATCCAATTACCTTTACAGTCTGGCATGTTTTTAATGTAAGTAGAAGAGAAACAAACACTTACATCTCCCCACTGGTAGAAGAGCTTCGCTGCATTCCACTGCAGCTTCTGGTTCCTTTTGTTGCCCACAATAGGTGAACGGCCACGGGATAGGCCCTTCTTAGTAATGTTCACATGGTGGCCTTTCATCCACTCGGGCCAGTTGCCACGATTGCAGCGGTGAACGAAGCGTGCACACTCGAGGAACAGGGCTGCTCGTGCCACTACAGGAGCTTCCTGAAATGTTTGCAGAAAACCACCTTAAATACAAATACATGGGGAAAAACTCCCTGAACGTCAGAGGATTCTGTGCTTTAAGCAATTACTTTTCAAGCTTGCCACGGACTCACACAGCACGAGCAATCTCTCCATAAAAACCTGACATGAGGGTCTGTCTGTGTAAGTCTCACCACCTGAGCTACTAAAGGCAAGGCTCATAAACACTGAATGGTCTTTCTCAGTTCAGCCGCTAGTGGGGAAGAAAGAGACACCTTACAAACTTAAAAACAAACCTTGTAATCCTCTGTAATGCCTTCCTTCAGAGACCATGTACCTGTGAAAAGCAGAAGCATGCATCTGGCACTGTTCCTGCAGGAACAAGTCAAATTGTATTCCCACCTTTGCTAGTGTTACAGTTTTTAATCTTTCATGGAATTTTTTCTTTGTCCCTTACCAACACGGTGGAGGAGGAGTTGGAGGGCAGGATGAGATGGCTTGTTGAAGCCCTGGCCCCCACTACCTGCTCCCAGAGCCAGCTGACTCTCTAAAGCCTGAACAAAGGGATGGCTGACAGCTCTGTGTTCTAACGTGATGGCTGGGGAGAGGTGAGGGAAGAGAGAGGATCTTGCCACAATTCTGCAGAGGAGTTGCTAATCCCCCCCGCCCAATGCTTTAGGACAAAAGAGAGTGAGAGGGTGCTTGCATTACCTATAGAAAAAAGTTGCATCCCGTCCCTGTGGCCACCACTCCCCTGTGAGCTTTGGGATCAGCCCCTCTCCCCTGCCCCTATCTCTCCCCTCCCCTTTTTGAGTGAGTCATCACAGCCACTGCCTCTCCAGGCACAGCATCGCCTTCTGCTCTCTGTAAACAGAACTGCACCAAAGGGGCAGAGAGGGGACGTGTTTGAAAGTTTTGGTTATGGTATTGCTGTTTGTTCTGGGTGCTTTTTGTTTTGTTTGTGGGGTTTTTTTGTTTGTTTGTTTTTTTGTTTTGTTTTGTTTGGGTTTTTTTGTTTGTTTTTGTTGTTTTTTGCTTGGTTGGTTTTGGGGTTTTGTGATTTTTTTTTGGTGTTTGGGTTTTTTTGTTTGTTTGGTTTTGGTTTTTTTGTTTTGTTATATATATATATTTGTAATAAGGAACCGTTATCCTTTTTCTCTACATTCTTTGATTAAAGTATCTTAATTTTAAAGGTTGTAGTGGTTTTTGGGGAGAGGCCCCCTTCTAAGTCCGAAATGGTTCCTCATTTTCCTTGACTGACATCTCCATTTCTTTTAAACTGAGACAGAGAGTAAGCCTGCAAATGCTGCAAGTGCAAACGGCAGCACAGCCATGTGAATCCTAGCATTTGTCACATTAAGTTCTGCTTGCAAATCCTGGGCATGAAAGCATTAATGGAGACTTGCTGAAACCAGGAAAAGCACTACTTGGCACTTATAACAAGCAGATATGGGGAGGAAATCCATCACTGGCACAAGTCAACAAAATTTCACTGGATGAACTTCAGTGGCCTTAGCAAACATCAGACAATTTAGCACTGAAATAATAACAGGCAGCTGAGTTTTGAAGGAAGTTTTCCAGAGGAAAAATCCTCCTGTCCCTGGCTTGGAAGATCACTTTTCTTTAATGGGAGAAATGATATTGAGTGTATCTTAGTTTGTATAAAATCATCTAACAGGATCCATGGTAGACGGATAAAGCGTGCTTCTGAAACTCTCAAATATGTTCAAAAATGGACACTATAATTTGTTTCCTAAGGAGTAGCTTAGATTCAGGAAGGAGCTTTCTTTCCATCAGTCTACAACTGCAAAAATAACACCTTTACAAAAATGGAAAATGACTAAAAAGCAAATGGTTCTTCTAATTTCTATTTAATTTCCCCCTTTTACTGAACCACACACTCTCACAACCAAAACCACCTGTGGCCACCAGGTTGTAAAACTAAGAATGCAATAATGCCCACAGTTTATAAGCTGGCTTTGAAATGTTCCCTAACAGGGATTTCACAGAGCACAAACATGTATTCCATACATTTAGATGTTAGCAAATTTAATGAGATAATTTAAACAGATCATCTACTTATCAGGGAGTGTTCATCGTCTCTGGTCTATCAATAACAGATAGGCCCTGAGACCATGAAAGATGGTCTGTGGAACATTATTGAATAATGCCTCCAAGACTGCTTTAATCAAAAGCTGAAAGCAAGAAATTTTAGGACCAATGCTCCTAAAGTCTGGGAACTGATTTAAGAAATTATTGACACAACTTCCTTTTGCAGCTTTTTGCTCACATTTTATACAAATGTTGGAAGAAAATAGCGATCTTTTAACAATTCTTTCGAATAGTAACATTAAAGCTGGCCCATTATTCTGATGAGGAAAGCAGGAATCTGAAGCCAGACACTGACAACCAGAAACAAAACTAGTATCTAGTATCTGGAAAAAACATTACAAATTGTTGCTCACAAACAATATGGAACACAGAAGAGGTAAGGATTTTATTCTTTTATTCTCACAGAGTAAAACCTTAACCATGGAGACATGGATGAATAGATGAAGCCCCAGCACTAGTCTCCTCCTGGTTTAGTTCACTAGTGGTAAAGTCACAATTTCTTAGCATATGGGAAATATTGTAAAGTATGTCTTGTAAACATGATGAAAGCAGTCAATAACTATAATTAAAGGAGGATATGTAGGATGGGGGGTAAAAGGGAGGAGC
The DNA here is from genome assembly GCA_035222235.1 of Margarornis squamiger. Taxonomy (NCBI): domain Eukaryota; kingdom Metazoa; phylum Chordata; class Aves; order Passeriformes; family Furnariidae; genus Margarornis; species Margarornis squamiger. Next base: position 17,209,335 of record JAWWTY010000019.1, read on the forward strand.
AAATTAAAAATCACTAAAAAGACCTTCTGCCTGAAGAAGGATTTTCTGAACATTATGGGGCACAAGTTCCCTGTGATTGCTTACCTGAGGTTCTGAGAAACCTGAAGCAGCAGCAGCAAGAGAAAGATGATGTGACAGAATGGACAGGGATGGATTCACATCACAGAGAAACACATCACAAATGGAGAGAAATGAATCAGGCAGGTGATGCATAGCTGAAAAGAACACAAGTTACCATGGTCACTGTCAAAACTTGACACAGCAGCAATACTCTCACAAGCCTGCCCATGCCTGTGCAACTGTTCACAACTCCACCTTCAATATTAGATCTACTATGCTGCTTTCCCCTTTGAAAATTGTACTGTATAAGTTGACATGGATAAGAATCCACCATTTTCTTTACAAAATTTCAAGTCCTCACATTGGAGCATTTAAAAACATAACCTGTTTCATTCTAAACAGCAAATGACCTTGGTAGGAAGGACCAAATACAGAATGGATTTGGAATTTTACAGCATTGCAATAATGCTCACGTAAAGCTGATTCTGTAGTTTTATGATTGCAGAGCATTTAGGGCCAGTTTTGCTTTCAAGAACAATGAATTTTATAAGACTAATAAACTAGTGGTAATTTTCTTGAGTCCCTTCTCAAACTTTGTATGGCACTTTGAGCAAAAATTTGTTTCCACTGGTTTCTTCAAGTCAAAAAAGAAAGGCACAAAATAGCAACAATCTACTTTTAAGAGTAAGCTAAGTAAATTCGAGTACTGTCAAAAGGTGCTGACTGGATAGCTCTGCTTTGTTCAACCACAGGTTAAGTCTGGCAGAAAAAGTAGCTCAGTGGGTATAATGAAGACAGGTTGTGAGTAAATTAGTAACCAGCATCTTGGAGAATTCCCTCAAAAACATTAGTTCAAATCTGATTGTATCTAAAAATGGCCAAGTACAAGCCATGACACAGCTCTTTGTTTCTGTTCCCAGTCATTTACCCTGGGGACCTATTTGTAGCAATCTCCAATTTCCTTCTAGGTCATATGCTGTCCTGTGGACAAATATTTCTGCCATGGAAACAGGGATATAGAAACAACTGAGCCTGCCTAAGGCCCAGGATGATGTGAATTCAGGATACCAGCAAGTATAGTCTTGCAGTTTAGACTTTGCTTCTGCTGTGCCAATACTTAGCAGGTCCTCTCAAACACAACCCTGCCAGAAAGCAGTAAAATTATGGCACTTCAACAAGGATAAAATATTTACATGTTAGAACAGACCAGTTTACATATCTTACTGGAGAAATGTAATGGTGACAGGTGTCACACACCATTAAACTGGTTAGAGGAAGCCAATATTTCCCCACCTGGGTCATTTACACTAGTCTAATTCACTGTGGCAAATCTGTACAAACGCTCACGCTGATCAAAGATCTTGAAGCTGGTGTAGGAATGGAATTTTGAAAATGCGCATAAAAAAGCATGCTTAAAAAGTTTATGGAAGAACTGAAACTGGATCTGTTCACCTTTCATTTTTTAAAGGTTGCCTTAGCAGCTAGACTGGATATAATGACTTAAGAAGCTATTTGCACCAAACCTGATTCAAACTATTACTTAAAAAGCTTGAAAACAGAAGTTAAAAACCAGAATATTTTCTGTTGGGTGTACTTTACTGTCATAAAATGCAGGAACTTTCCATAACAGCATACGTTGCCATTACATACAGTGAGATGACAGGCTGTCATCTGTTAAAACCTGCACTGCACATGACTTCTGAACTTCTATATATCTCCAGTACTTTGTAGACAAAATGCCAGCTCAAGAGGTACTTGGAGTCTCCTAAGTCTTTAACTAAAACAAGGTGTCCTTCATCTTTAGCTGCAGACCTTTTAGAAATTCTCATACCAAAGTCTTCTGCATCATTCAGTGGAATGGAGAGAGAGTTAAATTCTAGTTTGTAAAAGCCAGCTCTGGAAGTCAGACAGATGTCTTCAAAAAGTTCACTGTGACTGCTAGTTTCCAGCTGACTGCATACATGGGCACAGAGTCTGTCGCTTAAGCATTTGACAAATATAAAAAATAAGTAAGACATTTACAGGCAATAGGGACAGAATTGCCCAACCCCTCTTTTATCATCTGATTAATTAGCACAGAGAGTAGCACATCCCCAGAAGGGTCTTGGTGACATAGTTTTTAGGAATGAGCTCCTTCCTTCCCATGCACCTTACATTTCCTGTGTTATTTTAGCATTTGCAACAGGCTGGCAGTCTGACAGCCTCGCAGAATGAAACTGGGTGAAGCACACCCAGCAGGTGCAACTATCCCCCCACAAACCACCCTCTGAACTCCCTGCAACACTGACTGGTAAGAACCACTTCTGACTGTGAGAGCATGAGACAGGCTTCTCATCAGCCACTGCTTCCAGGGCTTCCAGCCAGAGGGACAACAATCTCCAGCATGAAGAGTGGGACCTAACGAAGAAAAAACATGTCTACTGGCAGATGGGCGGGGACCAGTCCGAACACTAGAGCTAGATGTGAACTGATAGCAACAGCAACTTGGGACCAACATTAATGAGACATGCTTGAATCTGCATCCTAACGATGCAAAGTTAAGAAGAAGATACAAAGTAGTGGTGCACAGAGCATAACATCCCTACAACTATGGAGAAGGCAACGCAGCACAGCTGAAGGCACAGCAGTAGCAGGAAGGGAGAGTCCATGAGCCTGGCATCTCCAGCAGTGAGCAAAAAGAAACTTAATATGAGCACAAATATCACAACAGTCAAAGAGGCAAGAGGTGGAGAGTGGGAAGACAAAGGGATAAAGAACTTGTGGATGCTCTGAGAGCAGTGGCTTTCAATCTTTTTTCAGCTTGCAGATATCCAAACACTTATGGAAGGAAGTAGAAGAGCAGCATACAGAGAAATTGCTAATAATTGGCTGGCTTTTCATAGCTGCATTTGTGACAGTCTTGTGTTTGTTACATAAACACCTTGCAGTCACAGAACTTCACTGGCCAATGAACCACAGGCTGAAGACTACTGCTTTAAAAATGTAAGGGACTGTTAAAAAATCAGCATCTGCAAGGAAAAGAAGGACGGAGATACAGAAGAGACACTGGGTATCAGGAAGAAGGGACTGAATTGTGTCACCTCTGTGATTTGGATCTGCAAATCAGCAGTATCTGTATAATTGCATAAAAGCATGCACACTGACACTTAAATTTTTTTTTCACTGACTGGCTCTGGGGACTAATAGTTCAGTGTTGTCTAATGTATTTATAACTCTTTCAGAACCCCTGAGTGAAATTCCTGTGCCTCTTCAAGCAGTTATCTAGTCTTCAATCCTTATTCTGTAGATTGAGACTAGCAGCAGAAACAGAATGGCTGCGAGCAAAGACAATATGAAGTCAACAATAAAAGCTTTGCACTAGCAATAATCTAGTTATGGGGAGCCATGTAATAAAAAAAAGATCCATTTTGTCTGCAAACTCATCCAGTCACAGATGCTAAAGCTCCAGCTAATACCAGCAGCACCAGCTGGCATCGCTGATGCTTTACCTGCTTTCTGTGCGGGCACAAAGAGCAGTAGTGACTGATAGCAGACCACCATGTATGCACATGCTCTCACTCAAAAGGTAAAACCAGACCAATGAATGACTTACAAGATCTAGGGCTGCTGCCAAAATGGAGGCATCAGGGATAGTGCCTGGTTCACAGCAGTTCAGGAGAAACTGAAAGCGCTTCATGCCTTGGCGGATTGCTCCCAGGTTCACAACATTCTTGGATTTTCCTCCTTCTTGGTTGGAGGTCAAGTGATCATCAAAGCTATGGCAACCTAAGGAGGTAGAGAGCACAAAGGGGATGCAGGAAAGGGTATGGAGAAGGGAACACAGGATCTCACAAATAAAAAAAAGTCAGACAAAAATCCTGATGAATACAGTCTTAGTTTAAATCCCTTTCTCACCTTGATGTGCTACCTTGAAGATAACAGGGGCATTTTTAGAATATTCATGACTTCCACTAAACATACAGCAAGTCAGATTCTGGTATTGGTCATACTGTATTGGTCCTACATGGGTCACTGAACAATTCCACCATCCTCAGTGTGGAAGCCCAGGATCTACTTCAACACCAGTAAACCAGGATGTGGCCCTTCCTCCCCACCTCTTTAACACAGATCATCTTGCTTACTGTCTTGTTTTTCCTGAATAATGTCCTACCTAACTTTTCTATTGCCTCTAAGTTTACTTTACAGTGAAGCATGCATAAACCTGATTCTTCATGTATCAATTTAGTAATATATCATCTACTAGGACTGAAAAATCAGTCGTAAATTTTGGAAATGTTCTATGTGACAATCAAGTACTGTCCTTGTTTTTTTAGCCATACATCTTCTGCAGTTAACAGAACAGCCAAAGTGAGACTAGACTCAACTCATCATCATCATCATTCCAGCCTCTCTCACTTGAAGTGTCTTGCACGTTTTGGGATGGAGAGCTCCCTAATAAGAGTTCCTTTGGAAAATGAAGCTGGCATCCCACTCCAGGGTTTCTTTCAAGCACGATTTTAAACTACATGTAGAGAGTTCACAAGATAAATCTACTAATCCCAATAAACACTTCTAATGCAGAAGATCATTATGCAGTTGGTACCCAGAGCTGAAACAACAGTAGAAAGATACAGATGAGAAGTCAGGAAAGTAGTTTCAAAGTGGCTGCAAAACAACAATAGTCAGCTTCTGGGCTTTTTGTCTTTATCCATAATACTCTCCCTGATTACATGTGGAAGTCCAAAAGTTTACAGAATACTGAAGGATAAAGCACTGAAAAAGAGAACACCAAGTGGAGAATTCAAGATTGGTTTTAAACATGGTACTATCCCTACAGCCCCTTGCAGTCCCAGCCTTGCATCTCATTGAAGCTTTGTAAGATAATCCTGTAGAGGCAACTGATGACTGTCCCTTGCTGTGCCCATCCTGGAGTAGCCTTTCTGTGAGCAAGGCAGTCCTTGCTGACCTAATGTTCCAGTGACACAGACCTGCAGAAGACCTCACCCAGAGAGCAGAGATGATTCCCTAACACAGAAGGGCACTGGATATGCAAGCTCTGCCCCCACAAGGGTGTCCCTTGAACATCCTGACAACTTCTGTGGTCACTCACAACATCTTCAGTAAGTGCCCAGAGGAACATTAAGGGTCTCATGTAAATATACTGTAACTCACTTCTGTATATATGCTTTGTTCCTAGTATAGGTAAAAAGATTATTAAAATAAACATTTTTTATGCATGAATGTGTATACATTTATGTGTATATATGTATACATATGCACACATACAGATACAAACACACATATGTATGCTTACATACATATCCAACACAAAATTCCCAGTGGTCCAGATGATTTATCACAACGAAAGTTACAATTCATAAATGATGTGACAAATTATTCTATATTTTATTGTTATTTTTTACTGTAATGTGTTTTACCTCTCTCCATTTTCTTTTCAATTTGGTCTACTACATTCAAAAACCCAAAAACACAAGAGGAAACACCCCATGGAAAAAAACATGAGCAAAGTAATGGCATAGCACCATGAATGACAAGAATGGGAAGACAGAAAGAGGTTCCAATTTAATGTTTAAGGATCAGACCTTGAGGGATTTAACATTCACCATCAACAGGCTTCTTCTCTTCTCCACAAGCACAGAAAACCTGTTTATCTGTATGGAAGACACAGAAGCACTGGAAATTTGAAGGCACTCCGTAATGTTGCAGTTCTACTGGGTTATAAACTGTGCTACCCTGAAAAGACCTCACATCAATATCACTGTGCACGTGCAAACATGGACACACACAGGCATGTACAACCATGTGGACACAGTGATACAACTTCTTTAACTGTCACACTTTGCCTTATAAACTTTAAATACCCTTGCATCAGCAAGATGAAAAAAATTATTTCCTACAAGAAAATATGAAGGAGATCTCACAGGAGCACAGCAGAAACAGCTGTGGCAGCCTGTAAAATTCTCACTGCCCCTCAGTGAGAACTGGGAGGAAATACAGTGCAAGTTTTTCACACCTACTTCAGCATGAAGTAGTGGATGAAGAAAACAATTCCTTCCCTTGCTGGGGAATGCTATCAAACTACAAGAAGGTGCTGGACTAGTGCATTCTCCTAAAGAAACAATACTTTTCACCTATGAGTTAGTTGAAACCCACCACCATTCTGCAGTGACAGGTGATGTTCAGTTTACAGTGGCAAGATACGCTCATACTTTGCTGCTATCACTTGCCCGAACAGTGACTAACACAAATTACAATGAAGGTCTGGGACAGATGATGGTGAAATACACACAGTGCGGTGTCAAACTGCAATGTCATAAAAAAACCCCAAAAACATAATGCCAGAGAATGTAACATACTGTAAAGCTACTGAAATAATGGTGAAAAAGCAAATCTACTCCTTTTTGTGTGTTTTTGGGAGTTGGGTTGGCTTGTCTTAAAGAAAACATAACAGAACATACAAGGTTGTCTCCCTGACAATAAGGACATGCTCTGAGCTGAGGACATGAGCATGTGAATGACTGCATGATATCTTATAACAGAATATATCATGACCTTGCAATATTCACAAAGGCGTTTTTCAAACATTGCTGATTTTGAAAATACATTGCAATTAAATATATTTTTGTGGTAAGGAAAAGGAGTGTTACTATTATGTTGTGCGCAAAGAAAAAGGGACCAGCATCCCTAACAAATGGTATGCAGACACTAGACATGCAAACACAGAAGAAAAGAGATAATTATAACAAGGTTTGTGCAGGGTTTTCCATTTCTGTGCTGATATTTGCTAAAACTGTCAAATAGTCACAAATTGGAATAAAACAAAACAAAACAAAAAACCTGATGGAACACCCACTGTTGTATTAGGCAACAGAAGATTGACACACCTAATTTTGAACTAAATAAGTGCTTTGAAGCAAGCATTAATTTTTCAAGTGTATTGATCAAATTCAATTTGATTTAAAAAGCCCAAATGTTGTACTGCATAATTTATTTAGATAGTCTTGATTTTTTAAAAAAAAATTTACTTTACTAGAGCTTTTTTCTAAATCAAAATAAAAGAAAGAAGGAAGGGAAGGGAAGGAAAACAGTTACAAAGACTAAAAAGTTGGATAAGGCTAGAATGGATACAAAAACTACAGAGAAAGCAGGAGAAAAGGGAAAGGGCTAAAATACAGAAAGAAAGATATTTTAAAAAAAGACAAAAAAAAATAAAAAAGGAGATGAGAACCCTGATTTCTAACCATCTTTTTCTTCTGTGTGATGAAGCTTGGATGGGTGTCTTCGGCAGGTGCGCCATTTACCAAGACGCTTGAAGAAATTCTCCTCTTCATCTCGCCCACTGTCCAGGCCTCCTCCCGGCCCCCCTCCTTCCGACAGCTTCACTGCACTGGTAAACTTCACCTGTGCACAGACAGAGGACATGGTCAGGCTGTGCCAGGTCATGAGCTCCTGGTCTCCTTGGTTAGACAAAGGCATTTACAGAAGGGCAGTAAGGATGACTACAGCAACACCAGTGGGTCTCCACAGATTTACGTGTGCTGAGGCACTTCATCCTTTAAGCTTTCTGCTTAAGGGGTTGATCTTTCACAAGAGGCTGTAAAAGCACAAGGAAGGAAGGAGAAATGTGATCAACAATTAAACCTTAAGTGTGTTGACAGACCCTGCATTTCCCTCTCAGTGAACCAAGGCAGACTGACCACTACAGTGTAGGCTTAACTTAGTCTTCACCATGAGCCGCAAAAGTTCAGTCTCAAATTCCCATGGCTCTACTCTGGAGACTTCTGTGATAGTCTTATTGTCCATGTTGAATAGAATGTTTCCTTGGTCAGCTAAAACCAGCCAGATCCTGCCCTTCCAAGATCTCTGCAATCCAGCCTGACACATTTACCTTGGAACTCTGCCTGATGAAAGAGAGACGGTCGACAGAGCTGATATCTAGGAGATCTTCCACTCCATCAGCCAGGCCAGAGAGGGAGGAGCGCTTCAACCAGTTCCCTGTTGCAGATTAAGCCACTCAGGACAAATCTAAAAATGCTTCCATGCAAAATCTATTAGCAATTGCACAGTGTTTCTCCACAGTGGCCATGCTAGGGCATCGGAAAATGGGAGGAAAGGCAACCTTTTCATGTTTCATCTGTAAACTACCATGCAAAACCAGGTCTTGGGACTTGTAAAGGATGTATTTTCTGTCTATCAAATGCTATTTTGATTATTTCTCTTCTACAGAGGGCAAAAATTCCTGGGAGATTAAGGTACCAGCCTACTACTTTGGGGACACAGATTCAATAATCTATTTTGAGACAAATATCTTTTGCTATCTTTGGCAAATTTCTTACATTTCCTTTGCCTCAGTTCCCCCTCTGTAAAGCTGAGGGAGAGCACAATTTCTCAGCTTCTCTTGGGAGAATACAAAATATACTTGGACAATAAGGAATTCTGTTGCAATATTTCTTAAGACAGACATATCTATCTGTGTTCCTCCACACATGCTATATGTATATAGAAGAGAAAGAGACATACATTTACCTATGGGGAGTTTGAGTTTCTTTCGAAGGGAGATTCGCCGGGAGCGGGAGCGGGAGCGCCTGTCGGTGGTGGTTCCAGAGTGAGCAGTGGTGCACTCAGATGTGTCCTGCTCAGACTGGCTACTGGTATCGCTCGCAGCACTTTGTGATTTGAACATCTTTCGCCAGAAGTCCTTGCGTCCCAGATTAGCCCCCTGGATTTGCTCATCACTGGAAGAAAAGGGATGCAGAGCATGAACTGCATCTCAGTGAAGTTTGAATGCTCAGGGGAATGAGATCTCCCTCCTGCAGGCCCCTACTAACTCTCTATTCCTTGAGGGTGTTTCATTTTGAATTCCAAAAATATTCTTCTCAGTGGGACATAATCAAGTTTGACAACATGTTTAGTATTGTTCAAGGCACAATGTAACCATCTTTTCTACCTTGAAGAGCTTGTCCACTGAGTGGGTCATTCCAGTTTTCAGTTTCTACACATGAAAAGTAAATCATCTTCTTTAGGTTAAAATGACCCACATTGACAAGATCATGCTGGTACTTTCTACAGGCATTTGTACCAGAGAGGTTTAGGACATCATGACAGCCATTTATGAACCTGCTGGAGTCACAGTTCTCATTAAGTATTGGAATGGGGACAGCATACTTCTCTGTGCTCTTGAGATCTCCCAGGCTACGATAGGGCTCAGAGTGGAACAGCTTGCTCCAATTCTGCAGAGCAATAAAGGGCTTCGTGTTATCACTGAGACTTTGAAGGCTCAGTGAAGGCAGGAGAATACATGAAGTAGAACTCTGGGCCCTTGTGCAAGAAATGTCTTCATGTGGTGCGTCTCAAAACACTTTCACAAGACAAATGAGCATTCAGAGGCACAGAGAAGTTAAATGACTTGTCCAAAGTTACTTAGGGACCAGTGACTATTTATAGAATTTTCTAAAACTCTTAAGAGTATTGTTTGAATTTACTTCAATATTAAATGGCATGATTCTTTGGGCATAAGAGATTTCAGTTGTGCAATGCCTAACAGCAGGTTGATTGCGCCTGTGCTGATAAGAGAACTGCAGCAGTCTTTGGAGACTACATGCCCAAGGCAGCTCAGGAATGGGCTGGCTCTCACTAAAGCATTAATGATCCTCAGCCACAACCTGGAAGTTGAAAATTAACAGAATCATCCCCTAGAAGTACAAACAAAACATGGAGAACAGCTGTGGTGACATCTCTGTGGAATTAACACTATTCATAGCTATGGTAGTATGCAGTACTGACAAATCTACTGCACTGTCATTTGAAAATCTCTGGTATTTCCCCATCAAAATCAGGATGGGTCCAGTTGGCAGGATTGAGAAAAAGGCATTACCTGGCTGTTTGCAGCAGCTCCTGTAGAGATACTCAGCCATTTGTACCATCCAAAGAGAAGTCTTTGCTGTGTTGCCCATTTGTACTAACCCCAGAAGAAAGCTGCTGGCAATAACACATTGCACAATCTGTTACTTACTGTTCTGGAGTTTGCATTGGGCGGCTTGAGACGTAACTCCGACATTCATCCGGGGCAGCTGAGGCCTGGCCTTTGTCAATGATGATGCTTCCCACCTCAGATCTATAAAGACAAGATAAATCATCAGCCAAAGTGAATGGATGACCCATCTCATGATCATTATTACAAAGCTGCATGACATGGAAACCAGCACTGCTGAGGGGCAAAGCAACTTTAGAGAGGCTCTCTCTGTTTAGGAACTTACTGTCTGTCTATATATATTTTTCCTGAAAAAGGCATCAGCTCTTAGAAGCAAAGCCAAGATTTTCAGGAGTATTTCAACTTTCTTAATCCTTTTCCACAACATTTTAATATGAAAAGCCTCAAAGCACCAGAGAAAATTCCTTTTTGATGAAGAAGCATGTCAGGATTACATTTCTTCTGGGGCTAGTTTTGTATACTAGCTTTACCTGTCAGATAAACAACAGAAAGGATGTGATGCACATTTGAAACTATGTCCACACAGTGTTTTGGAACTGACACTATGCTTCTTAGTTCTCTTAACCTTTCCTTCTCCCAGTGTTTTCATTTTACTGTTCTCTTAGTCCTTTTGCATGAGAGTGTCAATGCTTTTTGCTGCAAATCTATTACTGTCTCAGTTCATGAAATTTTAAAGGAGGCTGCTGCCACAGCACAAGTCTGTGCATCAAGGACTGACATAGGACATCAAGATAACACACACAAGTCCTTAGACTTCCTACATTTGCGTTCAGTTCAGGTTGTCATACAGCCAATATGCAAGCCAGTTATTAACCTTATCCATCATAGACACCCACCTTTTGCTTCCAGAAGGTTTTGGCTCCTGCTCTGTTTCCTCTGTTTTTTTTCCTGGTATTAACTTTTCAGCGCTGTCCAAGAGGGCACTGAGTGCCACTCTCCGAAACACATTCCCATGAGCTTCCTTGATAAACTGGACCAGCTGTCGGATATCGCAGTACAAGCCCTTGGTAGCAAGACATCATGAAAAAGAAAGAATTCAGTGTGAAAAAGCAGTGAGAATTCCTGCGTTCTGAAATACTTCAGCAGGCCATTACTTCATCTGGCTGTTGTGTGATACATTGTCCAGGTACAGGGCTTGTGGTTTTTGTCTGGAAACTCATTTAGTGCACTCAGAAGAAGCAGACAATGAGGAGCATTGCTAGTATTATGGAACATGATCTGCACTGGGATAGAGCAGATGGAGAGGTATCAGAGTTTAAAACAGCTGTGAGATGGGGCACATGCAAAGATGACTTAAAGCCTATTTTATCCCACCCATCTGAACCATAAACTTAAATGTATGAAAAATCTAAGATGTATGTGAGAGGAAGTAGAGTGCAAAAAATTGCATGTTTTGTTTCAAAACCAGTGGGTGTCTTCAGCTTTTTCTTCCTTATTTTAGAGCTTCACATCACAGGAAGAGAGAGGAATGATTCACTCATTCCCCAACCGACTCCTACATACAAGACCCTTTTTAGTTCTGAACATTCATACACATCTGTGATGTGCAAATCACCTCTATATCTGAGGGCAAGGGGATGGAGGGAACAGTTTTACAGAATCTGATTTTTGCCCTGTGAGCTTTCCTGAAAATTCCCAGTAAAGAACTGCACAGCCAACTTTCAACAAAAACAAAACAGAAAAAAAGAAACAAAAACCCTCCCACAAAAAACTCAAACAAAAAAGCCAAATAAAAACATAGTTGGATCTGTATACCTCTAAAGGCTTTTTTTTTTTTTTTCCAGATTTTGTTTTTTCCACATCCTACCACCTAATCTCTGCTGAGAAACATTCCAAAGGAGGAATATCCAAAAGAACAAGAGGATCTGAACATAGGCAGACTACTCCGCTGGTTTAAGATATTACTGTGTTTTTTCCTTCTTCCCTCCCTTCTCCTCACATGGGATTACTGTCCTTTTAGCTGGACCTCAGTGTCTCCACAGCTCTGCTGTAAGGATGGAGTACATGAGTGCTTTTTGCTTGCTTCCATGAAAAATCCCAATTTCTGATAATAAAGGAGGTGGTGTGAGATTAGCTCCTAGATTCTGCACCAGTCTGGAAGAAGAGAGCTCATGGTATCCATTTTACTGACTGCTCTGGGAAGACAGCGCATAGGCAGCAACCAGCAGCACCTTACTTTCCTCCAGGTGTTTGGTAAATTGAATGTTTGTCTAAACTTTGGGAAGATCTAGCAAATTGCTATTCAGTAACTCACTCTGCCATGGGTGGGCCATGTCCTTAACCAAGTGAACTGGCTTGACTTTGCTGAAAATTGATTTGTGCTGGTTGGGGTCTTAGAGTCATAGAATCACTGAGGTTGGAAAAGACCTCTTAATATCACTGAGTCCAACTGTTAACCCAGCACTGCCAAGTCTGCCACTAAACCATGTTCCAAAGTGCTACATCCACATAGCTTTTAAATCCCTTCAGAGACGGTGATTTCACCACTTCCCTGGGCAGCCAGTCCCAATACCTGACAACCATTTCAGTGAAGAAATTTTCCCCAATATCTAATCTAAACCTCCCATGGTGCAACTTGCAGACATTTCCTCTAGTCCTGTCACTTGTTACCTGTGACAAGAAACTGACTGCGATCTGACTACACCTTCCTTTCAGGTAATTGTAGAGAGCAAGAAGGTCTCCCCTCCTTTTCACTAGTCTAAACAACTCCAGTTGCCTTTGCTGCTCCTCATCAGACCTTTGACACAGACCCTTTCCCAGCTCCACTGCCCTTCTCTGGACATACTCTGGCACCTCAGTGTCCTTCTTCAGTGAGTGGCCCAAAACTGACCCCAGAATCTGAGATGCTGCCACACCAGTGCCCAGTACAGGGGGACAATCATTGCCCTGGTCCTGCTGGTCACACACTTTGTGATACAAACCAGGACCCCACTGCCCATCTTGTTCATTAATTGCTTGCTCCAGAATATGCTACTAATCCATTTAGGACAACACAGAAGCTGCTTGAACAGAAAAGAAATTGCAAATCATACTATACAACTTTTATTCTGGCTAAGTCCCCAGGTTCCAAGACAGGCATGCAAGAAGGGCATTGCATTTACATAATATTTCAACTGTGACTTCACTCAAGGGATTTGGCTAAACTGTACTAAGTCTTCATTGTGAAATCCCACTGGTGACATACAAGTGAAAAAGTAACTTTGCTAACATGAAATCAAGTGCTTACCAGGTTTTCTGGGCTGTGGAGCTCATGTGTAGTGGAAGCACAGCGAGTGATCAGTGACTTGAACATGGCACTCACAATAATACCTTCTACACTCTGAGCTGTAGACTTGTTGTCCACTGTGGAGAAATTATTCCCAAATCCAGCCTTATCTGTGAAATTCAAGTATAAGAAAGCCCTCTTGTTAGGAACAGTTTAAAAGAGATGCCTTAAAGGCACACGGGAAGGAATTATTATTGTTATACATGAGACAAGGACATGTCCCCCCCTAATACCCTATGCTCAGTTCTTGCAATCTCACCCCACAAAAATACAGGGAAGTAAAGGGTAAAACAAATGACAAGGATGAACTCATCCCAGAAATATTTGTGTTATGAAAAAGGATTGAAAAGATCAGGACCACTCCAATTTCCTTTTATCCACGTCTCTTATTTGCAGACGTACAGAATAAGGCATAAAATTTGAACAATACTTCCAGCTTTTCTAGTTACCAATCTAAAGGACAAGAGATGTTTGATTAAGCTGCAAAGTGACAACACCCATGAAAATTAAATCTTCTGAATTATGGGAATGCTGTTCTTGCAAGGTGCACAAAGAGACCAAGCTCTCAGAAAGAGTCAAAAAAGAATTGCACATTTACATTAATTACAAAAACATCCCAGTTTCATGAGATGAGAGAAAAGACTTTCATGAGCTGCATGAGCTGCCACACTTCAAAGCATGAGCCAGTCAATAATTGATGAATACTCAGGGAAACTTCCTACAGGTATCTTCTTCACAAAGGCTGGCTATATACAAATATTCTTTGATGATTTCTCTGAAATACCTGGGATCAGAGACAGGCTAATAAACTAGTCAGACTCTCTGAGTGTTTCAGAGGAGCTATTCCTACTCTGTAAACAGTCATAGTTAACTATTGTTGCATGAAGTGACCAAGCATAAATATTTAGTTGTTTTAATAGGACCTGGAATAATTTTTGTAACTTAGAAAAAGTCCCCAAACCCCCTACAAACACACATGCACATACACTGGTAACTCCAGTCATGTGCATCTGTGTGTTCATGTTTTTGTTCATTCAGCCCATTCTTGCTGTTGACCGCCTCATCTGGGGCACCACAGAGAATTTTAATGCTCCATATTTCCAATATTTCCTTCCAGACCTGGATTAAGCAGGCCAGTCCATCTGGTGCCTGGTCATGTCATGAAACAGAAAATTTCCTGCCTGAGGCATCGTTGAATGAAAATAATTTGTATGAAGAGCCACGAACAACAGATAAGATGAATCATAAGAGAGGCCCTTAATTTCAGGTGCACTGAGTGCCACAAGGTCTCTAGGAGAGATCACTGGGTTTTTGGATCCAAAGAGGTCCAGCTCTCTTGACTTGCACTGGGTAAGGAAACAACTCTATTTGCTGAGGACAGCAACTTACATTTTTTTGTTTCTCTTTTAAAGGAAAAGGGCGTGGCTTCTTTCTGATAGCACAGTTTAGGCATACTCAAGTGAGAGTTTCTGATGCTAGCTATACTTACTGTCAGTGACTGGCTCCATGCAAAATCCCAGTAAAGCATGCAGGAAATCCACCACATTATTGAGAGAATCCCTGTTCACATAATCCCTCATGGTCTGCCGGAATTGCATCTTATCCAGTTTGTACAGCTTTGTGAGGCAGTTCTGAGCCTGCAACGACATCCGACAAATAACAAACACCACATCAAAATATGTGTTCAAGTTTTGCAAGCAGAAGCAGGAGAATTTTGCTCTTGTTTAGCCAGTGGTCTGCTGTGCTGTCTCTGAAGGAGCCTCCTTGAGGAGCCAGGAAGTTCAGATTCCATAACAAGACAGGTTCACCTCTGGAGGCAACAAGAAATTCAGCAAAAGGAGACAGTGCACTCGTATGGGTGGCACTGTTTGGAGGTGGTGGTGAAGTCACTGCCAGCCTCAAGGCCTCTCTTCCTATTCTCAAGGCTAAAGTGAAATCTAACTGGATCTGAATGAATTAGAAACACACCACACCACCTCTGTCAAGGCTCAGTGCCTTGGCAGAACAGATTCTTAGCCTCAGGCATCTGATTTTCAGCCTCTGGCTCAAACCCAACCCATTTGAGACACCTATACCCAGTGAGCCACATTCAAAACACTAACTTTTTATTTAAAAGCTATTAATTGTCAACTTCTTATCACAAAACTAGTAATCCTATGGGGATCACATGCAAGCTGGAGTTAAGAGAATCTAAAATAACTCTTCTGCTACATATAATAGGGTGCTAACTTCCCAGTAAACTCAGACATGTGATTGTCCATGCAGTCAACACAAATGGTGCATGCAAAGCAGTTTGGCCAGACAAACACAGAGAAAATGCAGCAGACTTAGACGTGTAGGAAAATCTCTTTCCATAAACACTTTGGTTCAATGGGCCTGATAAGAACCTTGGCTCCAAGAGACTTATTCATTTGTGTTTAATGTTATGCATAGGCCTAAATGTTTTGCTGGCTCAGCTCCAACAAAATCTTAAAAGTCTAACCAGCATTGTCATGAATATGGTACCTGTTCAACCAGTGCTCTGTGCAGCAAAATACTGTTACCACTGGGACTCTCTCACCCCATCTTGTCCCATTGTGCCCAGAACTAACATCACCGCTGTAGTCTCCTCAGTACCTGGGAGCCTACCTAACAGAACACTGCAGGATACAGAGCACCCAGTTCATCTCTGAGCCATTTAGCTCAGATCCCAGAACCAAATTATGGCTCTGTTGACACAGCTCAGGCTAACCAAGCCATGGTGAAGCATCTGGTTCACACCCATACTGTGGGATTAGTAAATTCTCATTATAGTTGCTCCCTTCCGCAAGTGCACAGGGTGAGGAGGAGGCACAACCTGGAGAAGGCCTTTGAAAGACTCCCATTTGACAGGGCAATGGACTGATTGCAGGGAGACAAACTCTTCTGGATGAAGTCTAATGTCTGAGCTACATCCTGGGCGCTTTCACTGCTTCAACTTGGGCAGAGCCCAAAATGTAAGGAATCAACAGTGATGATCCACCCTGCCCTTCAG
The DNA here is from genome assembly GCA_035222235.1 of Margarornis squamiger. NCBI lineage: Eukaryota > Metazoa > Chordata > Aves > Passeriformes > Furnariidae > Margarornis > Margarornis squamiger. Next base: position 17,225,664 of record JAWWTY010000019.1, read on the forward strand.
CAGTGCATGTGTGATTCTTCTACTTCCTCGCAGTGCACCAACAATTCTGCAAGTACAGTGTACTCCAACTATCAAGAGCTGATGAAGCAGCCCAGCAGCAACCAGTCATAATCACCATTAGGAAAGGTGGATATACCTACACCTTACGACTTCTGGGTTTAGAAATGCAACCCAAGACAGCTGCACCTTTTGTAAAGAACATACTCTGTAAGGATAATGTCATGTGAAAAGTTACTTACACCAGCTCACACAGGGGATTTGCTCCCATGTATTTGTACCAACCCATCCTCTGGTGTGATCAGAAGCACCCTGGACCTCAGGTCTGCTCTCAGCAACCCCAGGGGCTGCAAGGTAACGCAATAGCTGAAAATCTGCTATGGCTGGGCTGCAACACAGTCTTTGAGCTGGGGCAAAGAGCAACACATTTATTGTCAATACAGAGAAAGCTACATAGGTGGCAGACAGCAATCTCAGCAGCTGATGTCAAAAGTACAAGGGGGACGCTGTAATGAGCTTTAATTCTCTTACATTCTCCCGGAATACCTGGTGTCTCAGGCGATCTCCAGAGAGCCCTCGGTGTCCTTCTCCGCAACCATAGGCACAACCCAGGGACTTCACAATTTTGATCAGCATTGTGAGTGCCAGCCTATGGGTGCTGACAGATAGGCCTTCATCCTGAGGGTCACAGAGGGAAAGACAATGTGAAATCCTGGCACAACCACTGGCATTTTCTTATCGTTTTACTTTTGACAACTTATTGTCAATTTCTCCTCTCAGACACTCCATTACTGAGTTGTTATTCTTGAAGTGTTGACTCCACTTATTTTTCGAGTTTACGGACCAGCTCCACCCCTTTCAGCTCCCATCAAAAAGTTATGCTACGAATATGAACACTCTATGTGCTGCTATGAATGCCATTCAGTCTGCACTTCAAAAAATTCTGCCTGAAAAACAGAGAGCTGTCTTGCTTGAGTAGAAAAAAAAGCATATTTTTAAAACATCGCAGGTATTATTCTACTATGAATTACAACTTTGGAGGTGAGCAACAGTATCTCTTGGACAATTCTCATAGCAATACTGAAAAATCTGTGATTTCTGACCACCACAGAAAAAAAACTGTGCTCACATACTGGATTTTATTTTTCCTTAGAAGTTACGAATAATAAACTTAAAAATAATCATTGTGATTGAGGGTTTCAAACACTTGACAAGATACTGAAAATGTCCATGCAAGGCTCACAGATTCTGCTTTTGGCAGCTGTTTCTCTGGAGTAGTTACAGTGCTTGAACTTTCAATCACGTTTCCTCAGTGGAATCTCCAGGGAGAACCAGAGTAAAACAAATTAATTTGTCACTGCGGTGCAAAATAAAAGAGAGCAAACAGAGGGGCGGTTGCACACACATGCTACTCAGTCTTAGAAGACCTTACAAGCAATACACACCTTTTCTTGTTTTTTGTCATTTTTCTCATATGGCCCTCCTCCTCCTCCACCACCTCCATCACTTCCACCGCCACCTCCTCCTCCACTTCCACCTCCTCCTTCTTCTCCTCCTTCACCAGTTCCACTAACTGGAGGCAGCCCAAATCCACAAACTGAACCCCCAGAAGCAGCCCCTTTGAGTTGGAAGGATCCTTCGCTTGGTCTCTTTTCAGGGGCCTCATTTTCTTTGTTCTCACTCTTCCTCCGAACCTTCTCTACACAGGGCACCACGCCAAGCTGCAGTAAGCACTCCACAATGTTCAGTGCCACATCACAAATCCGGGAACTGATGTCATGGTTCAGGACCAAGTAAACAGCCTTCAGGACCACCTGGAACATTCAAACATCATATTTAAAGTCAGATTTATTTTCTTTCCTAGTATGATTTTGGGCTTGGAAATTCTAGTCACAGACCAGAGACTCATTATGGCATATAGCACAGTACAAACTCTGAAAGAAAGACATACAGCCCTAAATCCCAAGAGCCTACAATCTAGGTGTAAGACAAGAAACCACAGGCTGGGCACAGTCAGGCAGAAAAGGAAACCGTGAGATGACATCTGTGAGCCTGAGAATACTGCTTCAGTGCACCAGGAGCTGTCAAGTCATTAAGGAGAAAGCAGGAATGGTGAGTTTTAAGGTGCCATTAGAAGAAAGGTGCTACTCAGTCTTATACTATTTTATAAGGGATTTGCTGCATGCCCCAGGAACACAGCCATTATATAGTACCACTTAGGATTTGATGTGTGCATTCCACATGCACATGCGCTCCTTGCAAGGAGTAACAGGAGTTGCAGTATCTCAGAGTAGACTTTTAGGATATGCACAAATGTATCTGACTGACCTTTATGTACTGCTGAGAGAAGTCATATAAAGAGGTGAAGGAAAAGCCCATCCAAACCCTGATCTCAATGGTACAGCTATATTGACAGAAGAGGGACCTGGCTTTCCTTGTTCCTTGCCAATTACCGAGAGATCCAGCATGCCGTTCTTGTGGACAAAGTTGTTGGTTCCATCAATGTGATCCGTGTCCTCCAAGCAACTGTAATTGATGCAGGAGTCTGTCAAGCTTCGTGGAAGGTTGGCACATGTAAGCGGCTCATGGGGCATCTCGGGGATGGGCACCTGGTTGCAAAGCTTCCTCATGTGCTCGCTGAAGAAATCGGCATAACCCACATTGAAGGAGGCCAGGGTAGTGTTGAAGGTTGCCACAGTGATGGTGGAGATCTGGGACCGCACTGCAGGGGGGAAAACAGCTACCAGTAAATTTCCACCTCTAGAGTTATGGAATGGAAGATGGAGGCTGAGCGTGTTTAAAGGGAATGCACCTCTTAATGCACCTTGTAATGCTGAAAGACAAGACAGGACTCTAATTGCTATCATGGGTACTTGGATGAAAGATAGATTAATTTCTTCCCTAAGCCAGTGTAAATTGGAACAATCCCAAATTTGCAGGCTGGTGTCGTGTAAACAAACCCATGATCAAAACCCCCAAAATTCTGCTGGTGACATCAAGCTCAGAGCCAGGTATTTCTTCTCTCATCATCCCCTTGGAACTGGAAGGACAGAGGATAACACTACTTGTTAACTACTTGTGCTCCTCTTCCCTTAATTAGTCATCCCAAGGTCCTGAACTCTCTCTTGATTGCCCTGGGACTTGTTGTGACTTCATTGCTGCCTACCTGAAAAATCAATAATGTGTAATAGGAAGCTTTCTCTTCGCATCTTTAACCTGGGCACCAGGGAGGCAGCAGAATTTCCTAAGTAGTGGGTCTGATCTACACACTGGGCCTTCTGTTCCTTCTTCTGTCTCCTATGACAACGACCTATCTTTTTTCCTTCATGGAAGCAGTTTTGACATAGGGCATAGATCAACTTAACCTCAGCCACACCTCCATGCTAGATGAACAATTGTCTTTACTATTGTTTAGCTCCCCTTGAAGAGCCTCACACCTAATGTGCACCTGGGGCGTTCACAGAGGAGAGGTTCTTCGAGCAGGAACTTGTGCCATTGCCTCTATCCCTTAACTCTCTGTGTTCAGTCAGGGAGAGGACAAGGAATTCTCCCTATCGTGAGTCCTGTCTCTTGTCTCTCCCATCATGGTCATATTGGCATTGTCATTTCTGCAGAGGCCTCCAAGACAGATGGGTCTCAGGGAGACACACTGAATTTCAAAGCCAGGCTTCTAACTGGAATGAGAGGAATTAAGAAAAAAGGCTTTGATTCTCAGCACAGTCCAGCAGCTGTGGACTGCAAGGGAGCATTAAATCCCACAAAATAACAATGCCAAGTTTCTGTCCAAAATTCTGTGTTGTGTTGTGGTAAGGCAGAAAACTCCAAACCCTGCCTTCTGCCTGCTGGTGGTTGCCAGTTGTTTCAATAACTGCACCAAGTAAACATGAAAGGCTTGGAACATTTTCTACACAGAACAAAAAACTCAAAAGATATTGAAATAAAAAAGGAGAAAACAATTAGTCATGTACTCATACAGGGAAACAGTGACACTTCCTCAGCTTCTTGGAGTTGATATTTCAGTGAAACATCTTTCCTGGTGTGTTAAATTTACCTTCTTTGACGGTGTTCTCTCCGTGGCTGTTTGAGTGGTCTGGTAGATCAGAAACCAGCGTGTGATGAGAGTGTGAGTGCCTGGCACTCAGGCTCTCCATCTCTGTCGCTGTGTCAGAGCTCCCTCGCCTGGTAAACTTTCCTAGGGAGAGGACAAGAAAGGATATTTGGTTTACTTATTGGAGAGGTGCTTGGAGGTAAGAGACAGTAGCTGAGGTTAAAAATTGGAGGACTGGAGTCTGCAAAAGTCAACAAGCTATTATTCCCTGACTACCGTGGCAATGACCGTGGTGATTACGAGCTGTCCCCTTGAAGCCCATGGGATCCATCGGGGTGCAAAGACCTCCCTGCTGGAGCAAAAAGAGCAAAAGATTTGCAGCCGAGGAGGGAGAAGCCCACGCCAAGCAGGTACAGCCAGCTTTTCATAAGAGACTGCACCCCATGGAATGACCCACGAGAGAGCAGAGGATCTCTCTTGTGGATGGACCCCATGGAACGCAGGGGAAGGACTCAGAGTTACGATTTTCCCCTGTAACTGTGGTGATGACTGTGGTGAATCAAGCTGTCCCCTTTGCAGCCCACAGGAAAGCCCCCTGAGACAGCACATTTGGAAGAACTGCTGCTTAAGTCTTGGACTTACATCTGTGAATGGCTGACCCAACAACAACTGACTGTAAACCTTCCATTCCCTGTCAGGGGAAGGAGGGGAGCATGGACAGGCTGAGGGGTGGTGGTGGAATGGTGTTTCTAACCTGTCTTTATTTCTTATTTTTAGTTCTCAGTTTGTTAGTAATAAATTTAAGCATTATTCTGAGTTCTGTTTTGCCTGTGTATTAATCAAGTCTCCTCTTTTGGTTGTTATCCTAGCCGTAAATTCCTAGCTGTGGGTTTTTTTCTTCCCTCTGGAAGGCAAAAAGGTGGGGGAAGAAAGACCTTGAAGTAGTTTTGTTGGACACCAGGCATTTATCCAGGGTCAAACCACCAGTTTTCAGTAGGATGGATGAAGAAATTACGAGCCTTTGTTGTTCTCTGAATGTTTACACCAGGAATGACACAGAACCTGGGGCAGATATAACATCTCACCTAATATGGTGGTTTGCCATCCTCCTCTTTCAATGCCACGTCGGTCCTCTCCAATTCCAGAGAAACTGCCAAAGGAGAAAGTGCTGCGAGTGGGTGAGACATCCAAATGATCCTCATGGAGGAGGAAAGGCACCCCCATCCTTCGTTGCCGCTTCTTCCCAGTATGGTGGAAGGGAATTGACCCTTTGCGCTCACGCTCCCTGTCCTCTTTGCGGCTCTTAAACTGCAGGAAGAAAAGGAAGAGATATGGAAGCAAGTAGAAGCTTTGAGCCATGGAAGACTACCATTTGAGGGAAAAAGATAACACCGATGTGTGTCCCAAGAATAACCTTCCACTCTGAGATTTTTATCTTGGGTGTTTACCCTGCTAGCAAATATCTGCATGCTGGTATCACATGAGTGTTTAAAGGAACTCAGTATTTCCCTAGGCTGGGAGGGATGCCCTTGGATAATTTTATTATATTCTTGGACCTTGAGATAAATACATAGAATCCACAGAACTCTGCCTAATATATTGGATGGCTTCAACCTAGAGCTAAGATGAGGTAAAAACATATGAAGAACTCACTGACAAGTGAGCATCAGCACTTAAAAATCAGCACTGTTTACGTGGCCTCTATCCATGCAGTTTCAGCAGGACAGCTATTTAAATAAAGATATGAGCATTTTGTTTGCAATGTGCATATAAAAACCTAAGCAATAACACACAGAATCAATTCAAATGAAAAGGGATGTCAGTCTCACATATGGCATATATTCCAAGTAGAACTCATGAATACAGAGCCCAAGCAGACCTTCAGCTGCTATTTAGTAGGACACTGAAGTGCTGAATCATAGGTAAATTAAAGTTTTCTTTCACTCACCTTTTTGAAGATATTCATCCCCAGGTCTGTGGAGAGATCTGGAACTGCTGGTCTACGCAAGTTGGTTAGTGAAACCTTGGAAAATGTATCTGTGCTTAGTGATTTTTCTTCCTCATTGCATTTCAGTGTAAGATCCTGCAGTTCCCAAAAGAAGACAGTAAGCACAAGGAGAAATAGAGAACAATCAGCTTAAAACAAAACAAAACAAAACAAAACAAAACAACCCAACCAACAACAGAAAACCAAACAAAAACAAACCAACAAAAAACAAAACAAAAAAAGAGCTATTTCCAGGAGCTGTCATAGGAACACTGTAGAGGAAAAGAATTCATTACACAATTCATTACACAAAACAGTGCACACATTTAAAGGAAAACAATTGAACAAATAAAATTTAGAAACTCCCAGAATTATTTCCCTTGTCTAACACTTCTGTCACAGGAAAAAAGGTATATAGCACCCAGTGCTGCCACAGAAAGTCTCAGGCTTTGCTATCAGTGTGTTCTGGTGGCATGTAAAAACATGTTCTTCTCCAGTCTGATTCTGATCCCAGGCATGACTCTGGGTAGCTGATGATCTTCTGATGATACATTGATGAGCAATCACAATGGCTACCCTTTTTGAAGTGTTTTATTTAAGATCCAAGAGAATATGCCCTTAATAATATGCACCTTTAAATACGTGTTTTGGAACTGAATGGCAATAAGCAGCACTGTCCCTTCAAGAGACTTGATTTTTAAGAAAATTTATTTACTCACTAAAGAAATTTAAGACTTCTATACCACTAAGCATCCTTCACTTGTAATAACAGTGCTCCCAGTCCATCATAGTTCATACTTGTTCATACCCCCTTTCTATATCACAGAATGTCTCATGACAGTGAAAACTGTGAGGTTCACTCACCCCAGTTTCAGTAAAGAGCACTCAAGTACCCTGTGCACTCAGCAACACGCACTACACCTGCCTGCTGCAAAGAAGGGCTTTGCCACAAAAATGGCATAAACTCAGCTCCCAGCCATTGCTTTCATTAAAGATCTGATGCCACTTTTCATGAGATGTTTATGCAGCTGACCTGACCAAATTCCCTCAGGATAATTTTCTTCTGCCTAAATATCAGCTTGTTTCCAATGGAGATGATGTTTTCCTTCACTGTCTCACCAGAATCATTCTGCTGAATAACGGGGTCATGTTAAAATACCTTTTGCTTTCAATCCAGAGATAGCCATATGCCAAGGAGAGATTAAGTGACTCCTGTAGTACAGGAGGTTTAGATTCTGCCTTGCCAGGTTGCACCTTGCAGAGTCAGACAGCTCTGCAATACACAAGCGTGCAGTTTTATGCACAAAAACATCCAGCAGAAGAGAGTGTTGAGAGTTTTCAGAGTAATCAAAGACTAGCCTTGAATTCTTCCTATTAATTTTATCAGCACAAGAGTGAAGGAGACACACAACAGTAAGACTCTTCTTCACCACTGTTTGTAGTACAGGTATGCTTATAAACCATTTTGCTTATATGACTAAAGATCCTGGTGAGGAGTCATATGTAAAATCCAATGCACAGCAAATCAGGATTCACACCTAGGTGCTGTCAATGGCAAGGACAAGTATTCCATGCAGTGTGGTTCTTAGTTTTTACAGCTCTCAGGTCTCTTCTGGCCATCGTACAAACTTATTTTGGATTCATTATCTTTGTCCACTACCAACTACATCAGTGTTTTATCAGGTGGCTTATGATCACCAAAAGACAGAGCAAGTATCAGGGCTTACTGAATCACAAGCCGTACAAACACAGACAACACAGGCCCAGCTCTGAAATCTGTTTAGGGTAGGTATCCTGCAAACAACACCAGGAAATCAAATTACAGAATCACCTTAAATCTACAGTGTGGTAGATAACCCATTTTAATGAATCAAGTTAGCACTCCTGTTGAAGACTGATTAAAAATATGAGTATTGTGTGCAGTAGACTGTGTAGCAATCATGACATCACAGAATGGATAAGAAAGGAAAATATTTTGGAGACTGCTCCTCTAGATTTTGTTGTTTCTGTTTTCTATTACCTTCATTCTGCATGACTCTATGTGCTCATTAGTACTTATCTCACCTTTCAAGATATTACACTTGAGACTCTTGGCTTTCTATCAGCATTGCAGCAAGCACTACAGCTGCATTGGTCCTATGCTTAATTTAAGTTTTGACTCTTTCCCCTGCAATGTTAGTGCAAGACTGTAGCAGTTCCTGAGCCTCTCAAGGTTTCATGTCCCACACCTGTCCTCAGAGTGAATTTACTGCATACAGGTGCAATGCAAGGTTTCTTTTATCACATGTTGCCAGGACTGAAACATGTTTAGACTCAAGTCACTTTCTGATACTCATTTTATTCACACTTAGTGCCCCTTTTCGTGTGTAACAAGGAATGCTGGAATGCTGCACTGAATCTTTTCCTACTTTGCTGTTCAGATTCCTAGGTGATATATGAAGGATGCTTCTCACATCCTCTCAAACCCCACTGCTTTAGCCCAAGCTTATATCTGAAATATGATTTCAGACACACAGAAACCAACAGGAACTGTGAGTTTTGCTAAGGCTTAGGGAGGTGCAAGAAGTTACCCTGATAAACTGGAGAACAGTAGAAAGAATGTGAATTTACCACAAAAGAACCTGCTGCTCCCTGATCTGATTTTCAGGCAGCTGTGTTTGCCTTTACTCAGTTTTTTTGCTGCCCCTTTAAATCTAACCTGATGAAACAGAATGCCAGTATTTTTGAAAAGTAATTGATCAACCTTTGAGCAGAAATTATGACACTGCGTGAGGAATTTAAGATCTAGACCGGAAAATCAGGCTTTAAGCATATCCCTGTGTCACATGAGCTTGTGAAGGCTCAGCATACAACCCCTTGTGTTGATAGAAAGAAAGGAAAAATCCTAGCCTTTGGGAGGTAGCATTCTTTGCTATGAACTAGCAGAGAGTCTTGAGTGATGAGACTCTCCATTTAAGAGTAGCTGTAATGTCCCCACAGTCGGCTGGGATGAACCAGAGCCCAGGTGCCCCTCTGTGTTGCAGATTTCATTTCCCAGAGTTGTAAAGAAGGGGGGCATGAGCTGAAAGTTTTGCTGCCTCGAAGACTGTTTTACCTCCTCCATCACAGTGTTCTGCATAACAAATTAGAAACCTTTTTAGATGGGATTCCAATTAGATGAAGTACAAAAGGAATACACACGACTGAGACAGAGGTTACCAAAAGCAATCAAACTTAGCCTTGGAGGGAAGAATGCCCTGGATAGAGTCAACACATTAACAGCTATGATGTACACAGTGAAATTGTCAAATGGACTTAACAGAAAAACATTACAGAAAAGCAACAGAGTAAAAGAATCTTGCAAGAGAAACAGCCTGGAAAAGCAAGAAATAGACAAGTGTGTGAAAGGAGAGAAGTGTTTCATAGCATACAGAGATGAACCAGGAAAACACTACCATTCACACTGCCTCTGTAAACCAGAGACTGCACTCTCTGTTGCACTAGGAGCTAAACTGGCTAATGTGCAAAAGAACCAGGTTGTTATGAGCAAGGGCAAAGGGACTGTGCCCTTTCCATGCATGGAAATAGTGAGCCACATCAACAGCAATCTTTCAATTTTCCTTCCAGGAGATGATATTAAGGAGGATTTTCTGTACATGGGCAGCAATCCCATTCAATCCCCATGCAAAGGTAGATTAAGATGGAACAGTAATTCATATTGCCTGGCCTTTATGGAGCTATGTCAAAGCAAACACTTTAAAGAAATTACACTGAAGTATAATACAGTTTAAACAATACTGCTGCTGCTGCTGAGCCCTTAAAATGCTCTCATAAAAAGTATAAGAATGGCTATAAAGTCCTGAGATTTAAAAATTACAGTACTATTATTTACTCTGTTTATGCTTGTCTTCTGGATTATAAGCACCTGGGCTCCACAGAGGAGATTTCACCCTTCTGTCTTATGACAGGCTAAAAACAATCAGAACCCTACAAAATTGAAAGCAATGATTTTAAGAAAAACATTAAGAATTCTGAGATTTCTGACTCAAAACAAAGACATTTGATAGCAACCTTAACAGAAGAGAGAGTCTTTTACTTAATGTGTGTCATAAAATTGGATGGCAAAAATAGAATCTCTATTAAATTTTTTTAAGCAGTTCCACCAACTCAGTAAATCAGAATTTGCTGTTAAAAGCCCACATGACAGGAAAAGAGGGCACAACCTAAAAGTAGCACAAATCAACAAGGAGATTAACTGTAACTGCAACAGCATCCCCTTTTTATCCCTGGAACAAGGGACCTAGCCAAAAGAAAAAGCACAAATATCTTTACTGCACCAAGGTCAGGAGTGTGGGGTTCATTTTCCAGCAAACAGGGAGCAAGTCTTGACACCTATTAGGACGGTTTGTCTACTGAGGTTTTGTTGGCAAATATAAAAGTTATGCAATAAGAATAACAGCAGGAGAAGAGGTAACAACATGGAGGGCTTTTGCTCATTGCCACTGTTTGCCACGTCTAGTCCAGTATTTTAACCCAAGTTTTTGCCTGGAGCGTGCAGTGCAGTACCAAGTGCAGTTCTTTTCCTTTTCTTTGTGAGGCTACACCAAAGAAGGTCAGTGAGTCCTGCCCATTACACTGTAATGCAAAGGCAGTTCCATTTTTAATGACAACTACGTCAGTATATTCTCACATTAAAAACTAATGCTATCCCAGTTCACCCTAGATTAATTATCTGAAATCAACCCTCCAGCTTTCAGCAGTCACCAGCTCTGACTTGCACCAGATTCTGCCTCCAAAACCCTAATCAATCATTCTCAGGGTCTGTTTCTGAATGATGACCCTGGGCAGTTGAACCAACACCAAAATTGTTCCTCTCACTACTTGTCCAGCCATCACTTCCCAGCATTGCCACAACAGCAGCTCTTTTCTTGTTGATAGCATCTGCTTACCTGAGTTTTATGGGTGTTCACCAGAGAGGGTGCAGCAGCCACCATGGAGCTGCTCCGAGGCCGCAGCAAAGGGGTGATCTCTGGCTCAGGTGATTTCTCTGGTTTCTCCTGCAACATGTGCCTCAGCCTCTGCAGGTAGTACATCAGTGACCACTGTGTCCCCTCCTCAGACCAGTGTGGCTGCAGCAGGCAGCGCAGCACGGCCACATCGAAGTACGTGGCATAGCGAGACTTCTGGCACGGTGGGATCACCAAGGACACCCTGTTCCAAAAAGCAGGAGTAGAAATGTCAGTCAGGATCCTTAGATACTTGGCTTTCTGAAAAAAGAACTGACTCTTTGGGACTAAGGCCCTGACTGAGGAAAGCATTACTGAAGACATGTATGTGGATATTTAGCTTTCAACACCCCAGAGGACTCCAGTACAAGCTTTGTTAAGTGTTTTCTTGGCTAGGGTTGTGTTCTTAAACTGTGATCTGAAGATAAGCCTCCAGCACCTGTTCTAACTAAATAATTTGTTCAGTGGAAAACAGACAACCCTTGAGCATCTGCTGTTCAGATCCTAGCAATATATATTTAGGAATGGTTTACATTTCCACTTCTTAGGCCTCGCTTAAGAAGCAGCAGGCAGGGCAGCTAAGTTATTTAACACTTTAAGCTAATTAAATTGATTCCTATATATGTTAAAGTTACTGTTATAGACATTCTTTCCCAAGGTGTTCCAGAGAAAAGGACCATTTTAAGCCCTCATTATAATTTTCCTGCTCTTCAGGTGGTGGGATTTCCTCATGTGTTGTAATATATGGAATTTCTTAAGTATTATAGAAGTTAGTGCACACAAAAGCAAGATGCCTGTAATAAGCCTCTGAAATGAAAATCCAGATATTTCAAATTTCAAAGGCATCATATGTTCTTTCAGAGCCAAATTTATTGCAAAAAAATGCCCCAACCTGTTTATTCTTAATTTTTTATATCACTTCTCAGCCAGCAGAGTACAACTGGCCTGATCTACCCTCTGTACAGTCACTTGCTGTTAGGAGACAATCTGTCAGAAAAGAAGCAAGTGAAAGGGAGTCAGAGGAATGAGAATCACATGGCAAAAAAAGATGTGAAATGCTGGGAGTGGGGCAAGAACTCTGGAGATCTACTTTTTTTGCCTACCAAAGTACACATTTTGAATATTTCCACTCTGTGTGTTAGCAACACATCTCTGTGCCTTGAGTACTTCTGGGATTTTTGGATTCCATAAAAATCAACAGTGCTTTCATGCATTTTATTCTCAGGCATTTGAAAATCATCACAAGAACTTCAGGGAGCTGGGGGGGTTTGTTTGGTTTTTTACTGGGCTTTCTGTTTGGTTGTTTGGGCTTTTTGTGGTTTGGTTGTTGTTGTTATTATAAGCCATTTATATTTTCAGCTCTGCTAAATAGCATGAAAACAGCGTGGACGTGACACCCACATCTCTAGCTGGGTACCACCACATTCTAAACAGAGGGATCCAAGGCCACAGTCCAGCAGCAGTACTGTCCAGTGGGACCTTAAAGTGCTCAAGTGAAGCATGGTTTAAGTGCTTTGCTGGATCACTGCCCTGTGCATCCAAGACAGGTACAGAACTCGCAGAGAAAGAAGTGTGCAGTGAACATTGACAGCACTTGGAATCACATGAACCCTGTTCCATGTTACTCCTAGAAACAGGGAGCAGGTGGCATGGCTGGGCTTGACAGAATGCATAGATCTAGAGCTCAAAGCTGCAGGAGCTGGTTTGCTGCCAGTTCCACAGGCCAACGTGAAAAGCACTTGGTGACTGCAGATCAGCCTGTCTGTGTGAGCATATGTCACCCTATACATAATATATAGATTCAAAGTCTCTCCTCTAGTGCTGTATTCCATGCAAAAATGCTTCAACTTTGATGACTATAAAATTATCTTACAAAAACCTGAAAAACAGAATTAGGAAGGAGAAAACAATGAGAAATGGGAATATGCTACAAAATTTCCCCTATAAACCTGACGTGAAGGCTGGTTTGTCACAGTCCAGATTGTGTCACATAGATGCAGCCTGCAAAAACCTTAGGGATAGCTGGGATACTCAAAGTATTCCAGCAAAGGAAATAAAGCTCATCATCTCAGTAGCAATTGTGGAAGGTGATGCACTGCTCCCTGGTCACTTTGCAGGATCCTGATCAGCATCTTTGAGTCTAAACAGTCTTTCATGCTCTCCTGCATGTAGCACAGGCAAACCTGAGGCATGACACAGCCTGGAGCAAAGCATGTTCTCCATATGGAATATTTGTCACTAAAGTCCTTCCTACAAAGTCTCTTTCCCAAGTAGCCTGTTCAAGGCAGCAGCTGGATAAAGGGCTATGGCTTTATTTGCTTGTGTGTTAAGCTGTATGATCTGTACATGGAGAATTTCACTGAGTGGAAGAGGGATAATTGGGCAGGATCAGAGGAACAAGCCATTCGCTCAAGCAGTGTCTGAGAAACCAGAAATTAAACTCTGTAGTTCATTTAAAGGGAAATCTAGCACTTGTATAATCAGCTCCTGGTTGCCTGTGACTGGAGGCAATGTGAAAAGCCAGCCTGCCTTCAACCGCTGGCCAAGGACAAAGGAATACTGCGGCTGTTGGTAAGCACAGCAAACAACATTTGTTCCCCAGTTGTCTGTTGCTTGGCAACAAAAGCTCTCTGTACAGTTTTAAGTGATCAATGAGCTCTGGAAATGAAGAGGCATAATGATGCTCTCTTCAAAGCCTGTCGGAAGCTTCATCCCCATGGCAACCACCAGACCCAGCCTGACAAATTGATCACCTGATTCTGTGATTCTGTCTTCTTAAAAGGCTGCCTTTTTTGTTTGTTTGTTTGGGTTTTTTTGGTTTTTTTTTGTTTTTTTACAGCTGTGCACTCTCTGAGGAGTAGTGTTCACACACAGAAAGGCTGTTCTGCCCCCAGCTTCAGTTTTACTGGCTCACATTAATACAAATTAAATAAAGACCCAGAACTGACAGCAGCCTTGATACAAAATCCCGAGGGAAGCCTCCTGATGGGATTAGAGCCTTAGGGAATAGCTTTGCCCTCTGGACCAGTGAAAGTGTGCCCCAAATCTCTTTTTCAGAAAGGAGAGCTGTTCCTAGATGGCATCCAGAAACTCACTCCATCCTACATTTCTTCCATAACTGTAATGAAGCCATTTCTTTAAACTGCAGTGTTCTGCATATGACACTCCCCAAAAGACATAAGCAACAGAATCAAAATTTTCAGGAGGAATTTAAGTGACAGTCCTAAATCCACAGAGACCTAGAATTATAATTAGGCTTCCCTCCCTTTCCACCCCCTGAAAACACTCCTCAGCTTCATTTACTTTATGACACTACTGTGTGTCCAGCACTACTGAAAATCTGGTTATATCTTTATGTGCCCAAATCTAGATGAATTTATCAGGGCCATGCTGGAAAACCATGGCCTGTGCGCTGCAGGGCAAGCTGGAGGGATATTTGCATGGCTTCTTTTCTTTGTTAGCTTGTTCCTTTGAGCCAGTAGTCTAAAGCAAGCTAAACAGCAAGATGCAGAGAAGACATAATGAAGGCAATGGAGACAGGCCTGCAAAAATCCTTTGCTAGAGGGGAAAAAAAAACCTGATCAGAAAGAAGCCAGAAAATATACCTGTTGCTGTTGGGAAAGAAAAACAATTATTAACAGATGGAGATCTGAAGGGATTGTCCAGCAAGCCCTGGGCAGCAGATACTGAAAGGGTT
>JAWWTY010000019.1:17252980-17371333 GCA_035222235.1 Margarornis squamiger
TGAGGGTGGGCAGGCCCTGGCACAGGTTGCCCAGAGAAGCTGTGGCCGCCCCATCCCTGGAAGTGTCCAAGGCCAGGTTGGATGGGGCTTGGAGCAACCTGGGCTAGTGGGAGATGTCCTTGCCCATGGCAGAGGGTAGAATGGGATGAACTTTAGGATGTTTTCCAACCCAAACTATTCCATGGCTCTGTGATAACCTCCCAGGTGCCGCTCCCCCTCAGACGGGAATGATGGAAAGTAAGTCAAAATAATCAAATATTTTTCAGAGCTCCAGTATCTGCAAAACTGCAGTGCACGCAGGAGTCATTTCTGATGAGAGAGGTGGCTTTGTGGACGTGATGCCTGTGGAAAAGAAGAAGAGTTACGTTGGCTCCTTAAGGAACGGCGTCCAGTCGGACAGGTGGGATCTCTTTCCTCTGCACTTTCCTCTTGTGAGTGGTGAGTTCAGTGGCGTGACAAAGTCAGCAGATATCAGCTAGGAAGGCTGGTGGCCTGGACATACGTGGCTCAAGAGTGTCACTGTGAGTTCTGAGAGCCAGACAAATGGAGCGTGTTGGCCTCTCTTACCTTGCCCTGCTGAGGAGCTGCTTTCACATCGCTGTGAAAGGTGGGAGATATTGTTGAGCCTTGGCTGATTTTCTCACAGTGCAAGTCCATATTAATGTATTTTGCTGTGTCTTAATGTATTTTGCTGTGTCTTTGACACACGAAAGGATAGGCACAGGTATTTCTTCAGCTTTCAGCCTGGGTCGTGTTTTCAGGCTTATAATTGGAATTTCCATTCAGTTCTGCGGTGGGAGCTGCATTTGTATTTGTTGACTCATGTCCTCTCTTCTCTTTGGAAGAAACATGAGTAAATTAATGCCTTCAGGGATGATCTTTTTGAAGCTGGATTTGCCACCTTTGTAATATTTAGTAGTTTCTTTCGGGCCAGCCTTGCTGTGTTCAATTCCAAATCAGTGCTTCCAAAATCCCTCACCTCCCAATGATCACAGTGGTCAAGTCCCAGCTCATTCAGTCCTTTCTGATTTGAAACTTCTGTTTCAATCTGGAATGCATTTCTTTTTTTTTCCAGATATTGGTGTGATGGTACAAATTTCTCAAAGCTATCCTTGCAAATACAGAATTTCCCACCGTTATGGGAGGGGTTTGGTCACTGCTACCTTTGCCTGCTCTCCATTTTTATAAACACCACAAGAAATCCTATCAAGTTTGGTGTTTTATTTCTACTAAAGGATATCCCAAAATGCTCTAGAGCATCTTAGGACATAAAAACAGACTAAGACAGGGAAGCTATAGGTATTAAAAATGCAGCTTTTTTTAGTATAGACTATCAGGGTCAGCATTTTGCAATTTGGGAGATTGCATTTAGGAGAAAAACCTCCTGTTCCTTTGATTTTTTTTCTGTCTCTTTCTTGCTTGCACTTCAGTTTTATATTAACAGACAACTTTCCCCTTGGATGGCAGACTGCCCTAGCTAAGAATAAATGCCACTGCCAGCAGGGACATGCCACATGAGCAACCAGTGCTCATCTGGGGGGTGAGGGAAACCAAAGACCTTTCTCACAGAAAGGGATGAGTGTGGAGAGTTGGAAAGTGTTATTTACACTCAGCAAGAAGGAACAACTTCATGCTGTGAGATCCACCAGACTGTGAAATAGCCTTTCAAAGATTATGGTGAAAACTTCACCCTTTAGAACACTGGAAATAACCTTTGGTAAAGACACACCCCCAGAGATATGGGGAAAATTACCTATAGGATTTACTGAGCCTTTATTCTTGTTGGAATGTTTATTTTGTGGGCATATGAAATTTCATCTTTCTTCCTGGGATTTTTCAGCCCAGCAAGGCTGAAGAAATAGGACCTGGGAATGGAAACACCCCCTTTTCCCCATGCACACAACGACCCAGAACTGGAGTGGTTGGGGACACCTGTGCAGGCTGGAAATGAATACCCATATTTATTGTCATTTAACAGGAGGTGATCTGGCTGCTCTCCTTGCCAGCACCAAGAGACAGGCCAGACAGGCCCTGGGAACCTGCCAGCCTATTTGACAACTGTTAGGAAAAGCATATTCTTCATGCCCCAATCCCTGCAGAAGGGAGCACAGTGTTCCTGGGATAAAAGCTGGGGCTGTAAGAGAGGCTGGAGCCTCCCAGCTCCTTTTGTTGGCATTAGCACTATAGAATCGGATTTTAAACCTAAAACAAAGGTGAAATCATGGATTTGTTCCTCTCCTTTTTCATCCTTTATCTTTCTCCTGCTCCTGGTAGGAGGGAGATAGGAGAAATTTGGAGTTGCCTGTAGGTTGATCGCACTTTGGGTCTCCCAGTGTCATCATTTAGTTCATTCTATGTGTTTTGGTTTTTTTTTTTCTCCTTTTCTTTCTCTCCAGCTTGAAGAACCCTTCAGACGGCAACGCTTTCCGAATTTTTGCTGTGAAGCAGTAAATTCCCAGGGAAGGTGCAGGTTCCTTTGGGAGAGCGCTCTGTCGACCTCCGGAGACGCGACAGCTCCTCTGACGGCATCAGCTCTGACCGTACCCTCCTTGCCGATCTCTTTCAGGGAATTCTAAAAGAAAAGGGAGAAAAAACAAAAAAAAAAAAAGAAAAAAAAAAAGAAAAAAAAACAGGAGAAAAAAGAAAAAAGACACCAGTTCTGACTCAGCTGTTGTGGCTCAGCTGCTGTGACTCAGCTGTTCCCATCTCATGGCACCCGTGCAGCGTTGTATCTTCTCGTCTCGTGTTTCTGTTTCTCTAGGGGCATTCAGCAACGACAGACTCTTCTGACTTCCAGGTTGTGAGGTTGTGCTACACAGAACGGCGGTGGCCCAAGGGACAGCAGGGGTGGGGATCTCAGCCCGGCCCTGGAGGGCATTTTTAGGGTGTGAAGCATCTCCTGAGATGGGTGTGAGGACGTGGATGGCCGAGCAGACTCCAAAGCGAGCGGCTGTCCAGGCGTTGGACACTTTGAAATGAGAGACTGGTTTAAAAGTTGCATGGCCTGGGGAGAGGATGGGCTTTGGGGCAGTGGTTTTGTGTGGATTCTGTGCAAGAGAAGAGATGATCTGGGCTTTTCCCAGCGAGGGGGTGTGCCCCAGCACTGCTGTGTAAGGCTGCTGGGGCATCACGTGGAGCGATGGGGTCACGTTTGGGGAGAGGACGTCCTTGGCAGCTGGACATGGAGGTTTGGGGGACTGGAGCGGGGTGTGAAGCGGTGGCAGAGATCCTCACTGCAGAAAACAAGGCCACCACATACCCAAAAGAGCAGGTTTAGTGTTTGCTGGTCAAACACTCCCAGGTATTTTGCAAGCCTGGCAACCCTTGGGAAGTCAGTGACTCGGGGCTCCTGTGCTGGCACATCTCATCCTGTATCCCACGCCATTTCAAGTACAGTTACATGCAGTGTATTGTTCTATACAGCAGTGCTGGTTGTTCTCTCTGTAGTAGTTAAATAGTGAGAAAATTAATCTTATTTCTGCTAGGAATGGTTGCATCCATAGGAAGTGTGTTCACTTTCCCTTTGTGAAGCTCCTTGTGGTGTGTGCAGTTCTGAGACTTCAAAGATGTGGCCTAAATTGGGGTAGATGAATTTTTCCTGGCCAATTTGTGAAGCCAACAGATTCCCCCTGTCAGTGCTGTACCTGGGAACTCGATATCCAGGATGGCAGGTTTTGCAAAACTCAAAGGGTTTGTAATCATGTTATTTCATATTTTATTATTTATGTCTTGACATGCACCCAAATGCATTTCAAAGCCAAAAGAAGGGCCTACCATGACCTGCTTTTTTAAGGCAGGAGAGTATTCTCTCCTTTATAATGGCAATGATTTTTTAGAGTTGGTCCAAACACAAATCTGGTGGTGTTTTGGTGCATACACATCGAGTAACTTCATTAGTCATGAGGACACAATGCCAACTGTAGTTCTGCAATTCTTGTACATGCAGGGTCCTTCTGCTCTATAACTGAGTGATAATATTGTGTAAGAAATGGGGACATATTTCCCTCTGTTTGGCAGATGTCTCACAGCTGCTCTTAAGCTCAGACTATGTTTGGTTTAATCTAGACAGATATAAGAACCATCTCTTGAAGTTCTTTCAAAACACAGACCAAAACCATTTATATAATTAAGCACTTCTTTAATTCCGTAAACTCCATGAAATCAGCAAGGAAATGACACTTAAGTGACATCGCTCAGTTTGTCTCACCATTTGGGGATTATTTCTCTGTAAAAATCTGAAATTGGAAAGAGACCTTTTGTAAAACATGAAATTGGAGCTGCTTTGCATGGTCTCCAAAAGTGCTGCACAGAAACCCTTTGGGGTGGATAGAGTGAAGTGACTCTTCCTGTCGTCTTTGTTTATGTAGTATCGTCCTCCAAGGTGTACAGTGTTGACTTTAGATAGGAAAACTGAACTTATTTTTGTATTACTGGGTGAATTGAGGTTAAAACCAGCTGGACCATAGCTTAGAAAAGCTGCTGGTTGGAAGCGTTTGAGATGCTGGCAGGGAGATAAAGCTTCCCTGTTTCTGCCCACTGGGAAGAACTGGGATGTGCATGGTCTGGTTCAAGCCCATCCCATGAATCTGGGCTCATCAGTGGCCAAATGGCAGCCACAGGGCTGTTAGATGAGTTGGAAAGAGGAAGAGATGCAGTCAGGTCCACGGGGACTGCAAGAGCACATCAAACCCCTCGATGCTGCCGTAGGATCCCTCCTCCCTGATAACCACGGGTGGAAAGCCACGGAAAGGAAGGTGAGGGCTCTTGGAGTAAAGCCCAGGGGATCATTGTGAGCACATAAAAAGCCAAACAGCTTGAGATGTATCTACCTGAGGGAAAGGGGCCGAGGGAAGGGTTATTATTCCAACAGAAATATCCTAAAATGCTTAATTCAAGTTACAATTGCGTATTTTTATCTTCAGCCAACTGGTTTGGATTTTTAGAAACCGATGTTAATTTAAGTCTGTATCTGTTTATTTTTATATTTGTTGTACAAAAGAGAAATTGTGACTTTACTACACAAATATTATTCGAGGTCCTGGGTGCTATTAATTTAGACATACCTCCACCAGAATTAGGGGCGATCAGGTCCTCCGAGGCAGTCATGGTATATCAACTCCTCACAATGGTGTGTGCTAGCTATTCATAAATAGGTGGGACAGTACCAGTTTGTAGCCAAATATTTACTGATTTTATTTCTGATACCAAAACCTTTCTCAGCCTGGTGTATTTCAGTGCAGCTTAAAGATGCATCACGTCTTTATCTCACCAGATTCCTCCTTACCCCCCAGCTCAGCAGACTCGTAGCTTGAATCCTATTGCTCTTTGCCAAGAAATTGAGTTTTGAAGCCAAGGCGTTATTGCAGAATATCTGGCTCAACCAAATCTCCAGAAAACACGAGCAGGGCAGAAGCTGAAGCCACGGCTGGTGAGCTGGGGGGTCTGTTGGCTCCATGAATCCATTAATTTCTCCATTTTAAGACATTCAGCCAACAGCTGATTGAGGAGGCTCCAGTTGGTCAGTCGTGCAGTCTAAATATTTAGGGCCAGTTCATAGAGTTGCTTTTTTTTTTTTTTTTCTATGAAAAATGATGTATTTTACTTCCTATGTATAAAAGTTACTTGTAAATTTTCATGTGCCTTTGCATGTTTTCCAAGGGGCCGTGTGGTTGTTTATAAAGTAGATTTTTTTTTTTTTCTAAATACAGAATTGTAAAATATCTTTTTTCCCCCCCTTCCATTTTATTTTGACTTCTGAATTATTTGTGAAATAAAACCTTCCCAGAATGAATGCTTGCCTTGTCTTTAATGCTCAGCCAGAGCTGGGTTTGTGTTTAGAAGAGCTATTTGGGATTACTCCTGGGGACTAGAGTCTCCCCTGGAGACCCCAAATGAGATTGGGATGTCCAGAGTCTGTTCCACAAACAAATAAATTAAACTGCCCAATACCCAGACATTAAAAGTCAGCCTTTACCCCACCAAAAATAAGATGTATCCTTTAGTGAACCATCCTGAGAGTAAGGGAAGATCACTGTCTTTAAATCCCTGCAACATAAGGGCTGAAGTAGATTAATGGCTGGAAAGAGTGTTGAATGAATTAGAACTGAGCTGAACTCGTCCCCACCTGAGCAGGCTGTTGTTAAATGCTCCCTTTCTTTTCCTCAGAGGAAAAGTGCACAGATTTTTTTAATTCCCCTCCAAGTTTTCTCCAAGCTCCCACTTGCCGACAGCACCACAAATCAAAGCAAGTTGTTCCGTGGTAATTCAACCCCGCCCTGGTTAAAGGAGCAGCACGACAAGGAGGGTCATAACTCAGCCTCCAGGCTGGGAGCTCCATATGGGTTTGGAGCAAAACTGTGGGCTGAGCCACGGGAGGGGGTCCTGATTGACAAGAAGGCCGTGGAATTTTCTGTTTTCCATTACATATACAACCAGATCAAAATAAAAGCCAGGAGTAGCCTGAGGCAGTTATGGTGGAACAGTACTGACCTGTAAAACCCAACCAGGGATTGACAAGATAACACCATTATTGCGCTGTGGAAGGAAAAGTTCACGGCTGGTGCACTCCCTGCCATTCCAAACTGCCCATTTGAACTTGCTAATACCCAGTTTTTCGTGCTTTCTCTCCTCTGTTCTCACTGCTGCAGGAATAGCTCCGTGGCTGAAAACGTTTGGGAAGATTTTCATGAGCAAAGCTTAAAGGTAAGCAGAGGGGGGATTTCAGCCTAATGGTCACGGTGAGCTTCCACAGACCATCCTGTTAATTGCAACGGTTGTTTGATTTCCTATTTGTTGGTGCTACAAAATGCCCCAACCTGGGAGCTGGAACTAGTTGATCTTTAAGGTCTCTTCCAAACAAAACCATTCTATGATTCCATGAATGTGGCAGAGTTTAGGTCTCAGCTGGCCTAGAGAGCTAAACAGCATAAACCCCAAAACTTGAGGTTGAAGCTAACCCATCCCTTTGGGTTAACTTCAAATCCTTTGACCCTGTCTCTGTTTTTGCTGATGATTGTGTCCTCCTGCTCGAGCCGTGTGCTTTATCCTCTGCTCATCCACCAGAACATGGTGTAGTCAAGGATATTCTTTCTGTACAGCAGGGATGAAACCAGGTAAGTGAAGGTTTAGGGCAAAACACAAAGAGGCAGGACAAAAATTCATTTTTTTTTTTTTGCCCTGCTGGGGGTGGGATTCAGATTCTTGCTTTAGTGGAGAGGGCATAAAACCTGGAGTGTTGAATGAGAGTAGAGGGGAAGGCAAAGAGAAAACTACATGGACTTCAGCAAGGGTGACCTGTTTTCCCACATTGCTGGTAATCCTCTGGGATCAGCAAGAGGCTGGGCTCTCCCAGCTTGCTGTTTCAGGGAGAAATATCTTGTTGCTGGTTGTTTTGCTTTCTGCTGCCTGCTCCTCAGCCCGTGCTGAGCTCATCAGAGGCTATGTATAGCATGGGCATACCTTGGGGTGGGTGTCCTTCCAAAAACCCACAGTCATTTATAGGATGCACCCAGGCCGTGTTTCCAAAGCCATTTTGCTAACGAGGGGGTTGGCTGTCATTTACACTAAGGACCTACTTTAAGGCACTTAGGAGGCATTTATGCCACTTTAGGGTGTGGATAGAGCAGTGTAAAGAAGCCTCAGTGTAAACAGAAACCAGCCTTATATCTTGTTGACTGTGGTTAAAATAGGGTTATTGGAGTGAAGTCAACAGACGAGGTTTGCCTTAGGCAGCTCCCTCTGCTCCTCACCCTCGGTGCCATGGGAGCAGGACAGGGTTAGCCACAGTGTCCCTGCACAGCCAGGCACCTCGCAGGGGTGTTGAGTGTCCAGCTCAACACAGGGATATTTATAGAGGGTGAAAAGCCAGGAGGCTCAGGTGGAATAGGAGAACTGAAAGCAGAAGGGAGCACGGGTTTGCCAAATAAATTCAGAGCTTCAGAACGTCTTACAAGTGCTGCTTCTCTCAGGGTTTGGGGCTCCTGTGGTTTAGAGCATTTGGGTGACCGTGACCCCAGGAGAGGACCTGCCAACACATACACTGTCCTGGGAAGTGCTTGGCACTGATATCCTCAGGTTAATTTTACTTCAGCAGCTGCTCCAAGGCTTGTTTGTGCACATCTATCTTTTGCACACATGGGAGCTGAGAAAATGCCATCTATGACCTAAGCCAAGGGGCAGAGGACAACATTGTCAGAGACAAATATCAGAAGCAGCCTAATTTCCTTCTCCACCAGCTTAACAGGCTTTGTAAGTTGGGGGGAAAAAAAGAATAAACCCCAACTGATTGACTGTAGAAGGGTTTTTTATATCATCTCACTTGGTGTGCTTTAATCAAAGTATGGATTATATGAATGCAGGGGCCCTCCAAAACTGCATCAGTACCTGTGCAGGAAGAAAAAGTCTGCACAAATAAGGTGGCACTTGGAAGGGAAGAATACAAGGAATAGTAACAGATGGAGACCAAGCAGAAAGGTGTAATTCAACCCAAGTGAGATAAAAAAAGAATCAAAAGCATCATGCTGTGGCCAAGAAGATAACTGTTATGCCAGATGTGCAAAGAGGGACAGGGTCTAAAAAGCAGGTGAGAAACATTCCAGCTTTGCTCGGTGCTGCTCAGGTCCCTGGTGCAGGGTGGTGGTGTGTGGGTTTGGACATCACTGCCTGAAAAGTGCTCAGCTGGATTTGGGATGTCCAGGAGGAAGCAAAGGGACACCTGAGAGCCAAAACAACCCTCAAGAAAGGAGGAAAGATCGCTGAGGGTGGCAAAGGTGAGGAAGAGGATGCTTGAAGTGTGTAAAAGCACAGTAAGGGGAGAGAAGGTATTTGTTCTTCATGCCCAAAGGGACATCACTGAGAAGGGATGGGCTTAAGATGCAGTGGGAAACACTGAGACTGGCCATTAGTAAAGGCTCTGACTGGAACAGATTATCTTTATGGTCTTCTCAGGGTTTTAAGAATATACTGGATGGAAGCTCCTAAAATCAGATCCTGCTTTGAGTGGAGGGTGGATTAGAAAATGGCTTGATGGCCCCCCCTGGTCATTATTTCTATAATTTCCAAGGCTAAAGGAAACATGACATTATATGGGAAGGGATACCTGTTTGGAGCAGGATGGTGCACAGGCCTGGCCTGGCATTGTGCCATGAGTGATACAGAGATGAGCTTGTAGAAGTGGCCAGGTGAAGGTGTGCAGCATCATGCCAGTGTGGATTGGGGTGATAAAATCTACTCATTGCTCCCCTAACTCTGCTCTTCTGGTCTTGAGTCTGGGTTTGTTTGATATATATCTTTCTGTATGTCTTTTGGCAGACAATGAGTCCTGTGAAACCCTGGCGTGGCTTTGCAGATCACAGAATCACAGAATATGCTGAATTGGAAGAGACCCACAAGGATCATCGAGTGCAGTAGACTTGTGGACCTCCTGTTGTGTCTGAGGTAAAATACTGGGGATAACCCTACAAAAATACTGCTCTGAAATGCTGGCAAGGGGTGATTTAGAGCAGAGGAACCCAAACTGAGTGCTGGCTGCTGGGGAGCAGCACGGGCTGCTGAGATGCAGAGGAGGCATCTGGTACCAGTGGCAGGCATGTAGCACCATCTGAGGACAGGCTTTGGGGGGGAAGGTGGAGGCCATGGAAATTTTCTCTTCTGCAGAGTCATGAAACAATCCCAGGCGTCTGAGGGCAGCTGGCCAGCTCAGCAGGCTGTGTGTGCCTTTCCAGACACACGAGTGAAGTCAAGCTGACTTAAAGCCTTGCAGCAAAGCAGATGCAGGGAGCTGAGTAGCCTAGTGCTGGACAATGCTCTCCTTGGGAACAGCTCCATTCTCAGGGAACAATGATTGCTGGAACTCCAAAGCACTAAACTGGAATCTCTTTGGACACCGACCATTTTAACAAGAGCAATAAAGTTATGAAAACACCCAAGTTTTCATGAGCTCCAAAGTCTCTAGTCTAGACCAAGAAAAGGTCTTTAAGAGCCAGCATTAGTTGATGCTGTGGACAGCTCTGGATGCGGTTCCAGAAATGCTTGTGATCCAGTTTTAAGGAGAGTTACTGGAAAAATGGTCAATCCCTGGCCCCTTGGCCTCGTGCATGGTATGGCACAAGGGGGGCTCGACATGGAGGGGGTCCCTGACCCTCCCCGGGTGTCCCTCAGTGACGCAGGGGAAAGTTATGTGAGGTCTCTGCTCTTCTCTTATATAATCCCTGACTTCAGATAAAATTGATGCCAAGTACCCAAAAAAGGGATTGTGTGTGTTCTCTTCCCGTAACCCGAACACAGCGTTCGGCTGTGACGGTTTTGCCAGTAAAAGAGAGGTTTTTCCCTTGCCATGAGATGCAGATTTAAAATTAGCTGTGTCTCAGCAGAGCCACGGGCAGCGATCCCCGAGAGCCCCACGCTCGGTGGGGGAGGCTCCGGGCCAGAAAAGAGCCCAGCAGCCCAGTTTAAACAGTGACCAGGAAAGTTTGTCCAGGGAGGGCTCCCTGGCTGTTAAGAGCAGCAGCCTCCACTAGCCCCTCCAGCGAGAAAACCAGTCAAACTTTATAAAAATAATTCCTAGAGTAAATATCAGTGAGTCACAGATACTAAATATTAATAACTCATACACTGAATTATTAGCAGGACCAGTAAGGGAGGCCTTTTTTATGTGCAATATTACAGAATTGGGTATGTGTTCCTCTCTCTCTCTCTGTTTTTGGGGGTGGGGGGTTTGGGAATGCCAGCTTTTCCCATCTGAGACGTAGGTTTGGAGCTGCTCTGAGGGCTTGGGGCAGTGAAGCTGGTTGGTGTCCAGGTCCCAGGAGGGGAGCCTGGAAGGGACCCAGGCAGGGAGGGTGTTGAGCAGCACTCCTCACCCAAGGGTCAGCAGCAGTGGGGCACTGCAGGGTTTCACTCCATAATTGCAAATTACACATAAATGAGGGGCTTTTTTTTCATTGCCAGCCTGACCTTTTGGGGAAAAAAAAAAATCAACCCCAAACCAACCACATTTATGCAAAAAGTATCTGCAACCACCCAAACCCCCAAAGCACTTTTGTCACATTAAGGAGCAGAGAGGAGTGAAAGGCACCCCTCATTTTTCTAGCGAGGCAGCTTTAAGTAAAAAGTTTCGTTGATCCAAATGAAAAAAAAAAAAATAAAAAATTGTGCTGAGTTTTGAAAAGTGAAATTGCAGTTATTTCAGCAAGTCCTTTTCTTGTTTGAAAGCCTGGCTTCTTAAAAGTTGGATGGCGCTGAAAAGCAGTAATGAAAAAAATTTTAATGAATTTTTTTGTTTGGGTGGTTTTTTTTTAGTTTCCCATGGTGTATCCCTGGCATTTGCTGGCTCATATGGAGACTGAGATGCTGTCTGGGTGAAGAGAGGAGCAATTTTTTGTGTTGAAATTGAAAAGGAATGTCAGCTGAAGAAAACTAAGAGGTTCCAGGCAGAACTGCAGCCCAGAAGTGCAGGAGAAAGGCTTTTCTTGAGCAATGGAGTGAAGAGCAGGGGGCTGTGGCTCAAACTGGAGTCCACCACCTTATTTTTCTTAAATCTGGGGGCAGTTTCTCCTTGCACTTTGAACAAAAGCCAGTCCCCAAAATCCAGAGGGGTGAGTGGAAGTCAGGATGTGAGGTGATCCCAATGCTTTGAACCACCACAAACTTATTTTCCTGTTCCTGCTCAAAAGAAAAGTGTTTTATTATGCCACTTATGAAAGGCTCACTTTCATCATTGCTGCCTAAATTCACGACTCTGTGTCCTGCCTCTGCAGCCCATCCCACCAAGGCTGGCCCAGTGTGGCAGTGGGGAGCCTGCTGCCACTTAGATGGTCCCAAATTTCTTCTTGCTTCCTGTTCTTTAACTCCTTTCCCACCTTTGGGAGGACCCTGTGAGGGTTTTTAGCTCCGAGCAGTTGATTCGTTAACTAGCACAAGCATCAGCTTGAGGGTCTGCACCTCTTGGTTGCAGCATTTTGGTCCCATGTGATGCTGCAGGTGGAGGTTCCTTTCTGGGAATGGGCAATGGATGTTCCTCTTCACATTTTGCTTTTTGACCCTGGAGTTGTTCCAGTGCAAAGGGAGAAGGGACACTGTGGGTCTAGGGAAATACGTGATGATGGCAAGTACACATGGAGCCACTTTTCTCTTTCCTTGTAGCCTGAGGCTCTCACAGGTGTGGGACTTGAGTCCATGCCTTTCAAACTTGGTCCAGAGAGTGTCTCATGTAATGCTGAAACTGTCCAAAATTGGTAAGGACACATTTCTCCTTTCCCCTGAAAGCACATGGAAAAGTATCACTACCAGCTCTGCCTTCTTCCAGGAAAGCCATCTTCTGTGAGATAGCAGAACGTGGTCTCTCTTCCAGCTAAATGCAATGTCAAGGAGGCAAGAAAAGTATCAGAAGAGGAAGGAAAAAGGAACCAGTGACTCATCTTTTATGAGTGTACTGAAAATTACTGTAGATTTCGACATCTGTTTTGGCTGGGACAGGAAGTATTGCAGAGAGAGCAGAGACGCAGATCCTCTTTCTGAAAGAAAGGCTCAAGACCCCTGTCAGGATCTCATTTATGGATCCATTAAACCAGGGCCTGAGTTAGTCATTGCACTCCTGCTCGAGGTGTGCCTGCTCAGGGTTTGCACATCATTTCCTCACTCCTTTTTCTGAGGGCTGCTCCAGGGCCCTTGTTAAAATAGCTGCAGGGTGTTGGTGGGCTGGGGTGGAGCAACATCTGGGTTGTGTGTCCTTTGGGATTTGGATGGAGTGCCTTGCACAGCCCCCTCTGGGCACTGCTGTACCTCTTCCTGACCATAATCAGCCCTCATTAAGCCTCGTTAGGCTGCTGGCAGTCAGCTGAGTCAGGGGGTGATGAGATGGTGTCACACCTCATGCTGCAACCTCATCCCATGGTGCAGTGTGAGCTTTTTGTGTCTTGATGTGTTTTATAACAGCAGCAGGATTTGCAGGGCAGGAGAGACATTTACTCTTCCAAACCCAGACTCAAGATGTCGTGAGACGTGACCTGCGATGCACAGCAAAGGCAAGAAGGACATTTCCAAGTAAGTCCTGACTTCAGGGAACAGATTATAACTGTGGTGGGTCTGATGGTTGGTTGCATCCTCATAGATGTTCAGTCACTCTTGTGCCTCACACCAGGTGGGAAGGTTGTCCACAAACTTGTCATTGAATTAGTGCTGCAGGGACGTGGGCATAGGTTGCTTTGTATTGGATACACGTCAGGGGGGAATGAAACAAACTTTTTGCAAAGAGAGACCATGTTTTGATGAAATATATATGAGAAAAGCAAGAAAGGCTCAGGAGAACATGACAGAGCTATGGCAGTTCTTGACTGTATCAAGAGCAGACTTGGAGGTCTTCATGGTGTGCTGTGAGAAATGGGCCAGGGGGTGAAATCAGCCACCAAGAGATGCCTGTCAGCAGGAGCCTGCATTGCTCTGGGTCTCTGAGCTGTGAGCTCTGAACAGCAGGGCTGGGGAGAAGAAAGGTTGCTTGTCTCCTTGCTAAAGAGGCCAATTATTCCTTTCCAGAAGGAGGGAAGGCAGATGTGAAACAGCTTTCCAATAACGTCAAAGATGTTATTGCATTGTTTGTGGCCCTCTTTGGGTGATTCAAGATTTCCAGTGTTTGTGCCTCATCACAATAAAAGCAGGAGGTGCTCACATCCTTGTCCACCCAGAGGAACCAATGTTAACCAGGAGCTTTTAGAGCCAAGGTAACTAGATCCATGTGCTGAGGGATAGAGAAATCAGCCACATTGGGAAGCTTGCTCCATTTTCCTTCATTGTTCTTTTACTCCTGTTGGATCCCTGCACAAAGCCTGAGTCGCTTTGGAAAGGGAAGAAATGAGTGTTGCCTGCTCAGAAAGCCAACTGCTCACAAATCCCCCAAACCACCACGCTGGACTCTCAAGTTCCTCGTGTGGATGATTTCCAACTGAAATTCCCCATCAATTACTGCAAACGACAAACAGGTCCATCCTGCACATTTCACTCTACCAGGCTTGTCCTCTCCTTTATCTTGTCCTCTCTGCCACACTTGCCTCAATGTGAGCTTTATTTTTGGAATGAACATAAGATTGCCTGGCACGACTCCAGAGCACTTGTGAACTCAGGACACTTTTCATCATAGAGTGGGTAAACACAACTCTGAATTCCTTGTCCTGGGAAAGCACCTTGGTTTTGTCCATGCACAGCAGGACTCTTTGTATAGCACAGAGCAGAAATGCCCAGGTCATTTGGAGAGCTTTGGTCCCTGCTTTAGCTGGACTAAGGTGGGGCCATTTTCTGATCAAACCTTTTTTGGTGGGGAAGTTGAGCTGACATGTGAATTTTGTGGGATTTTAAGTTGGGAGTTGACTTTTTCTCTGGAAAAAATGAGCCCTCTCCTGGGAAAATGAGAGCGTGGCCAATCTAAATAGTAAAGAAAGTCACATATTGCTTGAAATCCTCCTGTGCTCAGGGAAATGGGCAGCTACCCTGCACTGCTCTTGTGCTTTGCAGAAAAGCCCTCCAGCCTGCCCTGTAGGAGTGTCACCTGCATTACATGGTTCTGACATTGCATGGTATGGATTTGGACAGCAGGATGGAGAGGTCTTGCATTATGCCCTGAACATTACTATATTGGGCTCCTTCTGATTTTAGGAGCACATCCTTACAGCCACAGTTTCTCTGCCTTGTGGTAAATCTTTTAATCTGTTTTGATGTCTCAGAGAATCTGTATAACTGGTCCCAGGTAACTGGGAAATACAATTTGTAAGCCTACTTCAGCTTGGTCAAATGGAAGTTTCATCCCAGAAACTTCCCCTTATTGAAACCAAACTGGTCTCCTGCACTGGGTTTGCAGCACTGGGAAATACAGTTTGTAACTCTCCTTCAGCTTGGCCAAAGGGAAAGTTTCATCCCAGAAATTTCTTTTCCCTTATTGAAACCAAACTGATATCCTGCCTTGGCTCTGCAGCCCTGGAACACGTGGCTGGGGCTGTGTTCTTGCCTGGAAGTTATCCATGAGACTGAAGCTGTAAGTGACTTTTCCAGGGTGTGAGTGGGACACTGAGTGTTTCACAGCAAACCCTCATCGCTTGAGGGTTGTAAATTGGCACAACCTCGACGCTGCTGCTGGACCTGCTTCTTGTTTTTGGCTGCAGGGATTTGCAGCCTCAAAGCCCCACACTGTTGGTATAGACAGAGTGAGATGCAGGCAGTCAACCACGCCGAGCCCAGCCCCAGATCTCACCCCTGACCTGGTGCAGAGCAAGATTTGGTGGGGCTGGCAGGTCCAGCCATGGGTTATGGCCGTGCTGGCTGGTTGGATTTGGGAAGAGCTGCCCTCTCCCAGGGCATCACACAGGCCTGGAAGCAGGAATGAACTTCACATGGCAGTGCTTCCAGCTGCTCCAAGCTCTCTGGTGTGCTGAGGGGCTGCTCTCAGCAAGTGCCTCACTTTTCACTCACTGCAGTGCTATTTCTAGACCCTGGCTTGGTTCAGAGAGAACAAAAGTCTGATCAAGCAGCAGGATGAAGCACAGGATAAATCCAGCTGTAATACAGATGTGAAGGGATAGAAAGCCTTTCGGTTCTGTCTGTTTATAAAACAAACCAGCCCCACTTCTTCAGCCTCCTGAGTGCTGTGACAGCCTCTCCCCCCCAGTGGAAGAAACAAATATCCCATTGCAAGAGATGTGTTTTGTACATACATTTACTTGCCACCTCAGGATTCTCTGTGAGTAAAAAGATGTGCACAAAGCAATTATGATGAGTGTAACAGTTGTAAATAAAAGAGAGAAACAATGTGTAATAAGAACATTTAACAGTGAACTTTGTTGTTATTAATCTGCTTGCTCAGGCTGAATTTCTGTGAAGAGGATGCCAAAGGATTTGTCCATTGGATGAACTGAGCTCTTCTCTTGGCGTTCAGGTTTCTTCATTTCTCCTGGAGTGCCCAACTGGAATTGCAGGTAAATGTCCTGAGAGACTCTGCAGCTCTTCTGATGAAAATTTGATGCCTGTCTCGTGTTTCCTGTGCACACAAAGCTGCAGTACATTGGGGCCATGCCATTGTCCTTTTCCCTTTTTTCCTATTGCAAGACTTCTTGGGAATACACTGTATTTTCTCTTCTGTTCTGCCCTCTACATGGTGATACGCTGAGCAAAGAGGATATGTTTTATATTATTTTGTTTATAAAAACACTCTAGACTGGTAAATAGCTACACCCTTCAGCAGTGTTTTCAATTTTCCCTTTGAAATACAAAACAAGTAATGAGTGCAACAAGCAGCTCTTCTTTGTCAGGGATTTTTCTCATTTTAGGGTACCCCGATAACTTGAAAATCAAAATGTTTCCAGAAAACGTGTTTGGGACATACCTTTTTAAAATATTTTTTTCTTTTAATTTAGAGCCATGTGAAATACAAGCTGTGACTATAAAGGCAAGACTGTTCATAATGCTGAATTCTTCATGCAGAGCAGAATATCTTTTAGTGTAGGAACTGATGTGTGAGCTGTAAAAAGACTCAGCAACCTGATAAAGTCTTTTGCAGGAGGGACTTCACGTGGTTTGTTTCTTACTAAATTCAGCAAAAAGCATTTTGTATCACAAACCAATAACTTGAGCTGGGCAGGGAAGAATTGTACCTTCAGACACAAATGAGTGGCCTGGACTAAGATATTCTTGTGGTGATCATTTCTTGGAAATGAGTGACATTTCAGGGTCCCCGCTATGCTGCTCCCAGCAACATGAAATGACCACAGAAAGCTCTTATTAACCAGGTCATGCCTGAGTCCCTGCCTGGTCCTTCGTGGGGTTCAGACGTGGGGTTCTCCTTGACTTCACTATGAGAGAACCTGAAAAATTAATCCCAAGGTGAGGTGGCCCAGCCCCACCTGATTCTAGCTTGGCCTTGCATCCTCATGAAGGGCTGTTTGGTCTTGCTGTGGCTGGGATGGTGTCTCCTAAATGTGCTGGACTCTGCTATATTGTCCTAGACTTCCAGAGAGGGTTTGTTATTGCAACCCAGTTTAAGGTCACCTTGAGAGTGGCTGGGCTTGGCACAGCTGATTTCTGGGCCCAGGACTTGGCTGCTCATTTTGAGTTTCTGACTGATTACACAAAACATTTTATAGATTAAGTCTGAATAAACCCTTCAATTAAGGTCATAGTAAATAAGATTCTAAGGTTAGAGCACTTTATGGCAAGCAGGCTTTTAGGAACTGGTTGTATTAAGAGTAAAGATTTGATTAGAGAACGAGGACCAGGAGTGGGAAGACAGGAACCTGACCTCAGCAATAAAATGCACACAGTTGCTTTTTTTCCTCCTTCTTGGAATCTGGTGTGCAAAGGTACAATTAAACAACATGGCCAACATTGCAGCAGGCCAAGGCAAACCGTTTGTGCTTTTCCTGACTCTGGGCATCTGCACAGAGTTTTGCTTTGCTGTAAAATTCTGGGCCAAATCTGCTTCCTTACACGAAGCACGAAGGGGTTGCAAGGTCAGAGCTGGTGCTGGGACCCTCCACTGGCTGGAGGTGCTGGAGGTGCCCCCAGAGGTGAACTGAGCTGAGCTGCAGGGCTCTTTGGCTCCCCCAACTCAGAGTAAGCTTTTGGACACCACCAAGCAGTAGGAGTTGAATTTAAGGCTATCTGCAAGCAGGATGTAATTTGGAAGTGCAAGCAGGGCAGATAGTCTGGGTCACATTGTTGGAGCTGGCTCAAAGCAGAGCAGGAGGGAGGTGGGGGGGGATTCAGAAGCAGCCAAACACCCACACGACCCCAGTGCCAACCTTCATTGCTGCTGCACGGTTTGATTTGTTGTTTCCTTAGAAATCCAGGCTGAGCTCCCAGCAGCAAATCATTTTCAACCTCCCTGTCTGAGCTAGAAAGGAAAGGCTCGATCCCAACAGTGAATACTTCCAATATCTCTGGAAATGCCGAGTGGTGTTTGAATTCTTCCTACCCTTCCTTCTTATCTTTCTGCAGGAGGAAGCCTGTCCTGGGAGCAGGGGGCACACACTTGGATCCCACTGCTGGAGTGTTAATGACACATCCCCTGGTT
This sequence comes from Margarornis squamiger, assembly GCA_035222235.1. Lineage (NCBI taxonomy): Eukaryota > Metazoa > Chordata > Aves > Passeriformes > Furnariidae > Margarornis > Margarornis squamiger. The sequence continues at coordinate 17,271,030 of JAWWTY010000019.1, forward strand.
TGCTCGTGAGGATGCAGGATGCAGCCAAGAGGGCTGGGAGTGCAAGGGATAGACACAGGGAGGATGAATCCTCATAGACCACGGTTCTACATTTGGCACCCATGGACCAGTTTGGATACTCTGCCCCACAGCAGGAGTGGGATTGCACCAATTCACCTGCTGGGGCTGCAAGGTAAGACCTACTGAGGCAGCAAATATTGCCATTTGCTTCACCTAACTTCCCCATCAAAGTATTGAAGCCCTACATTGAAACCCAAAGCAACACAAGTTGAAGAGACTCAGACAGAATTTAAGCATGAGCTTTTCCACTGGCAAACACCGAGTTATAATTCCACTGGCCTCACCAGAAATGTCCCGGTCTGAAGGCAGCATTTTCAGCCTGTGTTTGTGGAAGGTTTATGCCATTTTTTATTTGCAAGGTTTGTTTTCTCAAGTGAGAAAGAAACATCCAGAAATATCATGACTTCTACAGAAAACAAGCTGCACTAGGCCAAATAAAATGACAGTCTCCATTTGGCAGGGAGAGGAGGTGATGCAATTAACTGATTTTTATTAAGGAATGAGTAGAAAGCTATGAATTTGATCATTAGCCTTTTTCTGTCCAGAAATATCATGGCATACAGAGCAGAAAAGATAAACAGCTAGATGCTTTGGCAAAAATTACCTGTGCCTATGTCTATAGTCAGATAAAGCTCCATTATGAGACTTCAGAGATGAAATAATGCTCTAAAATAATTCTCCTTAATTTATTTTCCTTCTCTCTTCTACCGATTTCAAGTTTCCTTCAAATCTCTCCTATTTGCTGAATTTTTCTGTGGCAGAAATCTGGCCTGGTCTCGGGCAAACTAGAGCAAAAGGGATGCTTTAAAAATATTCCAGACAGACAATTTTCTCTTTGTTGTTTTCTTGATGATATTAGAAAGCTCAAGGTGTTTGTGTGAAATCTCTGCCACTGTGACGTGGAGAAAGCAAGCATGGTATCCTCCAGAAGAACCAGAGCTGGTGTGTAAAGCTCAGAATGAGTTAAGGTAAGCAAAAGAAATCTGTTGAGGCTTTAAAAACTCCCTGTGTCTCATATATATATATATCTAGAGTTTGGGTTTGGTTTTGTTTTCTCCATGGAGATCCATAAAATCATACGTACCTTAAAGCACCCCATGGTCTTTGCTGAGCACCTGGGCTGCCTCTGCATCCCTGAGGAAAGACAGACATCCCTGGGGATCCCACAAAGCTGCTTTGGATGGCTGAGACACCAGAGGAGGAGGCCAGCTCTTAAGTGAGCTGAGGAAAGTCTGAGCTATGGCAGGAACAAGGAGAATAAACCAGACTAAAGTGGTGTTAAGGGCAGCCACCCCCAAGGTGATGTTGTTGGACTTGGAGAAGCACCAAGGGAGACAGAGGGTTTGAAGGGATCCCATAAACCCCTCCAGGTCCTGTCACCCCATCTGAAAAGTGGGATTTGGTATCTCCAGGTGTCAGCATTGCTGCTCTGTCTCTCACTAGCCAAACCCAATAGCTCTCCTGCCTTTATTAGCCGGGTGTGGGTTTCATTACGTGTCTTTCTGAACAGTTTTTCTGGCCGTGGTTGCCAAACCATCGTGTGTGGCTGCCCCAGCAGAGCTCACATCTGTCCATGGCCGTGTTTCCCACCGTATGAGCACATCTGTTCTTGCTGCTGCATCTGTTTTGGAAGGTGTATCAACAAACTCCTGCCGGGTCTGACCTCGCAGCAGTCCAACAGTGCAGCAGCCACCTCTCTCATTAATCAAGCCCATGTCATTTGCTCCATTTAGCAGCAGCTTGGTCCTTTTCTCTCTCCCCTTGGTGAGCAGCTGAGGCGATGATTGCACAATTTCTGGGTTACCTGTGGCAAAGCGTGCAGTGTTGCTCAGGATGAAGTCCAAGCTGGCAATGTTTTGCTGCTTCAGAGGTCCTTGGAGGACAGTCCCTTGCATGAGAAGTGCAAATGAAACCCAGAGTTGTCTGAGGTCACGGCACCCTGAGAGTTGCCTTGTGTTAAGAGGCAGTTTCTTCCTTTTATTTTGGTTTTGTTTTTTGAGTGTCCTTGGTACTGTTTCTGGATGATGGAGCTGGCTCTGGTGGCACTGGTGGGCCTGGGTGTGCAGCTGCAGAGCTGTGCTGACACAGGAGCTTTTTGAGAGTTTTCTTGAAAGTGTTCTTTATGTTTGGCGGGTGGACAAATCAAACAGACACAAAACATCCTTCTCTTGGAGGTTATAGCTGATCCATCCACCACAGGCTGTTAAAACTGAGAATAAGCCCATTGTCCTGAATGTTTCTGTGTCTTAAGCCTGGAGAACTGATATAATTTGTTTCCCGTATCATTTCTTGACCGAACCACGCTCTGCACAAGATTTTATCATTTCCTCATACAATAATAACCAAATCTTTTCAATTACATGACATTCCTCGCCCAGTGCAACCGACATCCTGTTTGCCTTTCCTGCTGCAGCTGCACGGGGACTCAAAAGCTTGGGGAATATTTTCTCCAATCTCCTAAATCTTGGGTGTAATTCGGTAGCTGCAGCCCCTGCCAGCTTTTGGAGCACCTCCCATCTGGAGCAGGGCACACGTGGCTCCAGGAGACACTGCCCAGTGTGGCTGTACATCCCAGTAATCCCCTGGTTGTCTGCATCCTATTGAGGACAGAGGGGATCCTGCTCTGCTGGGAGCTTGGAATGCCCCCCGAGCTTTGCCTGCTGCTGCAGGAGTGCAGGTGCTGCAGGAATTTTGTTTCTACGGAGCTCAGGCACAGCAGGAGGCAGAGAGGAGCATTTTGGGGTGAGATCTGTGCTTTGTGCAAAGGATGCCCTGGGGGTTGTCGAGATCACTGGTGGGGCTTCAGGGGAGCTTCAGCTCGTGCCTCAGTGACTTGTTTTGCCTGCACTCGGTTAGCAAGGGTGCAAATGTCACCCAAATGTCACTGTGCTCCTCAAGTGCAGTAGCAGGACGTGCTGCAGGGTAGCACATGAAGGAAAAGGAGGGGTGCAGAGTTAATTGGGACAGAGATTTGGCTCTTGCACTTGGCATCACTGCTCACACGCTTCCCCCTGGGAGCAGCAGGGCTGTGACATCATCACCTTTTAGCATTTGTTGAAGGACATTCATAGAATCACAGAATATGCTGAGTTGGAAGGGACCCACAAAGGTCATCGAGTCCAACTCCTGGCCCTGCACAGGACCATCCCCAAGAGTCACCCCCTGTGCCCCAGAGGATCATCCAAACCCTCCTGGAGCTCTGGCAGCCTTGGGGCCGTGCCCACTGCCCTGGGGAGCCTGGTCAGTGCCCACCACCCTCTGAGGGAAGAACCTTTCCCTGATATCCAACCTTAACCTGTCCTAAAATAACTTCAGGCTCTTCCTTGGGTCCCGTCACTGGTCACCACGGAGGCTTCTTCACTGAGCTGTCTCCTGCCCATTCTGATCCCCTTTTCTTTAAATTTTCAGAAAGATGAATGTCTGAAAATCTTAAGGCAAATCAATCCCACCTTTTAATAAAACTCTGACTGTGACATATGGCTGAGTCCTGCTTGGTGCATTCACACCTCGTGCTCTGTTGCTGGCAAAAAGCTCAGGGTGTAATTCATGGCTCCTGCTGCTCCCACGGGACAGGGCAAAAGGGACCCTGTTCTTTTTGAGAAGAACTTTGTGCCAAACTGAAGTTTTTTCAGGGTTTCATTGATTAAGCTGGCATGTTGTTAATATATATTTACTCTGTCTAATATATATATATATTTATTTACTGCTGCCTTCAGGGTATTTGATGCAAGGAAGTCCTAACAAACAACAAGTTCATAGAGTTCTTAAGCCTGAGGATGTACAAGGTATTTGTGGCAAATAATGCCAAAGGACTCATGTGCTCCTCGAAGAATTCTTGGAAAGCTGCTTGTTGCCTGTTCCTTGATAAGGATCTTTATGTGTTTAGCTGTGAACACACATTTCCCATCTCCTCTTGCTGCTTTTCTAGTTTAGGCAAAGTAAATTCTTGTTCAGACGCTGTGTTTTTCAAGGTTTTGTTTTCTCTTCTGCCTTCTTTGGAGTTTGTGCCCATCACCTTTCCCATCCCTGCAGGAAGGTGATGGCTGTGTGGGCAGGGTGGAGTAACCCCGGAGCAGTCCTCTTACTGCAGACCTGGAGGAGGACGGGTTTCTCTCAAACCACTTTGTCCCCCTGGCTCATTCAGTCTGTGGCTCCATCTTGCTCCTGGATTTTCCCCTCCCCTGCAGCCCCTGCCCCAAGTTCCCCACTCACACTTGGTTTCTCTTTTCTAGCTGCAGCGCTTTGCTCTTTGTGCAATTTGGTGTTTTTCATTTCAACAGTTTTCCAAGAATATTTGGAACCAATCCATAGCTGGTAAATCTCTCTCAAACCTTCCTGCTGTGACACAACCTCAGCCCTCACAAGTTCTCTCCTTGTTTCTTTATCCAAGTCCTGAGCACAAGCACCACCCAGACCAGACTCGGGGCTCTTCTACCCAAAGACCCGACTCCGAGCTGATAAAAGAGAGCAGGAGGTTTTAATTAGTTCCACATGGATGTTCAGGGGGTTTTGTCCCTGTGTTAGCTTAACCAAACGCCCTGCAGAGTCTCAGTATGAGTCTCAGGGAAATAAATCTCCAAAACTTTGTTTCCCCTCCCCGTTTGCTGGTGCCCTGCTAGGAACATTATTCATCTCTTAGCTAAAGGATGCTGTATTTTTTCACCTCTTTTGATAAAAACCGGCCTTAGCCCAGACCTTTACTATTTAATGCTGATTCTGTACTTCTCCACGTGTCCCTTTTCCAAGCAATAACCCTGTTTTTACTGTGTCCAACACAGGACTGCCTCACCCTGTGCTTCACAGAGTGAGTGAGTGAATCCCTTTGCTTTTGTTAGGGGAGAGAGAGATGAAAAGCTTCAGCAAAACAGGAAGCAATGACAAGATGTGGCTTTATTGGATTATTAGCCCTGGGGCAGGAAGGTTGCATGATATGGTGTTTCTGAAGCAGCAGCAGCAGCAGCATCCAAAGGTCACTCCAAGTGTCAGGCACACACTGGGCTGATTTCTTGCAGTTCAGGTGCCTGATGTCACAGGCTGTTGGAAGCCACATGGTGGGTCATCAGCATGACTTCTGGTGGCCTGAGTTACAGGCATTTGGTGGAGAGTTTGCTCTTGCTATGCAGAATTTCTTGTGCAAGTTTCTTTGGTAACTCAGGACCCTGCTGCTGTCAGGCTGTGCCCTTTGGTGCAGAGGAACATGTCATGGAGATGGACTGTGAAGGCTTTGATTTTTATTTTCTGGGGTAGAAATCCCTACCTGAGCAAGAACTGCCCAAATGGGCTCTGCATTTGAGGTATTGTGCAGTTTAGGGAAGATCAGAGCTCAAACCAAGAGTGGTTCAGCTGCAGCAGTTCTGAGTCAGACTCTGGATGAAGGGAATTAACTGTCTGGTCCACAGATGTAGCAATTAGAGGAGTTATTCTCTTTATTCTACTTCACTGGGGCTCATATTGCCTTTTATTTCTCTTTGTTCTACTTCACTGGGGCTCATATTGCCTTTTATTTCTCTTTATTCTGCTTCACTGGGGCTTGTATTCCCTCCTATCATGGGAACATCCTCTCAGAAATACCTGAAATATATGAATTCTAATCCATCTGGGCTAGAAATTTGTCGAGTAAATGACAAAGTGAAAGGATTCTCTATTTATATTTCCTGTTCTTAATTGCATTATATAAATGTGATTACACTTGATAACGATGGAACACAATGTACCAAACATCCAGGGGGGAAAAAAATGAGATTGGAAAGAAAACAAGCCTCATTCTTGAGTTCAATTTGGACTCTTTACCTTTTAAATAAAACCATCTGTATTTATATTTTAAAAGTTTGTCAGGGACAGATGTTGACAAACTGTGCTGTTTCCTAATCAGTAACTTGGATGGTGACCCCCTTGTGCAGCCAGGCATGTCCTTAGCCCTCCTATACAAAATAGGGGTAAGAAGCCAGAGAAGGCAATGAATTGCCAAAAAGCTTTAAGAAAAAGAAGGAAAAATGAAGGAATGTACACTCCTGGGATTGGAGCCTTGGGAAAAACAGGCATTCATCCTTGTTGCAATCAGGTAGGCTCAGCTCACATTAAATTGGGTACATTAATATTATGGAGACCAATAAACTCTTCTCACCAATCTAAAATATCTTTTTCTTGATTTCAAGCACAAATTTTAGGTGGGAACATGGGCTTTCCCTAAGCCTGGAGTGTGCTTGGATCCTTGGCTTGGTTTATATCTACATCCTGATTCTGTTTTAACTTCGGGGATTGTTTGTACACACACAGAAAAAGAACAATATGTTTTCCGAGTCAGTTAACCAATTCCAGTTAATTAATGCTGATGAAAGTAAGGATGAAGAGAAAGAAGGAAAACCAGCAGAGGCTCTCACTCAGTTCAGCAATTTGAATTCACCCCCAAATCAGCTCAGGGCTGTTACTCAGGACAGAGGGAGTCGGGGTGCCCACAGAGCAGGGTTAAATCAATTGTCCCACAGTCCATGATCCAACTGAGCTTGCTCATTTCTGTGGCATATTGTGGAGGCTGAGCTGTCATATGAAGTGCAGGCTCGTGACAGGCTCAGAAACATGTCCATTTTTTGGGACCTCTGACTTCAAAGGCCCCAAAAACCTGTGGGTTTCCGAGGGTGGGAATTAGTCACCGGTTCCTAAGCTTGTGTGTTCCTCCCTGAGCATATAAGGACCTTTGATGTGACCCAGTCCATCCTTCCCGTGTTCCTGCAGTCTTTTCCCCTCTATTTTAACCTGGGTTAGCTCATTGGGGTTGACCAAAGTGAAATAAAAATGTTTTCTTTCTTCTCAGTGTAGACATAACATCAGGCACCCTTGTTCAAACAAAATCCTGTTAGAGTGGCTGCAATTAAACAGAAAGGACATGGGACCTGCTCTTTATTTTGAGTTCTTGCCTTTACAGTGATTCAGATTGGCTTGGATAATAAAAATAAATCCCTCCTCTTCTTGCCATAAATCAGTGTGTTCTGGCTTTTTCCTGCAGGGAGGGACTGTCTGTTCTGCTGCCAGTGTTATTGCCAGTGCTTTGTCACAGTTACAGGACTTGATTCACTTCAGGGACAGGCTGTTACCTCATGGTCCTTCTAACAGTCTACAGGAGACTGAGAGGACCTTCAGGCTGAGAGTCATCCCCTTTGGCATCTTCTCCTGTCTCTTCTCTAACCAAACTGTTCTCAACAGGAGCTGAGCCTCAGAGGGGTTTGTGTTTTGGAAATCTGGCCTTTTTTTGTCTGGATTTACTGAAATGTGGGACAAATGGGCCATTTGGAGCAGAAGATGGGGCAGCTGATATCCCTCAGTGCAAAACCACTGCCAGGGCAGTGTGTGCGCCTTTATTCTCAAACCACCCACCTTCCCACCCTCTGGTTGCCCCTTTAAATCCAGGTGCATCCTTCCCTTCCTTCTTCATCCCTTCCCAGCACTCAGTGTGTGGTGTAAAGGTTTGCTACACTTGCTCCTTCTTTTGCTCGGGATACAGCAGGCAACGTTTGCCTCTGCAAACCCAGGATGCTCATTCACATTGGCTACCAAAGTGATGCATATCAGATCATGCAAATTGTGGGTTTGCTGCTGCCAAGAACTGGAAGGTGCAGGCAGAAGTTTGCAGGCTCTTCTACCTCTGTGAGAAGGGTGGTTTTCCTTCGGGTTTTTTTGGGTTTTTTTTTGTTTTCCTGTTCAGTGTCATCTGTCTGAAGGCTTTAGAAGGAATGCAGAGGAGTTACCCAGTTTCAGCAATTGGGGCAATAAATTAAGGAAAGAAAGTGTGTGGTTTTGATAGGGAGAAAACACAAGTATGGCCATAACAAAAGAATCATCATTGCTCCTTGAAATCTAGAGGAGTTAAAGAGTTCATGCAGAAAAATGCTTAACCAACTAAATTGATTTCCACAGAGGGATTGCAGTCACAGGAAAAACATGATTGCAAAATTTCTCAGGTTTACTCCATCAGCAAGTTACCCACTAACGCTGCATTTCAGGAATGCACATAAATGCATGTTTCTATACAGTCAAATCCAAAATAGTGTGAAAAAGACTTTAAAGTTCCACTAAAATCACACAGGACATTTGAGGTTGGATGGGACCTCTGCTCAAAGCAGGGTCAACAAGAGCAGGTTGCTCAGGAGCAACTTCGGTGTAGATTTTATTTAATATTTCTCTCTCTGAATTGTGACTTCAGTTTTATTTTTGTATTTCTGAGGTCAGTGGGATGACAGGGAAATGGTTTGCTCCCTTTCCTCTTGAATTCCCATGTCTGTGACTAATGCAGTGGCAGTTCAGATGATTTGCAGGCTTTATATTTATTGTGAGGTGGCAGCAACCCTGACACTTCAGTAAGGAGTGCCCGTGACAAAACCAGCATATTCTTGACTTCTGACTAGTTTGAGTCCACCAATAAAGGACTCATTTAATGTTTGAATTATTTCTGTCCCTCTAAATAGTGCCCAGCTGATGCTTCTGTGTAATGTGGTCTGGTGGGGATAAGAATGAGCAGGAAGAGATGATGCAGTGACTGTTCAGGAGTCAGCACTGAGAGAGGAGCCACTCAACAACTGCACTCAAATGCTGGACCAAAGTCTTGGAGAGGCTGTGAAATCCCCTTTTTTGGAGATTTTCAGACTTTGGCTGGATGAGGCCGTGAGTAACCTGATGTAATTCCTTATAATGGAAGGTGTCCCTGCCCATGGCAGGGGCGTGGAACCAGATGAATTTTCAGGTTCCTTCCAACCCAAACCATTCTGTGATTCCATGGATTCCAAAGTCATCCCTGTTCCAGCAGAGTCCAGCAGGTCCTGTCAGAGGCCCCTTGGAGCCCACACTACCCTGTGATGCTGCAGCTCTTGCAGCTGGAGCTTGGAGGATCTGATGAGCCCCAGGGTCCCACACCTCCTCAGGGTGAGACCTGCACAGTGCCACAAACCTGGTTTCTTCACAGGATTCCTTTTCTTTTTGAAATATCTGCTTGTTTTCATCTGCCCTGCTGTCTCTGAGTGAGGGCAGGCGGGCTGGCAGCTGCCAGTGCAGATGGAGGGGCTTGAAGGGGTGGAATATAAACTCCAGATTATTGTCTGGACTGGCTCAAAGTGCCATCAGGTGTGAGGCTTGGATGGAGATTTGTGGAGTTTGACGCCTTGCCCAGACAGAGCTCGAGTTCAATCACTTAAAGGCATGTCCGGCCAGACAGAGCCATTGTGTCTGATCCTGGAATGGGAATATCCTGCACTTGCTCTCGGGGCCCCAGGAGTGTTTGGCTTTACAGGTCACTTCATTTCTTTCTGGCCCTGCCTGGGATAAATCGCTCATCTCCTGCACTCAGCCCTTTGCTCGATGCCTGGGGGTGTCCAGATCTACCTGAGATGGTTTGTGCCTTTTTGGCCGGGGTGGTGCAGCCCCCAGGCTGGGAAGGAGTCTGGAATGAGCTGTGTTTGTTTGAGCCTGCCCTCTTGCTCCTTAGAGAAACCCTGAGGTGGAGGGTGTGGAGCTCAGCGATGGCATCGAGGGCATTTATTCGGACACAGGCTGAGACTGAGAGCATCGATTTTTGACTGTGAGAAATGAAGCTGGCTTATATTTGTCCCATTATTTATGCTGTGATAATATTACATCAGTAAAATATCCTGCTTTGGCAGGAGCAGCCCATGATCCCCCCTGTCTAAATCTCTGTCAGAGATGTTCCAAGACCTGAGCTGTCACTGCTGTGTCTCTTCTTTAGTCTTTACACCACAGCAGCAACCACTGGCAGGGCCGAGCAGACAGCCCAGGGTGACTCCCAGAACGGTGACTGCAAAAATATTCTTATCCTTTCAGCTGGGCCAAATCACAGCCTGATCCATCAGTGCCTTCTCTTCAGAGATCAGGTTGAGCACCCCACCAGCACACCATTCATCCCCTTCCTGGTGACACATCTTGGGGGGCTTGTGGCCTCCTGTTTGCTGCAGAGCTGCCTTCACCAGGAAGGAGGGGTGGGCAGCAAAGTATGACCATTTTTGAAGGCCTGGAGAGGCCAGAATAATCCTGCCTTGGGCTTGGCAAGGCAGGGCATTGCAGCACATTCCTTCAGCACTGTAGCTCGGGGTTGGGGCTGTGCAGCCAGATGGTGCTGGCAAGGCAACAGGAGTTCAGTTTGTGTTTTTTGCTGGGGGAATGAAGATTAATACCACCAACTGCAAACTCAGGGAGAGGGAGTTTTAGGAGAGCAAAAACGTCCTGACTCTGAGCTGGGCCAGGAATTAATATCCCAGTTCTTGCAAGAAATACAGTATTGTCTTTCCAGTATAGCCAGGGCTGAATAGTTACTTCTCATCTGAAAAGAATAATATCTCTCCGGCAGCAAACCCAGTCAGACTTGGATGGCTTTGCTTTTAGGTACAGGTGTCCTGACTCTGTTTCTGAACCCACAGGCTGGAAGGAGTCCAAGGCTGAAGGGAGCATCATTCCCCAGCAACTCGGAGCAGATGTTAGAGAAAGGATGAGAAATGCAAGTCAGTGTTCCCTGGGACAGGCTTATCCAGGTATTTCCTAGGCTTTCATTTTGTTTCTGGAAAGCTCACGTGTGTCCTGTGTTTTGGTTATTAATGGATTTCCACTGCAGTTGGAGGGGAACAGGTGGACATTTGGCTGGCTCATTAATTAAAATGAGGGGGTTGCAGCTTTAAGATCAAAAAGTGTGAGTCCAGTTATAGGACAAGAGGGGTGGGCAGTGCTGGGTCCTCTGTTTGCTGCATGTCAGTCGCTGGCCAGCCAATGTGTCTGTGCAGGCTCTGACAGTCGATGGCAGGGGTTCTCCCTCCCAGCTCCTTTGCATCAGCCTCACCAGAGTTTCTTATAAATGCCTTCATTTTGTAAGGCTGGCATGTTTTCCACGATCCTTCTAAAATAATCTTTCAACTGGTTGTTAGAATGTTGTGGTGGCTTTTTGTGGGCTCCTTGAAAAGAGTCCCAGAGTTACAAGGTACTTCTGGTCCCATCAGCCCTTCAAACTGACACAGTTTGGGAGGGTCTTGGGTAGAACTTGCTTGGAACTGGGCAGGCCATGACTATCCTTGGACAGAACTGTTTGAAGAGTCCTTCAACCAGTGCAGTCCTGGACACAGCAATCTACCCAGGGTATGGAGCAGGAATGTATGCACTGTGAGTTAAGAACCCAAAAATGTGCAATTGAATTCTCCATTGCGACCCACTTACCAGAAACAGTCATTAAAATAGTTATTGGGCTCTCCACTGCCATGAGGAATGTTACATACTGTTATGTTTTCCACAGGCAGAGAGCCAGATTCGAGCCAGAGTCAGCCTTGATGCCTTTTATTTCATGCAAAGGGAATCACAAACGTGGGGCTTTCCTTCCAAGCCCTGCAGTGAGCTCTCCCAAGGCATTCCTGCCCCCAGACTGGGATGGCCCTGCTCTGAGTCATGCAGGAGGACCCACGGGAATCCACTCTGAATTTGCTGATGGTCTCACCTTTAAGGGTAACAAGAGCAGCACCAAACCCCAAATAAATGGTTTCAAATGTAATGCATTTTTAAAATCTAATAACTTTTATGTTCTTACTGGATAGTGTCTCCTCCCTGAGGAACTGTTATTTTCTCCTCTTTCATGCTTTTCCTTTAAAGCCAAGGAAGAGCCTTTGCAAAGGCAAAAAAGACCAAAAATCAAACCAGCAAATGACAACTAATTTGTTCCCAGAACCTGGGGATACACCGATGTGACAGAGGTCCCACAGCACGTGGGAAGTTCATGAGAAGGTGGTGCCAGTGGGACTTTCTTGCTCCTTTTTCTCTGTGGGTTTGCTCCTTTGTGTCCATTGCAGGTGAAGGACCTGGGGACATTCCCTGTGCTACAGCCACTGGGACTACAGGACTGTGAGGGGTAAGGATGAGCTGCACTGGAGAGATTCTGCTCTCATTGGAGCACCTCCAAAATATTTTAGCTCTCCAGCTGTTGCAAAATCTCGATGTAAAGTGCTGAGATGCCTCACACCTTTAAGCTGGGCCTCCTCTAGAGCAGATCAAACACTTGTAGAAGTGGTGGACAGTCCTAAATCCAGGAAAATCCAGCCTCGAGCACATTGAGGGACCTTGTAGGGAAATTGAGGCACTGGCACCCAAACTCCCTTCTCCAGCTGCTTGTTTGTGCATCTCCTTGTCCTTCATCTGTTGGGGAACACACCTACGAGGTTTGCACACTTAGGGAAGGTTCATATAGGTTAGATAGAGAGGCTTGTTTAAAATCCAGGCTCTGATGGTTAATAGTTTCCATCCTGAACAAGTGTCTGAGCATTCAGCTCGCATAAATCTCAGCTCCATGTTCAGCTCTGTTCCAGCTGACGCCACGGCAGGGCGGTTCTTCATTCCAACAGATTTCTAGAGAAAGGCTTGATGCACAAAAGAAAAAAAAAGAAAAATGAAATAGGCAAAAGTACAAAAAGATTAAAAAAAAAAAAGGCAGAAGATGCAGCCAAGACATCAGTGATAAAGTGGAGCAGAAGAGCCAGGCGGGCCTTGGACGGCGGCGCAGGACATCGTGTGCTGGAGCAGGAGCTGCTCTGGGAGATCAATATTTGTTGCCCTCATGGTCCAAACGTCAAAGCACTGCATCCCCAAGAGGCAGAAATCCCTCGTGGAGGGGGAGCGATGGGGTGTGACGTGCAGCCAGCAGGGATAGTGTAATGAGTCTCTACAAGAAGATAAATGGACCTTATACTTGGCTTTTTGGTGGCTGCTTTTCTTGCCTTTGGCTCTGCTTTCTGTTGGTGCTCCCGTGCTTTTCTTCCATGTTCCACCCTCCCTTTATCCCAGGATTTCCTAGGCCTTGCAAGCAAAAGTTGTTGTCACTCTGGGTGATGATGGCAGCTCCTTTCTAGGGCCTGGCTGAGGGTCACCTTTTGGGCCAAGCAAGGGATCACAGGGCCTTTTGTCTCTTCTCTACCCAGCTTTGTCCACCACCATGGGAAGAAGAGTCAATGGGAAATGGCTTTGCTTTCCCCCATGTGTAGCCAGGGGTGGATGAAGGCTGGCAAGTCTTTGCCCATCAGTGCAGCTGAGCAAGGGATGAAGGGGGCATCTGATCCTCTTCTCCTTGTCCAGCAGACACCTTGGCCACCAGCCTGTGAGTCTTAAGGTCACACAACTGCACACTCCCTGCTTACTCAGGGATTGCAAAGGTCTTACTGCCCCCCTATAAATCCAGATTTCTGCTCTACTTACTGTATCTCTCATTAATCCTGACTGTCAGCTGGGCTGCCTGGTGGCAGCAGTGTCTGGCTTCATCTGGAGAAACTCAGCACAATTTATGTCATATGTCACATGTTCATAACAGGTCAGGCTTTAGCAGCTTTTGGGTTGCCTAACTCAAACATTGCTGTTTGTTTCCTGCCACAGAAGGAGCTTGCTCACAGTATTTTTGTTGTCTGGTGGAGGCTTCTGTGTTGCTCTCTGGCTTGCAAACCTGGCTTTGGCATGAAGATTAGATGACAGAAAGGGTTTCTGTTTGCTTGGAAGATGATGACAGTGGGACCATAAAGTCGTTGCTGGGGTAACAGCAGGCTGCAAGCTACAAATCAGCTGTCAAAGTAAGGAAATACTCAAACTCAACCCAAACCAGACTTCATTTGTCGTGTCCTGGGGAGCAGAGGGAAAAAGAGGGTCCCCCTGCAAAGAAACACAAGGGGAGACAGTCCCAGGGAGGACAGATAAAGGTGTTTGGAGCACTGAAATGGAGGCCACAGCAGCTCTTTCTAACCACCAGTGCCGGGCCTTAGCAAGAGCCTGAAACTAGTTTTTAAGAGTGTGTTTGGTGTGCAGCCAAGGAACTTATTCTTGCTCAAACTTTTCCACTCTAACTGGCAGAACTGTGCGTGCGCACGGAGGATTGCACAACGCCGTCTCCCAGGGCTCCAAAGAGCAGGGAGGAGGCAGAGAGCATCCCAGAGAGATCCCAGCTAGCATTCCAATTAAACAGCTTCAAAATGTAAATATCAGTAAAGAAGTACCTGTGTACATACACACAGCTGGCACGAGTCACTCCGTGCACCAGCTGTAAGGACTGGCGTTCACCTCTTCAAGATTGACTAGGCAATATCAAGCCCAGCTGCAGGAGAGACAGGGAAAAGATGAGCCTTGGTTTGGTTTGGAAATTGCTCTTCTGTTGGGTTTGTTCTGTGGGTAGGAGAATCTTTGCCTGCTGCAGCCTTTCCCTGATGGATCACTGGAGATAAGCAGAGCTCCTGTATATTTGTGCTGGGCAACTTGTTGGTTTGTGGTGCAGAGAAATTGAGGTGAGATAAACCTCTGGCCCCGTGTAATTTGGACTCCCACTCCCTTGGCACGATAAAACCAGAAGAAAGATTCCTATTAGGCTTTAGAGAGTATTTGAATGAATTGATTTTGATCATGCTTTCCCTGCTCACCAGGCTCAGCACAAATCAGGGAGATAGCCCAGACCTTCATATCTCCCCCTTATCCTCCCCAGCTGCTTTTCATCTGTTCACAGAGAGACAAGAGTAGCCTTTTGGGAGAGGAGCAGAGAGCAACTAACCCCAGCAAGGCAATTACAGTGGGGGTATGGAGGGCAGAGGAGCACCCTAAAATGATCAGTACAAAGGAGAGTTGCATTAGGTGAGGAAACAAATTATTGAATGGTATTTCCTCCCTCCAAGTTGAAACCAGTGATGCTTCTGCTGTAACTCACTTGCTGTAGCAGGTTTGTATTGACTTTCAGATTGCACGGTTTTCACTGGTGAATTTACAGAAAACAGTGTGGGTTTTTTAATGGTTAGAGTGTTTTCAAGTGGAGGGAAATAAGAGAAAAGACTCTTGTGTAAAAGCTTGCAGAAGGATAGAGCTGAAGAGCATTTGATTTAAAGTTCAGGAGTGTAAAGCTCTGCCCAAGTTACCTGCCATAAATTTTAAGCTGATCTTATAGTTTTGATGATATACTTTTTATGGTGCATTTCATGCCTCATTTCCTGGCAGATTTATAGCCCTTACACAATGCTGGATGAGTGACTCCACATGCTTCATGTCAACAAGTTCTTTTTCTTTTTTTTTCTGTCCCTGAAACCCCTGCTGGTTAAAATTAAGTCATATTTCAGTCAGAGTGCATTTGCTCTTGTCATTTCTGAACTGCTCTTGGTCATCCCAGAGAATTTGGTGAAAATGGCCCAAAGAGGTTTGACTGTACAGATGGAGGGCAGTAAACAAAGGCTGGTATTCCTAGAAATTCCAGAACTCAAACTGGGCCTTTCTTTTTTATATTTGTATATATTATTTTGACCACCTGAATTTTGACATGATTAAAGGGCAAGGTGAAGCCCATCCTACACCTACGGGGTGTCCTTTCCAAAACAATCTCACCTACAGAAACAGAGAGAGGAGAGAACAATGCCACCTTTTACAGACTTACAGATGTGAAAATATCTGCAAACACAGAGTAGCCAACAATAACCCAACACAAACCAGGAGCTGCTGGAAAGATAAATACCTTTACACTGGGCTTTGAGTAAACACTGGGGCTTGGAAGCAAGTGCAGATTTGCCCAAATGTCCTGGCTGATGCTTTGCCTCTGATAGGTCCCATCACCATCCTTGCATCACTCTGTCCCACCCCAGAGTTTTACACCTATCAAAGCCAGAAGCAGTAAAAAACCCCAGTGTTTATATTTATTTCTGAATAAACAACCTGGTGTTAATGACACCAAGGCTGTGGGGCCAATCCCTGCATGGGCCATTCACTGAAGAGCTGGACTTGATGATTCTTGTAGGGTCCCTTCCAGCTCAGAATATTCTGTGTTTCTGTTCTGTGATTCTCTATTTTATATCCATTTCCAAAATCCTTACAGGGTCTGACTGAGGGGTTCCCCTTTGGCATATTCACAGACACAGGGCAGGCAGAAGCAGGAGGAACCTGCCCAGGATGTCACATCACAGCTCCAGGGAGCCACAGGGCCACGTCTGACAGTCCCTGGTGCACCTGACTCACACAGGATGTGGCTTTTTTTCTGCCAGCTTGCAGAGTATGGAGTATGGAAATTTAGGCTATTAATCCCTAAAAAGGGCAAGAAGCATCTCTGTGAGGCTTTGCCAGGGTGGTGGCTGTTCCCACAGCACGAGGAAATGAGTGGCTGCAGCAGAGGGAAGCAGGGATGATGATCATCTTTCTTTTTAAGGTGATCCCTCAGGGATGTGCTACAGCTTGGTGGCAGAGTCATCCATCTCCTGTCCTTCATGCAAGGGCAGAGACAGGCACATTGCTGAGACCTGCTGGGGTAATTAATCCCCTGGTGGCTCCATCAGAAGATGTGGCTGGAGGGACACTGCTTGGATCCCATCAAAATGTTACCTGAAGCTCTCAGCGAGGCAGAGTGTGTTCCAGGCATGGAAAAACACCTAGTTTATCCTGGGAGCTGCTCTTGTTTTCCAAACTGAGAGCGTGCTTGGAGGCAGCAGGACTTTGTAAATGGGCTGGCAGATGTATCAAGTGCCCAAGACACCTGAACACTGCTGGTCTGTGGTGGGGACGCTCCCTGCTCCCCACGGAGCCACTCACAGGCTGCTTTGCTGAGGAACCTTTGCAAAAGGGCAGGAATGGCTGTTTTTCAGGGAGTTGTTTCAGGAGCAGAGATTTACACCGTGTTTGACAAGAAGAAACTCTGTTTTAGCAGCTCCTGGTGGCATCTCTGGGGCTGCAGGGAGGGAGCTTTGCTGCTTTTCCAGTCCCACATGTTTGGCTCGGGGGATCAAGTGCTCAAAGAGACAGGGACTAGACTCTGATCAAGGAAAGGACATCTTGTGAAAACATTTAATTTCTCTATAAAAATGACAGTCACTTCTTTAAGGCTGTTCCCTGCCCGTTCATGAAGCAGAGCTAAGAACAAATTCCTCCTGTGCAGCGTATTTCTTTTTACAACCTGAAAAGCAGCTTATGGATTTTCTTTAGGCAGCGCTGATTTATCTCCCCCCCTTCCTCTGCTCCCAGAAGCAGTTCATCTTCTCTTTTTCTTTTCTTTAAACCTGACCTTTCCAAAGTGTTCCTTATAGCAGCCCAAATGCTGCCTGTCCATCCTCCCACTGCTTTTCATCAGACTAATGAGAATCACTGCAATTAGGGCTGGTTGCTCTCTCTTTGATCCTCCTGTTGCTTTGGCAATGGGGCTTTCAGCAGCAAAGAGAAGCCCAAAGCTGGATTTTAGACCTTTTTGTCTCCATGTCACAAAGACCCAAGCACTTGGTCATTCCCTCTCTGCAGTTTGCTTTCCTGGGGCACGTAGCATCTCTGTGTGTGTGTGTGAGTTGAAGCTCTTGTACCAAAGGGTTTATTTGCTCAGCAGGCTGTGGAGTGGCTGGAAAAGTTGCTGTGGGGACCACTGGCATGTAAAAGTGCAAGAAGGAAGGAAATAAGATGATTTCCAAACTCCAAAGGAAAAAAAAAAGGGGGAAAACCAGACTGTGGGTCACAAATATCATTGACTTCCCTCCCCCTGGTGTTATCCTTTGTGGTTCCTTGCTCTTGCCCCCAGCAATGCCTTTGCTGGACCCCTTTGCCCTCTCATCTCTCTTCATCAGGCTGAACATGGGATTTGCCAAAACCTTTCCCTCCAAAGGCTGTCAGAACCCGTGAAAGTGTTCTGGACACAGCTTGAAAACAGAAGTTTCTTTGTTTCCCTTTCTGTGTTTTTCAACAAAGGTCCAGCCTTTGCCGCAGGGGGAAGAAATGTTTTCAGTTCATTTCCCCGACAGCTGCTACACCTCACATGTTCTTCCTTCCTTCAAATGCCCTCCTAGCCCCATCCCCACAAATCTTCCCAGGAAATGCTGCCTACTCTATATGTCTTCTTCATTGTCCTGCATTTTGGTTTTCTAATCTAGTTAGAGCTGTAAATTCTCCAGGGTGAAGGACGGGGTTACATCTTGGCAGTTTGTCTCTGATAAGACTGAGTTAATCTGGGTTAGATCACCAGGAATCACTGGTTATGCCAAAGGGCTGCTCTCGAGAGTGCTGGTGTGGCTGCAGCCTCTGAGGTGTGCAAAGGAAAGGGTCAGATTTGTGTGCAATTCAAAGCAAACCCAGAGTTATGGAAATGGGTATTTATAAAATAATGGTCTTTGGAGTGTCTATTTCCCTGCAGAAATGGGGTTTGGTCATGCTTTTGGCATGGTAATGGTGCCTCTGTGCATGTTTATCGAGGTCCAAGTGCTCACATGATCCCAAAGTTCAGAATTTATGAGAATCTTTACATTTTTCCTCTCTTCTGTTAGCTGTGCTTCCAGACAGACCACTACAGAAGCCCAGCAGCAATGGAATCAAAGGTGGTGGTGTTATCCAGCTCAGCTAAGATAAATTTAAATTTATTCCCTTTCAGTGCAGTTCCAGGAAATGACAGAGGTAAAGATAATTTTGCCTATTATTATGTGATGACAGTCCTACTTCTTCTTAAAACGTCACTAATGATTCAAGCCCTGCTTTTCCACCCAGCTCCAGCAAGGTTTGATTATTTCCAACTGGAGGGATACATAAAATCACACCAAGTCCTTGCCCTCGATGGTTCCTCGTGGCTGGTGGTCTGGCAGCAGCTCAGATGCTCCAGGGAACACCTAAGAGGAGCATCCTGGAGAGCCTGGAAAGCCTTCCAGTGTCATTCAGCTCACTGCTCTCCCTCAGCCATGGCACACAAACACTCCCAGGGGCAGGGAGAGCAGTCCTGGTGAAGCAGCTCCTTCAAAGGGGGATTGCAGCTGCAACCTGGATGCAAAACACTGTCAGCCCTGCCCTTGGAAGAGGGGAAATGTTCTCAGAGAGAGGGATGGGACAGAAAAAACAAAACCCAGAGAGTTTCCTGCCCTCGTGCCAAGTTTTATTTTAATCTCTCCTGGGAAAAGGCTGACCCCCTTTCCTTAGGGAATGATGTGTAACCCCAGAGAGAAGCAATAGCCATGTCAGATGAGCTTCTGCTGCCTTTGCTTTGTCTGGGCAAGTTTTGTCCAGGAGCAGAGGAATTAATGACCAGCATAATTAATCTCATGTTCGAGTCTTTCAGATCAGCCAGTGAAGACTGGAAGCAATAATTGCATGAGTAACTGCACAAGGGAAGGAGCACATTGTGGTGTCTGCTGCAAGATCCATTTTTCTGGAAACAATGACTAAGCCAGCTTTCCCCGTGGAGGATTTGAGGCACATCCAGGCTGTGTGCAGGAATCGGTGCTGAGGATCCACACGCTGCAACTCTTTTCACTCCCGGAACTCTCTGGCTTTGCTTCTGGGCTGGCAGAACCCCATTCCCCACCTCTGGTGTCCACTGCTTTCCTGCAGCTGCTGGGAAGGGATCAGGGGAGGTGACACCACAAGCCTTCTGCTGCCAGCACGGGGCTGTCCCATCATGTCACCAGCCAAAGGTGTAGCAGGTTTCCCTTGGACTCAGTTTTCAGTCTGGTGCAGAATTTTCTCACCTGGTGTGGCTGGGAAATGTTGGGAGCACAAATCCAGAGGGAGTGTTGCTGCTCTGATATGTTGCTAATACCAATCACACCCCAAAGCTTTGCACTCAGGAATTAGGCTGCAATTCCAGGAAAATCACCCTTTATGTCTATAATCCCTACAAACAATGGGTTCTAATCTATCAACAGTGGGTTTAAAAGGATAGATAAGGTTGTAGCAATAAGGAAAATTGCAACAGTAATCCCCTCTCCAAGCAACTCCAGGGCAGTTGTGTTTAATTGATTTAACCTTGCTTCAGCAGCCTATCCAGCTGCAAGAGTCTGAATATTATCCAGAAAGACAAAAATGACCAGGAAGAGGTGGGTCATACCCAATATCTGTCCTTTCAGCACCAGGTTTCCACAGGGAGAAAACAGAGGAGACCAACAACAAACAATCAAATCCAGACATTTCCACCACTACTGATGTCAATTCAAGTGTCTTTATGTTTCCTTTAATTCTCCTTTTCAGCGTGGTCCAAAAGTCTATCAAGGACTGTGGCTTAATTTTCCAGTGGTTTGTCAGTATAAAAAGATGCCATTTCCACCCAGGCTGTTGTTCCCAGTGTAAATATGTTTTTAGGCACAGAGCAACATAATCCTACAGATTTGCAGAGAAGCTGCAAACCCTTCTGGCAGTGGCTGAGGCAACATAAAGGCTCCGTTTCCATCGCTTCTATTTCTGGAAAACCAAAGGCCATTTATCTCCTCAATTCCCGTGAGATTTTCTATAGCTTAGTCAATAACCATGAATTACTGCTTGGTTGAGCTATTTCAGGGAAAATGCAGAGGATGGGAAGAGGATGTGTCTCAGCAAACAACCAGTGTCTCTAGTCTGGCTTCCAGAGGGGCCCATAGCAATGCCCTCACCTCTTCCCTAAGAATTAATTAATTGAAGAACTGAGACTTGCATTTAAAACTCTGATTAACAGTAAGCTGAGATTTTGTATCACTGATCTCTGGCTGCTGAAAGAATTCCATCCATGCATGCATCCATGCATCCATGCATCCATCCATCCATCCATCCATCCATCCATCCATCCATCCATCCACCTCTCAACCTGCTGGCTCTGGAAGGTGATGGACCAGCCTGAGGTAAAGGAATTCCACGTGTCCCCTGTGCAGCAGGAGAGGACCCAAATGGGGATGTGCAGCCATGGGACAGGGAGAAGATGCAAAACCCCTCCCAGCCATGGCAGCTCCCTCAGTCCTGGCAGGGACAGGCAGGACTTTTTTTTTCCCACAGACATTCTGTCATTGCAAAGATTTCCTTGAGCAATTCCAGACCTAAAGAAAAAAAAAAGAGGAGGGGGGGAATATTTAAGTTCTTCTGACTGGACCAGGAGAAATTCCTTGTGGTTTAACTGGTTAGACTTAGCTATGTGCTGGCGGAAGGCCCAGGTTGAGGAGTGATGGGAGATGTGTCCATCGCTCTGAGAGCTTTTGGGGGGTCCTGGAGGGGCTGTCTGGGTGTCCCTCAAACTGCTCCTGCCCCAGGGTACCCCAGAGAACACTGGCCAAGGCTTCAGGCCCTTGTGTCATGATGTGTGGGACACGCTGGGTCTTCATCCACTGCTCTCCTGAGATGTGCCCATCACTGGTGACACTTTGGCAACGCCTGAGCTGTTATTTGATTTATGTTTGCAGTGCAATAAACACCCTTCTATTTCTTTCTGCCCTTAGCACCTCATCTGGGTTTGTAGGAAGCCTTATGTGTCTGAAGCACTTTGGCAAAAGTAGAGGGCAAAGTGGGGTTATTTCTGGGTTTGCTTTTTTTTTAAAAAAAAAAACCAACAACCTGAAAGACAGATGATTTATTTATTTTATTTTATTTTATTTCTAGAAGAGGATGCTGAAGGACGTGTGAACCACTCTGCAAGGTCATCCAAGGAAGACTAAAGGAATTAAAGAAGCCAGAAATTAGGTATATATAATTCTTCCCTTGTTATTTTTTTCATGATTATTTGGAGAAAAGGAAGCTTATAGATAAAATACTCTAATTTTTTGGTGAGTGTATGTACTTAAAAAAATTAAGAAAAATAGGAAACTCCCCTCATTAGAAGGGAATAAAAAGAAATTCCTGATCTATTTCTTATGGAAGATTTTCCCCTCCTTGGTATCCGAGCAGCTGTTTTAAATTACATGATGACTTTGAAAGTGGAGTAATTTCTGCTGGGAGTTTACCAGCTCCTGGCTTTTCTGTCCAGAAGAGCTGTCTTGTCTCCCTGTAGCCTCTCTAATTAGGCTGTAAGTTTGCAAGAAAGGACTTCAGCCTCTCAAGTTTTCCTGTTCCATCGCCTGATTTCACATTCTATCAGGGCAACAGTGGCTGCACTGGGGAGCCCTTGGGGTTTTTGCCTGTTTTTGCTGTGCCCCCTGCCAGTTTGACTGGTGTCTCAGTGAAATCCCACTGCCAGGCTCAGCTTTTCATGTGATCTTTGCTCAACCCAGTGGTTCAGTGAGGTGTTTCAGCTTTAGGAGATCTGAAATCTCTTTGACAACTGTTTTGCTAAATGGTTAAGGAAGAGTGAAATGAGTTGGGCCAATCCCTTGTTTCCAGAGCACCACGAAGGATTCACCAAGAGCAAAGGTGGGCTGAGAAGAGCTGAGCTGGCATTTGGCTGGGCAGAGATTGGGTCATTGCTTCTCTAAAGGTACAGATGTGGATCATCCTCTGGGCAAATTGTCTGTAAACAGGAGATCTGTTGCATCCTCGAAGGTCTTGTCATTTCAGAGCTGTTTGTAACTGAAAGCAGATAAACTGAAGCCAAACTTCTGCATCTAATACAACAGAAGTAGAAATCATCTCCCTAAGTGCAATTACTGATGTAATTATAATTACTGATGCCATGATAATGCCTCACTTGCTCAACTTCTTTCACTGGCTCAGGGCCTTTGTCTCCCAGCTCTTCCTTCCCCAGTATTTCTCAGACTCATTGAACTATTCCTGTGTGTTGCAGAGGAATAACTGAGCTTTTAGAGGCTTTAGAATGTAGCTTGGGCTGTTGGTTTCTGCCTGGCCCTTCCTTGGTGACTCCTGCTCTATGTCACTGCTGGCCTCATGCCCTCAGGCAGTGAAGAGCAGAGTGCCAGCTTAAGCAGCCCTCACTGGAATGGAAACTAAAGCCAGCTGATTTGAAAAAAAAGAGAGTTGGAAAGGATATAAATTGCTGCTCTGGTAAGGAAAGTACTGGAAGAGGGTTGTTTGTGCCAGTGCTGGCTCCAGGAAGATGGAGCAGACAGAAAGGGCTGCGTGTTTGGGTTTGAATTCTCTGCACCAAGGCAGAAACCCAAGACTTGCATGCTGTGATAAACTCCCATGCAGACCATCAATGTGCACAAAGCCATTTTGCCACACAGCTCTGTCACTTTGGGCCTGAAGAGCTGTGGGGAGGGTTTTGCTGTTGCCCTGAGCAGTGCTAACAATGTGCTGGGCTGCCTCGACCCCAGAGACACGAGAAATCCTGGCAATAAAAGTGCTTCCTCCAATAACACCTTCAGCACTGCCATTGCTTAATGGGCTGTGAGGTCACCTGAAAGCAGCTGCTTCTCACCATTGCAGAGGACACACAACTCCTCTCAGTCAGTTTTAGCACATGGAAAACCACAAAATAAGTGAAAAGCAAGTCGGGGCTGAAGCATGACATTCCCACCTCCACAGGCAGGAAACGAGAACGGTTCAGCGGTGCTGGCATGAAAGGCACTGAACTCAGCTCCATCGACTTGGGAAAGCAATAAACACCCATCTCAGCAGGGCTGGAGGTCACTTGGTTCTTCCTGCACACCCACTGTGGTTCTCTGGATCCTGGCTCCTGCCATCCCACGGAGGAGGTTGAATAACATGAAGGATGGGCTGTGTTGGCTAGAAGATTGCTGAGGCATGGGACTTCTTTTGTCCATAGGGCAGCAAAAAGAGGCATTCTCTGCTCCAAAAAGCTCCTTAACCCAAAGAAGCAGCTCTACAAAGGGATTATTCCTGGTAGAGAAATTCCCGTGGCCCCACTGATAATTCCATCCTGTGTCACGAGGTGGAGACCCACGAGCCAGAGGACATGGACTGACCATGGAGGAAACATCTCCTGGGCAGCAGCAGGCCATGAAACTGCAATGAAACCAACCCCAGCTGTCCTGCACATCAGCTGGAGCACAACAACCCTTAGGCATGCCACAGGACATGGTCAGCAACTGAAGTAGAGAAAATTCCAGAATAAAGGAAGACAGGTGGGCTGCCAGATGGTCTTCAGGCACATTTAGGGCAATGGAAGGGTTTCAGGGAGCCTTTTTATTTTTCTACACCTGAAAGAGGAAAGGCTGCCTCCAGAGCACGGGCAGCATTTTGGTTGCAATTTCAAATTTTCCTATTTCATAGAATCATAGAATGATTTGAGTTGGAAGGGACCTTAAAGGCCACCTAGTTTCGACACTCCTATTCCCCAGATATGACTATTTCCTATTCATATCTGAACAAACAAAGAGCAGGTGTAGAGCTGAGTTTTATTCTGGCACTCAAGATACCAGGGTCCCAGGAGCTCAGACTTCAGCCTTCAGCTTCATTGCTAAAAGGAAATAGTCAGTGCAAGCTCTGGTTATGTTATGCTGGACCTTTCAGGAGGGACCTCACCTAGTGGGAATGCTCACTCCTTTCCAACTCTCCTTCTTTTTGCCTTCCCTCGAAGAAACTTGTAAACAAATCTGATCTTCTGTTTTCGTTCCTGGAAGACACAAGTCCTGGAGAAACACCTTCCTTCACTCCTAAAAAGACTGTGGCACAGAGCATGAATTGTGGTGTGTCCTGTGGTTGGTAAGAGAAGGTCAGAAGTGGGCACCTCTCAGGAGACAGGAATCACAAAATCACAGGCTTCCCTCTTCCTTCTGCTGCATCCAGAGATGCTGTGAGTGGGTTTGTTGTCCAACAGCAGCTCAGATTTCAGGAAAGGCAAGGCAAGAAATTCCTGCTCCCTATTGTTTGTTCTTCAGGATGGAGCTGAGTGTCTGAGTGTCCTGCCTGACTCTGTGGGGAACTTGTTTCCTAGATGTGCTGTAAGAGAGGAGCTGGAACAGAGAAGAGTTTGGCTTTTTCCCCCTGCAGCTGGGAGAGACAGGAATATTGCTCCATTGTTGCTTGCTGCAATTCACACCCCTTTCTGAATTAGTTCCTCCAGGTTGGTTGTTAATTTTAACCAGGTTTTAGCTTGATGCTTCTAATTGCAATACCATAAAATCACGGACTGGTTTGAGGTTGAAGGGACCTAAAAGCTCATCGAGTTCCAGCTCCCTGCCATGGGGGCTGCTCCCAACCTGGCCTTGAACACTTCCAGGGCTGAGGAAATCTGCAGATAAAGTCATAAAAGATGTCAAGGATCAGACATGTGAGAGTGTCACAAATTAATTATGGCTACTAGGTATGAAATAATGATTTACAGCTCTTTTTATGACTGGCTGATATCTTTTAGTGCTGCAAATGTGCACTCTTTAATCAGTGGATTTCCATTCACGTTTCCTGTGGGGATCTGTCCAAAAAGGCTCAGGCTAAGAGGCACTTTCTGACCCAGAACTGTTAAGGAGGTACCAAATCTCCACAATAATCTGGTTATACTCCCTGTTTTAACCCATCCAGCAAAATCATAAACTGTTACCATACAAATGCCTGTTTGCTTTCCTCTGTTTTCTCCTCCCTTTAGGAGCTCCCTGGTGTGTTTTCACTGGCTTAGAAGGGGTTAGGAGCAGGGAATGGTTATGGGGAGAGGATGCCATTTTCCAGGCTAAAGCCCCCCTGATACAGGTCTGCCCCACTGGCACCATATCAGATCAGCACAGCAGGAAGGGTACAGGAGGTCACACCAAATGGAAAGCAGGGGAGAGATCCCCATCGGTTGTGTGCTCAAATATTCCAAGCAAAAAGGTGACATCAGCCATGTGTTCCTTTTCAGAGACAAGGAGGACATCAGGAAGGCTCCTAATCCTTGCTAAGTTGCCAAAGGATGGAAACTTGAAAGACTTCCAGGGAGAACAGGGATCAAAAGCGTAAGCATTCAGTTTTGGGGGGAATAAACTTCCTGTCCCATGGGAGAAAGAACCCAGCCCTGTAGCTCAGTGTTATATCTGTCTCTGAAAGGTATTTGAGTAGACTTCTAAAAATACTCTCTTAGTCAGTTTATGGTGATGGTTTCTGAGTTCTTTCAAGTGTTTTCTTTGAAGCTGTATGAGGATGGATGAGACAATTCACACCAAGGGAGCCCAGGCTGAGAGCAAGAGGACATAACTCAGAAAGGGCAACTCAGAAAGGGCTCTCCTAATCACTCTGCAGAGCTTCTTTTTTATAAAATAAATACATTCTTAATCAATCTGAAAAATGATACAAAAAGATCACAACAACGTGGACTTACAGGAATGTACTTCGAAGAACACATTGTGCTCAAATATTTTATTTTCATTGCAAAATATTTTGAAGTGGAGATTTCCTGCAGGGCTATTTACCCAGGCTGTGTGGTTTAGGAGCTCTGCAGAAGGTTTCAGGAGGTACCTCCTGCCTCACAGGGGCTTGGGATCTGAACCTCCTGAGGAGATTGAGGAGCTGAATCTTCTAAACAGACAATTTAGGCTCTTAGGGCATCTATCCAGCCGTGGACATGGTCACAGTGAGACTGGGAGCACCTAATTCCCCAGAAGGCACATTTCTTCCCTTGGCATTTTCTCTTGGCCAGCAGCTCCCTGAATCCCATGCCAGCTATTTTGGAGCTGGGGCCACTGTGTCTTGCTGTCTCCAGAGGCTGGCAAAGGAGCCTTGGCAGCAGCTGCCTGCCCTGCACCATAGGATGTCCTGGCTGCCTTGGCTCCTCAGGGCATTTAACCCTGCCTGCTTTGCCTCCTCTGTGTTCCAGCCTGGTTCTCTGCTCCCTGAAGATGCTCAGCTCCCTATTAATTCAGGGGTAAATTATTCTTGCCAACTTTTTCATCATCACAGAAATCCATAAAGACAAGCCTTGTTATTTTTCTTCCCACTTCTCTATCCTATTAATTTTTTAAGCGTGGCAAAAAGGGCTGGTTTAATTACCTTTCTTCTTGGTGATGAAGTGGCAAGGAATAAACTTCAAAAAGCACAATAAGCTTAATAAGAAAAAGCCTGCCCTGAGTCTGGGTGATGTGTTCACTGCATCTAAGGGAACGACAACCCCAAGCAACAGTGGGACTAATTTGCCCTGTGCCATTAATTATGTCTTATCTCAGTGGAGAGAATGGGATTCTCATTATTGCAGCGAGTTTTCCTAATAGCTCATGCTAATGAAGAAATGATTGAGGAAAAAGAAAGGAAAGCAAAGAGCAAGGCCAGAGACAGAGGAGGCACGGGGTGTAATGTGCTGATCACACTCAGCCAAGGCAATAAAGCACTGTGGCTTGCTCAAGGGCCAGGAGGAACACGGCCATTTCCTGGGGCTCTGCACACCTCTTGGGGTCAGAGGTTGGGCTTCTGGGTGCATGATAAGAAGGAAAAGCTTGACCTAAACTGCCAGCAGGCAGGTAGATGCCATTTCTCCATAAGCTTCACCGGGCTGGATCCCCATGACCCGATTTTTTGAAAGTCTGAATTTGTTCTCAAACTCTTATCGACTGTTTGCTGTTGGTTGTGTTGAGCAATTTGCTGTCCTGGTGCCAAAGCAGAGAGAAGGAAAGAAGGTGACATTTAACCTTCCCACCTTTCCCACCTGGGAGAGGAAAGGAGCAGAGGTTGGATCCTGTCCTTCAAGCCATGGGAATGTTGTTATCCCTGGTTTTCTTAGCACTGCTGAAAGCTTTAAAGTCTGGGAGGACCCCAACACTTCGAAGGGACTTTTGCATTAAGGGTGGTGGGTCCCAAATTGTGAGATATCACTGCTTGAAGTACTATCTCTCTACAGAGGGAAGAAAATGTGGCTATTTCCTTTCCTTTTGGGAATTTTGACTAAACAGCAGTGTGAAATACTGGAGTGGTGCCTGAAATTAGGAAAACCATCTCCTCAGTGACCCCTCAGCTGATAATATGCAGTTGGGCTTTTGCTAAGGGTCTTTTTTCTGGCCTGGAGAAGATTGCTTTTTTTTTTTTTTCTACATGGTATTGATTGGATGAGCCCAGAGCCCAGAAAATGATGTGACATTCCCATGGGCAGAAAGTGGGGCTTGTCTCTTGGTTGAGGAGAGAACTAAAAGAAGGTGCTCAGATTCTTGAGTGAGTCAGGACTGTAGTTGTTGGGTGAGGCTTCTACCTCCTTTAAGAGCTCTTGGAAAGTTGTCTGAAGCCTTCTGCAGCTGTCAAATGAGAGATGTGTGTTGCCATTTCTACTTCACTAGCTTGAGTTTTCCTCCCAAGGCTTCCAAGAGGGACATCATTCACTGCTGTGAAGTCCTCAGATGCTTGCAGGGTATGTGGCCTCATTGTTGCTGTGATTTATTGACTTCACTATTCATGGAATAGCTGTGGGAAGTCCCTAAACCACTGACCAGTGGCCTCTGGGATGGGGTACTGGGGAAAGACCTTGCACATCCCACCCCTTCCCTCCCAGGAGCAGGAGCCTGGGCCCTGGGCTGGCTGAGCCTCTGCTCTGAGGCTGAAAGGCAGTTCCCATAAGCAACAGACCAGTATCTGTCAGGCTCTTCAACTGCAGCTCATAATACTTTTCTTTCCCCCTTTGTTCTCTGCCTTTTATCCTTCAGTGACTTCCCAGGCCACCCAAAGCAGAGGAGCTCCCTGGGTCTCCAGAGCAGCCTCTGGTGCAGCAGCCCAGCACCAGGGCAGAGAAATGCTGCCCCATCCTCCAGGCAGAAGGGCAGTAGCAATCCTCAGAAGGTTTATTTAAACACGGCTGTTTATTTTTGCTGGAGATTGGGTTACCTTCCCTTACAGGAGTAATGTTTTTGGAATCGTCCCTCTTTCGCCTGTAATAAATCACAGTTGTCTGAAGAAAAGGAGCGGGGGCTCTTTGTCCTTTTCCTTTGCTTTTCCTCCACTGGCAAGAGAAGGAAGTGCCCCAAGAAGAGTAATTTATTATGAACTTGCTTTTGACATTGTTGGCGAGTGCTTGGCACGTCGGCTCCATAAATTTCTGCCCTATCTCTGGGCAGGCCGAGCACAAAGACACAGCTCTCTTGTTTCTAATTGTAGGCTGGCAGGACCTCTGCTATCAGGCAACACAGAGAAGAAAGAGCACAAGAAGAAAGGCTCACAGCTGGATCTCAGCTCTGGTGGCAGGGCTGGAGGGAGGGGACCCCAGGTCCTGTTGTGACTTCGAGCCATATTTTGTCCCAGCAGTTGGCAACAACCACAGGGGCTGAGCTTTCTTGCTGCTCTTTGTGGCTTCTCACGAATCACGGGCTTTGCTCCTCAGAGCGGGGCAGCAACAATGCAAAGCTGCACCCAGGGCTCTCCAGTCCTCTGTGAGGGGGTGGCATTTGGGCTGAGGCACAGCAGAGTGACCTCGGGGAAGAGCAGACTGATGGCCAAGGCTGAGACTTCAAGGAAGCTGTGAAACGGCTCTGACTCTTCTCATCCCCTCTTTTTTTGATCAGCCTTTCATTGAGCTTTGCTGCTGTGGGCTAAATTGCTTGGAAGGGTTTGGCTGATAGAACAGCTGGAACTGGTAATGGCCAGCATCTAACAGGCTCTGCTGTGATGTTGTTTTCCTTGGTTTTCCCCACGAAGTTCTGCAAAGCTTTTACAAAGCATAACTATTTTTTGCATAATGGTGAACTTGTGCAGCTGGAGAAGATGAGGTTATATAAGTAGGACAGGGTCAGACAGTGCATCAGCAAGTGAGCAATAGGAGAAGGAAAAATAGGGTGAAAACCATGGAGCTTCTCGAATTTGAAGTGCAATTTCCTAAGGAAATTATTTTTAAAGTACCCATCTCTCTGGCCCTGCTCACTTCTTCAGGGTTTGAGACTGAAAAATGGTGGGGAATGAGACACAGCTCCGAATAAATAGCTGCAAGGTGGCAGAAAGGGAGATGTTTCTTGGGAAAAACAACACCTTCCCAGCACTGCCCATCACTAGTGTGGTAGAAATACCTTTATTTGTGAAACTGGCAGGCCACTCTGATTTATCTGAGCTAAAGAATGCTGAGTGTTCAGTTCTTTCTGCTGGGTAGTTTTGGTTCGGTTTCCTCTGTTTGAGCCCAGTGTTATTAGATTTTTTCTGAGTGTCCCAGTGTAAAGGTGGTGTGCTTTGAATGTCATTTATCCATCATTTATGAGAGTAATGTATATTCTGCTTTATCTGCAGTCAACTTTGAATGCAGAGCTGACAAAATATACTCAAGAAAATAAAAAAGGTACAGTTATTTTAGGCTTTACAAGGCAGGAAACAGGGAAAGTTGTCTTTATTTTCAGTCTCCATCTCTCCTTAGTGGGGTTTAGGATTTACAAGAACTTGGAGGGTGTACAATTGAGCAAAAACATTTCCCCAGATTAGGTGATGCTCATTCTTTGGTCTCCTTTAAAAATATTAAAAGAAATTTCATCAGCTCATGAAACTTGGAATGTCCAATGAGAGTCTTACACAAATAAACCAGGTTTTGGGGATCTTATCGTGCTAAATGGGTTCTTTGGCATCCACTGGTTTTCCTATGGATGGAGCCACAGCAGAACCACACCAGAAAAGGATATTGTTACAACACTTTCAGTATCAACACTGCTACTTGGAGAGGAATAATCTGTTCCAGATGGCTATTAAGAACGTCTGTCCTTTTCAGAAGACATTTTTTTTTGTTTGTTTAGTTGATTTATTCTGATAAAATTGGGATCATTTAGACTTCTGTCAAAGAGTCAGTAAACACAAAGATAATATGATTCACAGGATGGGCAGTCTGAGAGGCTACTTCCATTTAATTCAATTAGATGGGCTTTCATATTGGTTTGATTTCTTTTATCTCAAGTATTGCAGCACTTTCTTTGTGACAGAGAAGGCAGAGTGCAGTTCCTGCAGACATCAAAACTGCTGGGTTAATTCCAGGGCTTTTCCATGCCCCTGGCAAGTAATGGCACTCCAGTTACCTGCACAGGTGTAAGAGCAGCCACTGATGGAACAGAGAACACTTTGAGGAGCTTGGAGAGAAAAATCTGTTTGTGATATATGTCACACCAGACCTGTGTGCAAGTCAGGCATCCAATTCCACCAGAACTGTTTGAAATTAAAACAAAAAAATGTTATAAATCTGCTTGTCTGTTGAACACAATTGAAGGGAGTTTAGATGCTGTCAGGTCAAACTAAAGCTGTCCATGGGCTCTGAACTGCTGTGTCTCTGGGTGCTCCTCCTTTGGCCTGGGCTCTACAACACTGGTGAGGACACACTGAGCATCTCCTTTCCAGCACTGATGTCCTTCTGGACCAAATCATCCTGCACACCAGGAACAGCAGGAAACACAAGGCTGAGCCCATCCCTGGGCAGTGATGAGGAGGAACACAAGGCTGAGCCCATCCCTGGGCAGTGATGAGGAGGAACACAAGGCTGAGCCCATCCCTGGGCAGTGTTGAGGAGGAACACAAGGCTGAGCCCATCCCTGGGCAGTGTTGAGGAGGAAACACAAGGCTGAGCCCATCCCTGGGCAGTGATGAGGAGGAACACAAGGCTGAGCCCATCCCTGGACAGTGTTGAGGAGGAACACAAGGCTGAGCCCATCCCTGGAGAAGCAGTGCAGGTAAAATATTCCCTGAGCAATCTTGCAGGGGACAGTTCTCAAGTCTCACTCTGCCCCTCTGGTTTGGCAGGGATTTCCACTCGTGGTTTCATGCCTGTCCCCAGGCACAGCAGTGTGAACAAAGGCTGTGGTGATGTGTCTCAGCTTTTTATTGTCTGCCCTTCTTAAGGCTTGCTGTGTCTGGGCTCTCTCCCAGCTTCTCCTTAGGCCATTGTTTAGGTCCTTTGGATCAGGTATTCCCAGGCCCCCAGAGGATTTGGGACACAGGAGGCATGGGGGCAGCAGTGGGGTTTGGGCTGGGTGTATCCAAATGGAAAACCCTTGGTGACAACCAGTGACAAAGCTCAACTCACACCCCTGCCCTCTTCATTTCCAGCACCCACCCATCTCTCCAGCCACTGGATTTTCCCTCTGAGGGCTTCATTTTGCTTTGGAGTGTTTCTCCAGCAGGCAGCAGTGAAGCCTGAAAGGCTTTGAAGATGTTCCCCAGAGCTGAGGGCTGCTGAGCATCAAGCAGTGGAAGAGCTTGAGGAGGTTTGTTAGTCCTGGATGACCAGATTCCTGTTTCATATTTGAAATAGATCTGCCCCCGGTTGGTTAACAAAATATTATGCTCAGGATAACTACCTGAGCCACCTCGCCAAGCCAAAGAGGCTTAGGAGGGTTCCAGAAAAGCCAGTATTAAATCCAGAGACATCAACATTAGTGAAGTAGAACTAAATTATCTCCAGCTGCTGCTGGCTCTGGCTCGAGGCACAGAAATAAGTGGTTGCTTTGAAAAGAAGGAAAGATGAAGGCTGTGTTAATGAGGACCATAACAAAGCTTGGTCCTCAGGTCACATTCTCTCTCCAGTCCTATCAAGTTCAGTCAATGACAATGTCTCATCTCCCATCACTTGCCCACCAGCCACTCCACCAAAGCCAAATTCCTTTGGCAGTGAGGGAGACAACCAGTCCCACTGTTGGAGTGCTGGAGCTTGGTGGAGGTGACAAGCAGAGATCCCTTGAAACTGCTGCTGTTCCTGACTCAAAGAGCTGGTTAGAGCTGTTAATTGCATGTTAAGCAGGAGCAGAACTCGCTGCCAAGTGCTTCTGCCCTCACTGACCAGATCATGGAGTGCAGGTCCTAAATATTTCGGGAAAATGATGGGTAAACATGGACCATTGCTCTGTGCTAAATGTGGTTTAGAACAGCAACACAGGAGCAAACTGAAAACCAGCATTAACATAACCTGGAGGTTCAGAAGCCTTCCTTGTGTCTTTCTGACCAGTTCCTATCATGAAAGGGTCTTAAATGCAACAGGGATTTCAGACATGGACTCTTTACTGCTGTGACACACAAGCTCTGCTCTGCCACGTGCCATCCTGATTCTGCTATTATTTTTGATTAGCAGCTCTAGATTCTCTGAAAAACCCTGCTTGCCACATGAATCTTTGTATCTGAGCAACCCCATTGGAAATATCTGTGTTTACTCTTACCTATTTACTGTTGTTTCACTTGTGATTAGAGACCTTTGGGATTTTAGGGTTTTTTTAAAGACTATGCCCAAAAGGTCCAACCAGGGGGTTGCCTTGGGGGAAGAGTTGTGTGAGAGGCTTTAGTTTTCAGTGATGGAATGAGGGCATGAAGAAAACCAGGAAAACTTCCTGACTGTACCCAGAGGTGCAGAATCACAGAATAGTTTGGATTGGAAGGGACCTTAAAAGTCATCTTGTTCCATCCCACCTTCCAGGTTGCTCCAAGGCCCATCCACCCTGTCCTTGAACTCTTGCAGGGATGGGGCAGCCACAGTTTCTCGGGGAAAGAAAGATAGAAGTGTGGCACTTGTGCAGCACTTCAGGGCATGCTGTTGGGCAGAGCAGAGATGGGTACAACGAGGCATGGAAAACATAAATTCGGTTGGCTGGGATCACGGGCTGAGTAATTATCCCAATGGGAAGGCAGCAGGTGGATTAGTTACTGGGCTGCATCTGCAATAAGCAATTAAAAGGAAACATCTGTTTCACATCACCCATTTCTTCTTTTCCAGGATACTCCTCCAGTTTGTCTCTGATACTGCAACCTGGAGACAAGTCATTTCTCTAATGAGGCTGTGCAAACATCATGTGTTCCTCTGTGGAAAGGAGGGGAGATGCCAGGAGCAACAGGAGGCAGTAAGTAACATCCGGAATCATCTCCTGCCTCTCCTGTTTTATTTTCTATTCTGCCTTGTTCCAACCCAGAACGAAGCTCTTTCCAGGGGCTGAGAACAGTCCTCTTGGAGGTGCAGAAAATACAGCCAGCAGCCAGCTCTGCTCGGTGACTCATAATATCTCTGCTGCCATCTTGAGTAAGAGGAAAGTCTGAGCATCGCATCAACCTTTCCCTGTTCCATCAAGTTGCTCAGAGTGGGTTCAGCTAAACCAGGCAGGCCAAGTTGGCGTCTGGGGTGCAATGTGGTGGAAAGGCTCTGTTTGCCCCAGGAAAGGTTGCCATGCTCAGCAGAGCTCCATGGTGTCCCTGGCTGATGCTGAGTGTCCTTGTGCTCCTCAAAACTGGCAGCAAACGAAATGAAATGGGGTTTGTGTTACCAGCGTGATTTCTTTATGCTCTGGATGGGTTTAGTTGGGTTGGAGTCTGTTCAAAGCGATGGTAAAGCCAGAATAACCCAGTTTTAGGGGAGCTGCTTTTAATAGTGCTGGTCTAGATCTACACACAAAGAGGTGAGAGGGTGGTTTTCCCCCCTGGTTTGGGTGTTTCTCACTGGGGTAAGTCAGCCTGTAGCTGAATCTGGTTGTCTGTAGATTAGCACAATGTGCCAAGATCTCACTGCTAACACATCATAGACATAAAACCAATTTTAGGAGGTGTGGACTCCATTATTTCATTTATCCAACTTGCCCTTAATTTATCCATCTTGCCTGAACAAGTATTGCTTTCTCTGGGAGCCCCTTGTCCTTTTTGCTCTTGCCTGGAGTTTATTTTGCAAGCAGGGATTAGAATAAATTTGTGTAAAAAGACTTAATATACTTGATCAGAAGTGTGGGGTTTAGCCATGCAGGAGTGACATTCTGTGTGCACACAGCAAATGGTGGGTGGTTTCTTAATATCTTGATCTAAACTCATTAATATACATCTGGGATATACATTTGGTGAAGAAATGAATCTCACCCTCCTTTAGTATGATATAAAAGTAACAAACCACATGCTTTCTTTAATTTAAAATACAATGAAATCGTTGCTTGGCATGAAGTGCTTAAACAACATTAGAAACTTTTGCCTAATCTCTGTTTTATAGATTGAAACACAAACATTTCCAGTGCAACAAGGATTTATTAAAGCAGGCTATTGCCTAGGGAAATATGCCTTTGGATGTGCCTCTATCAACTCTCCTGGATAAAAAATGAACATAATTAGTGTTGCATAATCTTCTAAGGAGAAAAGTGGGCCAGAAACTAAGTCCATAAAGAGAACATTGCAATTGTGGAGTATAAATTGCTTATGGCTCTCAGGCTGGTTATTCCTGGGAGCCAATGCAAGTTCCAAATTCCTGGCTGGAATCAAGCAGTGGGGCTGGAGATGTCCTGGAGAAAGGTGAGATGACTTGTTGTATAGAATTGGGAAAACAGAGTCCTAGAGGGTCAGTTGATTTCTTTTACATACACCCTGTATACACATCAGTGAAATCCAGGCCACACTGGGGATGGTGTTCCACTCTCAGTTCACGGGCAGTCTCTGGGTTCCTAAGATGTTGCTCACTAATTTTCAGTAATTGCCACGTTTTTCCTCCATTTGCATGGAGGAATCAGTTCTGTGGAGCAGCTCCTTGGTGCTTCTAGAAATTAAACCAACGAGGTGCATGATTAAAGTCTCTCCCACACAGCGAGGTTGGATTTGGGTGCATCTCACCCTGTAGTGACAGGATCCAGTGGGACTGACGTGCATCTGGGACTGAGCAGATCTGCTTTCCCTCTTCACTTTCCCTTCTTACCTCTTGTCTGCTGCATTTATTGTCAGCAGGGATGTTCCTTCCTGCATTTCTGAGCAGCTCCTGATCCAGAAGCATCCACCCTCTAAGTGCTGCCGAGTACAAAGAAGAGCAATGAAGAGCCTTTTGCCTCTGCTAATATTTCATTGGTGTTTTTATGCAGAATTCTGGCCTGGAGCAAAGTATAATTGGCAGCTTTTAAGGCAGGAGGCCACAGTGACCTATTTCAGCAGAGGGCCATGGAATAACAAACCCATGTTATGCTCTAAACAGAGCTGAAATCAGAAACACAGCTTGGGCTTGAGGGCTCCTCCAGCAATTAAGGCTGGTTTTCCCCATTCCTTCCCTGAAATACCAGGGGAGAAAAAACCCCAAACAAACAGGAGGACAGAGATTGGGTTATTCCATATGGCAGTGGGAAAATAGCTGTAGTTTGAGCATGTTATCTCATATTGCAATTGAACAGTGCCCCCCCAGATCATCCTCTTAGCACAGAGGCTGCCCCTCTTCCTCTCCTGAAAGTAATATTAATTGGAGCTGGGAAAGACCCTCCCTTTATCTTTCAGTACTTTTTCCTTTGTTAAATCTTTCCTTCACTCTTTCAAAATCTGAGGTAACCTGAGGAGGCAGGATAGATGCAGGTTAGATAGAAAACCAAGCAGTTTTATGATAACCATATATGCACAGTAAATATTATATGAAATATATACCCACAGCCATCTAAGCCAGGAGCTAATTCTCAAAGCACTGTAAAATCCCAGTTCTGTTACACGATAGATGTTCTTTTCTCTCTAAAAATGTGTTGTAAATACCACTGCCATTTTTTCTTTTAATAACTTCCTTTTTTCTCCCCTTCAGATTTACAGCAGGTAAACCAGTGGCACTGTTTCTGTGAGACTGGTGGCGTTTTTCCAACGGGAATAAATTTGCACAAGCAGAACTACCAGCTAAAATGTGACTCCCCTGACTGCCCAGGTGAGCAAGCCAAGCTTTCTAGGAAATCTTCCTTAAAGTGGGTGAATGCAGGCCCAAATATCATTTTTAAATTCTCCTGATGCTCTTGGGCAAAGGGAAATGATAATGCAGTGATTTCCAGATTAAATTCTCCCCTGTGAGGGTGGGCAGGTCCTGGCACAGGTTGCCCAGAGAAGCTGTGGCTGCCCCTGGATCCCTGGAAGTGTCCAAGGCCAGGTTGGACGGGGCTTGGAGCAACCTGGGCTAGTGGAAGGTGTCCCTGGCCATGGCAGGGGGTGGCACTGGATGGGCTTTAAGGTGCCTTCCAACCCAAACAGTTCTAGGATTCTATGATTCAGTTTGAGAATGGCTTTGGCAACTGGACATTTGCAGATGGTTATTTTTGAGCAGAAATCTGGCAGGAAGGTGTTGCAGGATGTTCCATATTTCATTGTTAAGTATTGTGGTCATATTCACTGCCATAATAATAAAAAAAATCCCTTTCCAAAGAGGTCTGTGAAGAACCTCCTTTGTTACTCCCTTCCCAAACTGCCTCCCAAAGCTCTGGGACCCTGCAGGGTAAATATGGAGCTCTGGGTGGGCTCAGGTCCCCAGGTTAGGAAGGATCTCAAGACTGAGATGTGAATGATGGAGAAATTGGTTCATATCCACGAGGTTATTTTGATAAAATGAATATTTCTCTGCAACTTGCCAGCTAGATTTAGGCCAGATCCTGATACTTTTTGAATCCATATAATCTTACTGAAGTAAGTGGATCAGATGATGATCTGCAAACCCCCCTGATTTCAGTGCTGTTATTCCCTAATAAAAGGACTGTTTCCCCATGACCTCTGGTCATGTAAATTAGTACATGGTGCAAAAATGCACATCGGGGCTGTCCCCGAGACTGTGACATTTTCTACACGTTTGGGCTCGGTTGATTTGCTGAAACCTCTGCCCTGAGGGAATTTTGGCACCGTGGCAGCTCCTGAATGAAAAAAAAAAAAGGAGTTTGTAATTTGCCGGTTAACTCCAATTCCTCAGTGATTCATTTGCTGTCACAAACCCTTTCAGACAGGACATTGTTCTCAGTAAAGACAGCTGTGCCCAACACAGCCTATAGGAGGGATGTAAGGAAAACACACTTTGCCATGCGAGTGGCAGAGCCCACGGCCACAAGTGCCTCTCCACTTTGGCAGCCTCAAAAGTGCACCCACAAATATTGTTCATCTCCGTGGCCTGCAAGGCTTTATCAGGGGTTTCAGCTTCCTGCAAACAGCTGGGGGGCCAGGAGGGCTGCACAGGGTGTATTTGGCACTTGGCAAACTGTGCCTTTCTTTGCTATACCCACCGGGAGAGCAGCAATTATGAGGAAGGCAGTCTGGAAGAGACTGGAGGGTTCCGAAAGGGATATTAGGAGGAAAAGAGAGCTTGATGTTTGCAAGAATTTCTCCAATTTAAAGTCATAAAAAGCATCTTTCCACGTGTCAATACGTCCACTTACTTTTTTTTTTTTCTGTTTATGGGAGAGTCTTTTAGAAAGAAAAATCTGTCTGATTTTGACCCAAATACTTTAAAAATAGCTTGTCATTTTGGATGATGAAAGATGGTTTGGGTTGGAAGGGACCTTAAAGATCTTTTTGTTCCACCCCCTGCCATGGGCAGGGACACCTTCCACCAGATCAGGTTGCTCCAACCTGACCTTGGACACTTCCAGGGATGGGGCAACCTGTGCCAGGGCCTGCCCACCCTCCCAGGGAAGGATTTCTTCCAAATTGCTCATCTAAACCTTCCCTTCTGCAGTTTAAAGCCACCACCCCTTTTCTATCACCACATTCCCTCTCCAGGAGATGAGCACAGTAATCCTGGAGCTCCAGGACCTGAGTAAGAGGCATCTCATGGATGAACAACCACCCCTTGGTTTATGGACATTGTTGACTCACTTGGTTATATCTATGATTTCTTCATGGCCCCTGAGGTATTTTTAAATAGGAAATGAGAAGAAAGGAACATTCCCCATGGGATGTAGGGCTGACAGCTTGTCAGGGATGGGAATTCCACCGGATTGTGCTGGAGATTGCAAAGGTACAAATACACACCCAACCTACACCAGCGTTTCTTTCCCACATTCACAGACACTTTAATGTTCCTCAGAGCTCTGGAGTGTGAGGGAATATCAGGAGAAGTGACTGAAGGACAGTTCATGGATTAAATATTTGCTGATGATTCTCATTTTCTCTCTTTCACTGTCTAGCTGAGGTGGATGCTTTTTAACAATAACTTCTGGGTGTAGAGCAGAGACAAGCAGTAATGTCCAGAACTATTGGGTTTTCTCACCTTCTGTTTTAAAAAACACATAAAATGGGGGCTGCTCCCATTTCTCAGTTCTCCAGACTAAACTGTTGGGCTCAATGGTCCTCATGGGCCCTTTCCAGTTCTGGATACTCTGTTATTCTGTTATTCTATGATTCTGTGATCTTTTCCTATTGATTTTCTCATTTTTCTTTTTGACTTTCCTCCTTCAATGTTATTATGACTCACAGATATTTTCTCCAGAGCCTCCTCAATTTCAACACGATAAACAGTTCAGATAATCCATCATTACAAGAGGGGGAAAAAAAAAAAAAAATCAATATTTCTTTATGTTTGTGCCTCTTTCAGCTTTCCAGTCCCCCAGGTATTTCTTCAGAGCACTCAACGCATGTTGGTGAGGATATTTCCTTTTTCTTATGTGTTTGTGTAAGAGCTGCAAGGTCAGATAATCAAATATAGAATGGATCACTGCAGCTCAAGTGGACTTGACCTGAGATTTTCTCACTTTACTTTCTACTTTCTGAGCTTTTTATATTTGCCCTTGGTTTACTTAGAAGACAACAGTGAAAGGAGTAATTTGGAGGAATCCCCTGTTTGTCCTGAAGTTTGGAGGAATTCCACGTTTATCTGAAGAATGGCAGAGCTAGAAAATCTCAGGGTGCAACACCAGAAACCAAACCCACCCACCAAAATGCTGCGTCGTGCTCCTGGTGGCAACTTGGCTTTCAGCTTCTCGGTTTGCTGTGGAGGAGAGGATGATTTGTGTGATCACAGTCAAAGGTCAACTCAGCCTCCAGAACGGAGACAGAATCTGTTGGTTTATCTCATGTGATGAAAATACACGCTGAAGATACAGAGGGGGATGTCTTACAAGGAGCTTACAACCAGAAAAGGTGGATTGAAGGTGAAATTTGAACCTTCATAGAGCTGGATCTGGATTCCACCACAGAAAGAAGAAGGTAAATGTTGTCAGACCCAGCACTAGGAATTTGTAAGAAGCAAATCAAAATCTAAGTCCTGGGTTCATTTTTGGGAATGGGGGAGATTACATTGCAAGATGAGCACGGATTTCCTAAAACCCCTTAAAAATGGTGTTTTCACATGACAGAAAAGGGCTTGTAAAATCACAAAGGCACCCCCTAAAATAGAAAGCCCGGCACCAACAGCAAACCCTCCTCGTGCTTTGGCTGGGAGGTGAGAATTTGCACTGCCAAACCTCCCCCTTGGGAGCTGGGTCTCCAACAGCTCTGCTGTCTCCTGCTCAGCTGAGCTTTGCCAGCCCTGCAGAGCATCCCCAGGGCAGCTGAAGGAGCTCGAGGTGGCAGGAACGCTGTTTGCAGGGGAGAGGGCACTCCCAGCAAACACTCCCTCCAGGCTTGGTCTCTGCTCATGAAACAGCATCCACTTTGCAGCAAGAAAAGGCAAAAACTTCCCAGGGGTGATGGAGGGCTCCAGAGGAGCAGCAGGGGCTGAGGGAATGTTACTCCCCTCTCCCTGGCTCCTCGCTCCTCTCCTGCTGCCAGCCCTGCTTTAGTCAGGGTCAAGAAATCCAGCCCAGTTCCTGCTGGCTCAGTGTGCCCTTTTTATTCCTGGCAGGTGGGATTTGTCTTATGTGACCTCACCTCCCATGAAATTTGGAGCTTGAGTGTAAGTCACCTGCGGTGCCCATGAGTTTAGAGAGAGTGGCTTTGCTCTGCAGTCCCTCCTGGTGTCTTGGGTACCTGTTTTGGTCCAGGATGAATCACCCTCTGGACACAGCATGAGAGGAAACAACCTCAAGTTGAGCCAGGGGAGGTTTAGAGTGGATAGTAGGAAAAATTTCTTCATGGAAAAGGTTATCAAGCATTGGAACAGGCTGCCCAGGGAAGTGGTGAAGTCACAATCCCTGGAGAGGTTTAAAAAATGAGTACATGTGGCATTTGGGGACATGGTTTAGTGGTGGGCTTGGCAAGGCTGGGGGAATGGCTGGACTTGATGATCTTAGAGGTCTTTTCCAGTCTTAATGGTTCTGTCATTCTATGACATGCCAATTTTTCTTTAGTGGCTGCTGAGATGCTGACCTTTCCAATCCATGTATAAAGTCTTAGTTTGGGATGGTGAAAATTAGGAGAACTGAGTTGCTCAGTGTGGCAGGCAAGGGAAGATCTGGAGCAGGAGATCTGATGCAACCCCACATTTTTATGGCTGACATAAGTCTGGACTAACTTGTGGGGCACATCTCATCCTGAGGGCAAGGAGAGGGGAGAATGAGGGAAGAACTGGAATTTCTCCTCTGATTTTTCTCCCATGTTTTGGTTCTCTGGACAACATAGTCCCCTGTGTGTTTTCCTCTTTCTGTTGGGTGTTGAATGTATTGGCAGCTGGGAGGAAACTGGGCTGGATTTCAATAAGACACATCGAAACTCAACCCAAACTCTTCCAATTATTTGAGTCTGGATTTTCCCATGCAAGCCCAGCCTAGGGAAAACTCCCAGGGAAAAGAAGTCCATGTCATCTCTGTAGGGAATAAGTGGAAGCAGAGCATTTCCCTGGCAGAGAGAGAAACACTTCAAAAGCCTCCCCTCTGAAACACTAAAATAAGTGAATTGAAACAAATCACACCTGAATTTTGGTGAGTGAGAGGGAGCTTCACAACTCTGTCGATGCTTTCACAAGCTGATGATGCTACTTTCAATTGTGTTTATTATTAAATATCTTAATTTCCTTCCCTTTTGGTGCCTTTCAAAGTTTCATTTCGAAATAATTTTGAACCCAACCAATATATTTTTGCAAAATAAGTATTAAATGAACCTTGTTCCCCTTTTTCTTCCAGAATTATTTCCAGTGTTGATCAGCTGATCTCTTTCAAGAAAGGAAAAGAGACAAGAAGTCCTCTGAAATATCCCCAGGGAATGCTCACTGATAAAGGTATTTGTTGATGTGGGGGAAAACAGGCTGTTTCAAAAATATTGCAGGCATTTCTTATTTCTGAGAACTCACTCCTGCTCATGGAAAAGAAGAGGAATTCCAACTGGTGCGTGGAAGCAGCCAGTGTTTGCCATCCAGGAACAGGTTTGCAAAGGGAACTGGACCCTGTGCAGGGGGAAATGAGGTTTTCCACTCAGGCTTCCCGAAAAAAAGAGGGGTTTTATTTTAAATCACCAGTGACTTGTGGCTGCATGAAGATATCTTTGCGGATCCAGTTGTTATTCCCAGCTGGAGCTCCCGTTTCTCAACAGATCTGAAGTTCAGGCTCTTCTTATTCAGAAAGCAAAAGGAGCTCTTGGCGCTTCCAAAACTCCGGCCTCGGCCAAACGCCGCAGCCAAGAACAAAAGTTATGTGGCCTCAGACAGAACGAGTCATCAGGCTGACCTTTGGTCACCAGAGGAATGTGAAACATCTTAGATTTATTCCCCAAATCCCATTCAGGTTTCATCTGTGCTGCACAGTCAGTACATCAGCGAAACAACTGGGAATTTCAGGGAGCAGCCACTACTTGCAGTGGGGTCTTTGTGTGATCCGCGCCTGGCAATTTGTAAAGAGCAGAATCCATCAGTTCAACCTGCTGGAAAAAGTTTGTTGGTGCTTGGTTTTTCAGGGGTTTTGGTTTGGAGCTGTTTTTTTTATTTGGTTGGTTTGCTTAGGGAGTATTTTTTGCCTTTTTTTTTTTTTTTTTTAGGTAGTTACTTTTTAAATCAACCTAAAGAATTTTTTTTCACCATAATGACTGGAGCTTGTTTAACTTTCTGTTTCCTCCAAAAGGTTGTTGAACCTAATGGATCTCAAGCAAAATGAGGAAATGATATATGAATATGTCTGGCAGCAGCAAAGCAAAATAACTTTGGAGAGAAAAGAAGTGAAGGTCCTGATCTTTTGCTTTTCCCCTCTCCACCCTCTTGTCTGATGGGTGATGTCCTCCCACGTCCATCATGTTGTCCACCAGCTCATGTTCATCAAGGGGACTTGAGAAGTTTCTTAAACTCTTTTTATTTTATGAATAACCACTGCACAGACACAGTGTTTGAAGAACAAGGAAAGCCACAGCATGTGGAAGTGTTCACTGTGATAAGAAATACCTGGAAGTGTAAAGGGAGGTTTTGTGGCTGTGTCACAAACACCAAACTGCACCCGGGGAAGGAGGGAACTGCTTTAATAACATCTGCTCTAGATAACTTTGAAATGCCTGCCACTGTAATTACATGCTAATGATATGATTTCACACTGCTTATAATCTCAGAAGCAAACTGTTTCTAATTATACATTACCCAGAAAAAGGGGGTTGCTGCCTTCTATCCTTAAATTATTGTTTTTATGCAGACACTGCCTCTCCAAGCAGGTAATTTGATGGCTACTGTTGCTTCTGGTACCTGAGAACCACCTGAACATTGATGGAT
The DNA here is from genome assembly GCA_035222235.1 of Margarornis squamiger. Taxonomy (NCBI): domain Eukaryota; kingdom Metazoa; phylum Chordata; class Aves; order Passeriformes; family Furnariidae; genus Margarornis; species Margarornis squamiger. The sequence continues at coordinate 17,313,850 of JAWWTY010000019.1, forward strand.
TTATGCTCCCTGTATAAAAACCCATTTCCTGAACCCTGCAAGTTCAGGTAAAAGTGTAATTTTGGCTGCATTTCACTCAGAGAAAATCTTTAAAACAGCGGCGGGGCTTTTAAATGTGATTCTGTGAATAAAAGAAGAAAAATTCTGTGCCAAAAATACAGTTAGAGGCTTAAGCTTGCCTCTTCGTTTTGCATAGCAACAAGTCTTTCCTGAAGTTTTAGTGTCTCAGACACCTCTCCCCATGTGCAGCCTTGAGATACTTTCCTTTCAAAACCAGCCTCCCGAGATGGCTGCGCAGCTTCCGTGCCTTGCAAACATCTTCCACCACTTACCTCGCCAGGAAAGTGTTGTTTCTGATGCCTTGCCCACAGTACTTTGTGTTCTCTCTTAATTAATCAAAGTGTTCTTATCTTATCTGCCCTTCATCTTGTCCAGCAGCCATTCCCAAAAGCGTCCTGATTTTATTTCTAGGAATAAGTGTGCTGTCTTATTGGGACCATGTGTTGCTCAGAGCCTGCCCTGTGTCCTCTCTGCAGCACATCTGAGAAACCATATTGGTTCATTCCCAGAGCACAAACTCACAACATTCATACTATTTTTATTAAACATAATTCTGGGGTTTTTTTCCTCCCTTCTCCCCTGTACCCTCCAGCAATATCCAGCCTCGCTGAGTCAAACCAGGAATAAATGGAAAACACATTAAAAAGAGGATTATGTCCATATGGAGGAGGATTGACATCCATTTCCAAACTGGGAAGGCTGTGTTATACCATCCAATTTTGCCTTTGGTCATCCACACACCCAAGATGCCTGTGCAGGTGAGTCTGTGACTGAACACACAGGGAAGGAGAGACACCCTCAGTCCTGTCCCCCCACTGGAAAACCAACTAAATGTTGTGCAAAAAAAAATGCAGTTCTGTTTGTTTGCAAAGCTCTGTGGCCAACCCACCTCCTCAGGTGTCAGCCCTGAAGCCCTGAGGGAGCTCTTCCATATTTTCCACAAAAGTTCAGCCCCTCTTGTAAGGCTGCTTGGTAAGATTGGAGTGTAGGAACCACAAGGGGAAATGTTTGCTGCTGTTCTCAGTGGGCTTTCTCATCTCAGTGGGGTTTCTCATCTGTCCCACAGGTCTCCCCTGGCAGCCCCAACAGCAGCATCAACAGCCATGCCAAGCACGTGCTCCCCCTGCTCCTCCTCTGGGTGAGAAAAAGGAGAAATATGGGATGGGATGAGGGTTTTTTGCTTTCCTGATTAATCCTGGTGCAAGCTCTGGAAACCCATACCAGGGTTATCATCTCTGAATCATGTTGGAATTGATTTTGTCAGTGCTCAGGGCTTGGCTTATGAAGGGACCTGAGTGGCCTCATCCCTTTTGTGCACTGAGAGAAGGTTAGAGATGGGTGGTGGAGGAAGGTCAGAGTCTGGCTTTGGGCCCACCAGGTCTTCTCTCACCCCAGAAGCCAGGAGTCTCTCCCAGAGCCTCCTGCATTCAGTTTAGAGGTCCTTGTTTGACCTGGTTGGCTCTTCTCAGCACTGGCACATTGCAGGGATGGCCAGAACATCTGCCCACAGACACACACAGAGGGAGCTGAAGCAGGTCCTCCAGGGCTGCCATCTCTTGAAGAGCTCCAATCCTGGGAAAGGTGTCTCAGCAGAGAGCTGTTGATCAGCCTCACAGATCTTTACCTGTGAGTCTATCCTTAGTGTGTGAAGGTTTTGAGGTTCCCTCTGTCCCCAAAGTGCTTGTCACTCGTTTCCACGGGACCAGCTGAGGTGTCCCTTCATTGTGACAATCAGCAGGGCTGAGTGGAAGTGAGGGCACCTCTGAGTGAGCTGGATTTCTCCTGATGTTCATAAAACTCAGCCCCAGCCCTGTCTAATTGCAGCTGTGAGTCAGAAAGTGCTGTAAGAAAGCAGGCAGAGGAAAAAGAAGAAACTGTCCAACCCTCAGCCAAGCTCTGTGACTCCTCAGAGGTGATTTTGTGCTGGAGGCGTTGGGAACAGGGCGCTGACATCTGCTTGAAACACAAATGCCAGGTAGGAGGACTCCAACACCACCTTCCCTAGATGTCAGTCCTGATTATCAGTGTGGATGTGGTGTTGGAATCTGGGCCTGAACTGTGAAATTTGCTCTATAACCTTTTCTCATTCCCAGAATGAAAATTGTCCAAGCACATCCTCGTTGCCCAGATTTCCTTGGAAATAAGCCCTAACCTTCCCATCCTGCTGAAGGAGTGAAAACATTGAGGGGTCTCTCAAGCCAACAATACCAGGGCAGGAGCCCAGATTTCTTCTCTCTGGGCCACAACTGCCCAAAAGCCAGGTAAATACCAATACCTGGTGATTTTATGGTGAGAAATCCATAAGAAACCCCTCTGGAATTATAGCAATGTGAAAACTCAGCTGCAATAGTAGCTGAGTGCTGAGGATCAGGCAGGATCATGCCCAGAGCTCAGTTTTAAAAAAAAAAAAAGTGACAGATTAATGGGCATAATCAAGCCTGACATTGAGTAAGAGGCAAGAAGGACTAATCAGATGCAAACTTAGCTGATGCTGGCATTACTCAGGGCCTGGGGGCACAGTCCAAGGATGAAAACATAACATCTTATCTAGCCAAGGAGTCATTTGTGCACCACTAGTTACAGCATGTTCTGAAAAAAAGCAAAGGAGGAAAAAGAAAATATCTGTGGCACATGCAATTATTTTATGCCCCAGAAATGATAAGAAGGCAAAGCTAAGTGTTTCTGCACCCAATCTTTATAGAGGAAAAACCTGTTAGAGTTAACCCCTTGCAATGTCCAGTGTAAAACCCTAGGATGTGAAAAAATACATTATAAATTAAAAGTGAATTGGGGATTAAATCAAAATTAGGAGAAATAAGACACTGAGAAACTCAGTTTGGGTGCATCTGTTGCTGTTTGGAGCTTGCTCAGATCCGCAGGGCCCGCCTGCTCCTCGGTTCAGTGAGAGTTCAGGTAGTTTGCCAATCCTCTGCTTTTGGACAAGGCTCCTCTTCTGGCAACACCTCTCCCTGTTTCTCAAGTCTCTTCTTTTCCTCCAGATTCAACAGGACTTTGACCTGGATCTCACAGAATGGAAAGACCCTTTGACACCAACCAACGTCACCGGAGAGGGGACTGGAGTGTCAGGGAAAGCATCTGGAAGTTGAATCCGGGAATAAACCAATCACTCCGAGCTGCATCGCTTTGTATGGCTGGGTTTTCTTTCCAGTCATTTTCAGTACAGCTCATGAGTCTTAACAGGGAAAGAACTTCTGTGTAAAACTCAGTAAATTTAAAAAAATAAAAAGACAAAGCAAACAAAACCACCACAGTTCTGCGGGGAAAAACTGGGATTGTATTTCCATAATCCAGACCTTTCCCAGAAAAGCCAGGCATGGGTCAGTGTGAGATGCAACATGACACATCTGTGAGGGAGACTGCCCAGGTCAACACCACACATCTGCAAGGGACTCTGCCCAGTTCCTCCCGGCCTTTTCCATTTCCATCATTTACCATGGCTTGACAACCTTCCATTGCGACAACTCCCAGCCACAACCCAGGTCCTGCTCCATGGGAGCTCTGGGATGCTGGGGCTACCTGGAGCTGGGAGGGAGAAGGCACAGGTGACAGGGACAGTGTGTGGTGAGCGGGTGGGAGAAGTCATCTCTTCCACCTCCCCTCTGCCTATTAGGCAGCGTGGAACCACATGTGCAGCTGGAATGAAGCCTCATTTTTCCCTTCCAGCAGGAAGACAAGGTGTGATCCAGTGGTGACATTGACTTATCGCCATCACAAGCCTCTAGTGACATCATTTGCCCTTTTCCCAAGGGCTGCGAGCCGAGCGAGGTGACACCGGCACGGGCGCGATTTGACGCGGCCACTGCTGTGCCCTGGGAGAGCGACAGAGGTGTGTGAACAGCTCTGCACGGCCCTTCTCAAAATGTTTGTGCAGGAAGAGCCATAAACGGGCCGTATTGACCCCAAGATGCAATCCAAGTGGTTTGAGTCTAGGCCTTATCTACATCACCTTATCAGGAGGAGAGAGCAGCGATGCACCCCGGGAAGGGAGGGGACTGCGCGCGCCAGAGGGATCGGCCTCGTCCCTTCTCTCCTGGCACGGGGAGGGGACTGTGGGCAGAGCTGGGTAATGATTTGTCATCGCGAGGGCCGGGGTGTCTCTCTTTGCAGAGGAAACCTTGGCCGTGATTGACAGCAGGGCTGCTTTTCGCCGCTTCCCTCGCTGTTGTCAAGTAATAATGAAGCTTTGTCAGTCCATCATGGACATGGATATGCCAGATTATGTGGACTCCTTGGACTCCTCTTATACCATGCTGGAATTCGACAACCTCCGGGTGCTGCCCAACAACACCGGTGAGGTTTCTGTTCATTTCCTCTTGAATAACCTCCACCACCTCTGTTCCAAAGCGCCTGGGAAAGGCAGGTGGGACGTGTGGGGCAAAGGGTGGAAGGGGTAATATTTAAGCAGCCGGTCTGTCAACCTCTGTTGCGTTCGTTGTTATGTTTGGGCTGAAAAGCGACACTTTCGCTTTCCGGTCCAATCTTGAGTTATTCTTTTCCATGGCAGGCTGAGCGCCATGTCCTTAAGAGTCTGGCAAATGTTGGTAGAGGTTTCCATGGCTCTCCTTAGGTCTGTGCCCCTGGATGGCTTATGAGAGGAGTTATTACCAGTATTTCTTCCTTAAAATGTGTATTCACTACCATGTGTGACTTCAGTCGATATTTAGTCCTCGGGAAAACATGTCCTGTCAAATGGCATTTGTCTTATGACTCTGTGTCCCATTCATGTTGTTCCTAAGGACTTAGTCTGAGAAACAGTATCCAAATCATTACTTGCCTTATGTTTTTTCTGGACCCCAAGATGGTCCAACAGCTTTTAGGGCACAAAAGAACTTGGCTGCGAGGCGGGAGTGTTTGTACTCGGAGACTTCCGCTTTGCTCGCAGAAATAAAGCTCAGTGCTTGGTATTTCGTTTTTGTTGTTTGGGGTTTGGGCAGCCAAAAGTACTCTGAGACAAAATGAATGCTGTCCCGTGAAATTAACTGCTCACTGTGTAAAAATGAAGGGCATTTTGGTCATATCGTGTGAAACCATCATGTAATTGAATGAGAGTTCAATGTTAGCGAAGCCTTTGGAGAGTTTTGGTTGCGTTTCATTTAATTTGTTAAGGAGCTCAGTGAAATTAAGATGGGATTTTCATGTTTGCTCATGAACTGGCTCATCAAAAGAAGTCAGAGTTTCAGTAGGGCTATTGTCCACAATAGAAAATGATTAGAGTTATTATTGTGGGACATGGAGGGACAGTAAAGTCATAAGGTCCAAAGAAATTTGAATTTAAGGTTGACTCCAATAAAGCTCTGGCTGTCCCCAACTGAATATATATTTTTTGCCAGCTCCAGATAGACTAGATCTTATTTCTTATCCTTGCAGAAAGGTTTCCATCTCCTATCCTGCTCCAGAAATGTTATTTAACTCAGATGTTTCTCTTTGTCACTTGCTGCCAAACAACAAAGTCCTTTTCACCTTTCTGAAATGGCACAAATTTCCTCAAAATTCAAAGGCACTTTGCAAATGAAGCACCAAAGCCCGTTCGGGGCTCTCTGGTGGTTCATGCAGTGGAACTGACAGGTTGAGTCTTTTCTGAACTTTATCGAGATGGGGATTGTGTTATTTGGTTAATGTTAATGAGTAACCAGTTCTCTCGGGAACGAGCTGTTTTGAAATTAGCTTGTTTGTCTTGGGTAAGTGTCCTCTTCTACAGTATGTAAAAATAACTTTAAAAAAGGCCTGAAATGTCCAGGCATGGAAATACATTGCCAACCAGCTGAGTTCATTTCCCAGTGGTAACTCAAAATCACAGTTCCCTCTGCAGCTTCAGAAATATTTTAGAATTTGGTAGAATCAAGAAATAAGCTCATTTGAGGTATTTTTACAATTACACTGGATTGTTTTAAGCCGTGTCTTTCCCAAGACTCATCTGTTTTTTTTTTCCCTTACTAAATCTTATGGCAGCTTTGCCCTCTGTAAACATGATCAGGAAGGGATGCAATATTTATTTTAATGGATTCCGGGTGGTTTCTTACACTCTGAACAATTCCAAAAGTGAAAATCAGAATATATTCAACTAGGGTCATGATTTCTTGAAACCAGCTCTTTCCCTCTTTGGAACATTATTTCTTCAAAACTCTGGGTTCATTAGTGCTGTGGAGCAGTTCTGGTGCTGGGCTTTCTGCTTCAGGAAGCTGCTGTTGGTCTGAGATTGGCCTAGATATGCATTTTGGGGTTTCCACCTTTAAATAGCCCATAATTTGCCAAATATTTTGAGACTAATTCAAAACAAAGAATAGAACCCATTATGGGAATAATGTAGAAATGAGTCTGGTTTAAATAGGAAGAACGGCAAAAGGAAATGAAGGATAATCAATGCTAATTCAGTCTTCCCCAGCCCCGCTGCTGACCCAATTCAGACCATGAAAAAGCCACCAGAGATGTTTTGGCAGTGCTTGGCCACCCCTCAAGCTGCAGGTGTGCTGGGGAGGAGCTCTGGCCTGTCCAGCTGGTCTCTTCATGGCTGTTCCTGTAGGATTTGGGAACACTGAACCAAAGCTGTGTTTTAGATCTCAACCCCCCCTAGTATTTGCTAGAAGCTGCTGTAGAAAGGGGCTGACCCCCATCCTGCCCTACATCTGTGTGCAAAGGTTTCACAATGCTGGCTTTGGCCACCAAGCTCGACTGTGTGTGCCTGCCCTAAAGCCACACTGGGGATCTCTCCTTTCTAGCCCAGCACATGGAATTCAGGGACCTTTTAGCTGCCAATTATATGCACCAAGACTGGCTTGGGTTTCTGGGTAGATCAAAACAAAAGCCATTCTGGGAAGTATGGCAAGACAATTCTCTTCACAATGTCCATCTAGAAGAGGTGTGAGCAGTAATACAACTGAAAGGAAAAGCAGGAAATGGTCAGATATCATAAGAACATCTTCACTGTCATTTCCTATCAGTGTAAAACTGGCTTTATCATTTCAGCCCTGGTTGGGTGAGGACTTACCTACAGAGGCAGTAGGTACCAAAAACTGGGATGTATTTTGGTTGTGAGCTGGGCTGATCCCAAAGCTGGTGAAGCCACTGGGATCCTCTCAGCAGCATTAGGTCTGTAGCTCCCAGTGTGCACACTGATTGCATACAACCCACAAAAAATGGTAGGAACTTTGGGTTTTTCCCAAGTGACCCTTGGGAACAGCCTTAGTGAGAAGTCTGGCCACAACCACTGGTCCTCAGCTCAGCCTGGGACCCACAGGAGTCAAGGAGAGTTATGGTCTCTTGGAGCACAAAATCACTTGCATCTCTCCAGTGGGAATTTCAGAGGCACCGTGGCATGGCTTAGTAATTGTTCTGTTTCCCAAGGGGTATCTATAACCAACACACAACCCTCAGCATCCCTCCCTGGCGTGGTGAGGACAGCTGTAAGCTTGGTACAGTTGTTGTGAGCCAGCTGGACTCTGGCCAGACCCATCCCAGTAAACCTCAAGCTCTGTGTGGTGCTGAGCTCCAGGTAGCAGCTCCTCCAGAGTGTGGGAAACGAAGCCCTGAGCTGGTTATCGCCTGTGTCAGGCAGGGATGGAGCAAAGGAAGCAGATTTCCCAGGCAGGGGGCAGTGCTGGCAGGGATCCTGCTTTCCTCACAGTCACGAATCCAGGGAAAACCCAGACATTCCCCAAATACCAGGCAGGTTTGAAAGCTGCATCAAAATGCTCTCCTGGTGCACCAGTTGTGCCTCTGCTCTTCTCTGAGCTAATTCTCATTTGGGACTCCTCATTAGCTGGTGGCAGGATTTTGTAATTAAAATTTATCATCATAATTAACATGTGAATTCTGGCTTTAGGGCTTTCCTTTTCTTTATTTTCTTTATTTTTTTTTTTTATTAAATTTCTGCTCAGCCAAGCTGAAAAGGGCACATGGCTCATGAACAGGGCCTGAACTTTTAGCTGTCTGACACCCAACTCGTGGTTTGTGTTTCCAGGGGTACAAGTGAGGGCAAAATTTGGTTCACTAATTTCCATGGGGCCTCACACACAGAGTGCTGATGGTCCTTCCTCCAGTAATACTTGGTTTAAGGCCAGATTTTTAATTTCTTCCTTCTCTCAGTCAGCAGGTCCTCACATAAAGGAAAAAAAGTCTTTTCTGGGGAGTAAATACTTTGCAGCATCAGGAACATTTTGCAGTCTGGACCTAACTGAAGGTCCATTGGAGACCCAAACTGGATGACCTTGGCTTGATTCCCCTGAAGTCACTAGAGAAAGCACGAGTCGAGCAAAGAGGAAATTGGCCTTCTTATCTTTATTTTTGTTGTGCAATTTTGTAAATGGGATCCAGCACACTCAGCACGTTTGTTTATGGGCATATGCTCCTCCAAAAAATAGATAGAGCAACAGATGCACACATGTTTAGCAGCACAGTTATCCTCAAGGGAATATTGTGGTACAGCTCATTTAATATTGAGTTATTAAGTAAAATAAAATGAAGGTTCATTGCAAAAATAAACCCTCTAAGAATCAATGTAAATTGCCATTAAACAGCTCTGAGGCAGACAATGTTCCCAAAGGACCCAAGTGTCACTTGTTGACAAATGTCAGAGCTGGGAGCATCTTACATAGATTTTGGGAAAGGTAAATCTCAATTTCTGTCTTTATGACCTAAGAATTATTTTAATGCTGTTATTCTTTCTTGTCATGTTGCTGCCATATTGCTACAACCTACTTGTTTATTCATCCATACATCAAAAGGTGAATAAAGACCAAAAGGGGTTTTTTTTAGGGAGTGAAAGGAATTCCAACCTTTGCGTTTGTGAAGTCATAGCTAAAAATGTCTTAGTCTCAGCCTTAGCTAAAAAACTTTCCATTTTTTAAAAAAAAACTAAAGCTCTGTTGGTTGTATTATTTTGGGGGAGTTTTAGATTACAATTTTCAATGCATAGCAAATATTTTCACTATAAATTTTTGACAAAAATATCCTTCTCTCACTCTCTGTATATATAGATGTTGTGTGTGGATTACCCAGAGCTAATTTTATGCATTATGGATTAGAAAACTCTCTCTGGGCTGTCCAGACCAGATGACAATTCCTCCCCTTTGAGTAATTTTCTCTAAGATTTCTCATTGCTCAATACAACATCAGCTGAGCTTTCCTCATCCCTGCCCATCTCTTTGGCGAGGACAACTCTCATTCCAGAGATGCATCAGGATGTGTCTTGTCCCAGAGACTTTTCCAAGGTCACTGCAGCACGAGATCAGCTGCCCTGGCGTGCAGAACATGCTCCCAGGGGTGTGATAAATTCAGAAAACCATCCTGCAGTGAGTGCCCTGGTCAGGACAGACTCCACAAATATTCCTCCTTGTGGTGAGATGTAAACACTCATCTGCGTCTTCGCAAGTGTCTCCTTATTTTTCCTTCCCCAAGCTGTGCCTCAAATTAGGAGGATTAAGAGGGCAGCGAGTCTGGTGGTTAAAGCCAAGGGAGAGGCTTAAAAGGGGGTTTTCAGCAGTGTGTACACACAGCCAAGGGCAGGCATGGGCAGAGCTATTCCTGCCCCAAATGAGGGGGTGCAAACAGAGGGCATTCATATGACCTAATTTTAGGCCCCTAATTTAGAAGGGTGATCTCCCTGCACACCTCTGTTGCTTTCCAGTGGAAAGCAGTGAGGCTCTTCAGAGGGAATTTCACAGCAGGAACCAGACTTAGAAGTAAAGTCATCCCTGTGGGAGCTGCTGTCTCTGCCTTTGAGCTCCAGAGAGGCTCCCAAGAGCAACCTTTTATCTCCAGCACCTCTGTCATGGGCAGGAAGCAGTTCATTCTTTGTGCCTCTGCTGCCTCTTCTCTGCTTTCTATTTACTCAAGTTTTAGTCCATTGTCTTCTGTGGATACCACCTTTGAACCATGCTCTCCAGGTGCCTAACAGAGGAGGTGGCTCCCCATCCCTCAAAAATCTCACATGCAGGTGAGGTTTCTCTCCATCTCTCAAGAAAAGTAGTGATAACTGATAAATTCTCACGAGCAGTTTGGGTTATGCAGCTTGAAATCCCTCTGAAGCAAAGGAAAACACTGATACCACAAGCAAAGCAGCTGAGCTGCTCTCAGTTGAGGTTGTGAAGAGCATGACCATCCCTTTGGAGGCTTTCCTAGCAGCACACACAGTGCTGACTCGGTGCTGTTTGCCTGAGCAAACCCACCTGGCTCTGGTTTCCATCACTGGAGGGGGGGTCTAATGGTCCCTGCTCTCTGCCCACAGAGCCCATGACTGCTGAACCAGCCACCACCAACCTGCTCCCCAATGGTGTCAGCTCCCTGTGCTCCATCTGCGGGGACCGCGCCACCGGCAAACACTACGGGGCCTCCAGCTGTGATGGCTGCAAGGGCTTCTTCAGGAGGAGCGTCCGCAAGAACCACGTCTACTCCTGCAGGTACCTGCCCCTGCTCTAGTTAATAAATCGATTTATGGATGCTCCAAATGATTTTGGGGGTGGGGGGGAGAGATCAGGTTGGACAAAGGGGCCACTGTGTGAAATGCCAAGTTGTGGCACCAGGGGTGCCAGCAGGAGGGCTGCAGTTTGGTTTGTGGCCAGAGGACAGGGAGTAAAATCAGTTCTGTCTCATCTTGGACCCTCAGACTTTCTGTGGTGCTGAGCAATAATCTTGTCAGGGGCTCCAGCATCACTGCTTTGCCCGTGGTGTAAATCAAGAAACTCACAGATGTGGGGTTTGACTGGTGTGTAAAGTACATAAAGACGGACCCTGAGTGTGGAGTGACACCGTGACCTTGTCACAGCTCAGCAAGGGAAAGACAAGGTGGCAAGGGACCAAAGCTCCTGAGAGTTTATCTCAAACGTAGCCTTTCTTGATCTTCCCAGTAAAAAACAAAAGGTATCCAAGTGTCTGTCACCTCCAAAGCCTCCACACCCCCTCACAGCTTCTCCATTTTTGTTTTGAAATAAAATAAATGATGTACACTGACTTATCACTGATGATTTTATGATTTTTCTGAGAATTGAATGTGGACCAGAGATGATTCACATCCACTTTGGCACCGATATAGATCTGAGAGGATTTTTTTACCAGGAGAAGGCTATGAATTATAAATCTGCTATCTTAGTTGACCTTAGAAAAATGGTGTTTATTTTGGCACAGGAGAAAGAGGAGGGAAAAAACCCTCAAACCTGAATAACACTCAAATCCTTAATCTCTAATTAAAACCTGGAAGTTTTCTTTCTGTTCCAAAGCTCTTCCTCCTCTAAGGGCATTCCATGTTTTTCCAATGTGAATCACCCTATTTGTTGAAAATGTTGCTGGTGTCCTTATCACTCCAGGACACCCCAGCCATGAGAAACACCTGGGGGTGTCCACCCACACCCTGCCCATCCCATGAACCGTGGGATTCCAGAGGGAGGAGACCACAACTACTACTGGTTTCCTGGAAATTTCAGCTCTCAGCCCCCTGGGAGTGGAGTTGCTGCCCCTTCTTAGGAACCCATGAATCTCTGTGATATTTGGCAGCTCAGGGAACATCCACAGCATCAAAGCCAAGGAAATGGCCAAGCTTGACTGCGAGTCCTTATTTGGTGAGCCGAGCTCAGCCCAGCTCTAGAGCTCTGGTATTTATCGCAGACACGAAGTACTTGAAAGGTCTTTGGGCTTTTGTACCTTTGGCTTTTAACCAGTCTGGGAAACTGTCTCAGCTTTTACAACCTGATGATGGTCCCAGAGCAAAGCACGTCATCTCCTCTCTGCAGTTTCCTCTTCCATCACTTCACCCAACATGGCAAGAGCTGCCAAGTCTGTGTGGGCCACCCCTTGAATAGCACAGAGGTTCCGAAATCCACGTTGAAACGAGGAGGAATTAGGAGGCCACGTGCCTGGAAACGAGGCCACAGACACAAAGGGCTTGTGGTCCATAATGCAGTTATTGTACATGAAACAGGATAGTTAACAAGGAAGTCACACCAACCCCAGTGCCAAACACCCAAAACCTGGCTGAAAGTTGGGAGATGGAGCACAATTTGAATTACAGTCATGGTTTCACAGCCCAAACCATCCCAGTCCCTGCAGAGTGGGTGGTCTGGAGTCGCTGCATTCCCAGCTGGCAGGAGTGGTGCTGGGGAAGATGAGGAGCTGGGCCAAGCCAATGTTGATTCAATCTGTTTCTTGCAAATCTTTGGCTCTTCTCTAGGTTCATGCAGGAGATCAGGAAGGTCTGGGGCTGTTTTGGGGGCTGGTTTTGGGGCTGCTCGGGGTGAGGGGGTTGCAGATGCCAGGCTGGTTGGTCCATGATTTGTTTCCCATCTCCTCCCAGGTTCAGCCGACAGTGTGTGATAGACAAAGACAAGAGGAACCAGTGCAGGTACTGCAGGCTGAAGAAGTGCTTCAGAGCTGGCATGAAGAAAGAAGGTAAGTGCAAAGAGCCATTTCCAAAGTGCCTGTGGCTGTCTCAGGCCCTGCTCCCTCTGCAGAGCATGGTGGGGAACAGCAGCAGCCCTGGCTGCAGAGATGATGTTTTTGTGTGGCAGTGAGAGAGTTTTTCTGTTGTAGCTCAAAGCCCCATTTCCCATTTTATCTCAAATTCAAGGAGAGCCTGGTGACGTTATTACCCATCCTGGGAGGCTGGTCTTTTTGGGATATTTCAGTACTGGGAAAGGGAGGAGCTTCCTCAGGGTTTGTTTGGTCTCTGAGTGTTTCACAGCATCAGTTTCTTCTCTCCATACCTGTTCGTGTGACTCCTAATGGCAGCTGTGCCAGTCTCAGTGAGGACCTGCCATCCTCAGTCTCAGAAATGCCATCAGTTGACTCCCTCAGGAGGTGTGGTTGACTTGGCTGATGCTCGTGCAGCTTCGTGCAAGGCTCAGGGCAAGGTGCAGCGTGGGCACGATGCCTGAGCACGAGCTGCTCCTCGGTGGCACAGGGCACATGGGCAGCACTCCTGGAGGAGATGACTCAGGTGTCCCCTGAGCAGGGATGTGAGTCAGAGCCAAGCCCTTCAGTTGTTCTGTCCTCATGGTGGTTATGGCATGACCATGGGGCCACCACTGACACTAGTCCTGAAGGGCCAATCCAGTGCTGGCCAACACCTTTTGGTGCACTTGGCTGGATCAGGAAGGAGGTGGAGCTTTGTGGATTTGGGTACCAGTGACCATCAAGTGTCCTTTCAGCATCCTGGAGGAGACACTGAGTGTTACAGGGACTAATGCTGAGCATGAGGAAACCCTCTCTGTTAACCTACACTGGCTTCCCTGGGAAAGTTTGGGACCTACTCCAGAATTTCTGGTCTCTGCTCGTCCAGTGTCTTCATCCTGGGAGAGCATGGATGGGACTGTTTTACTGATTCCAAGATTTCTGGGCAATGGTTGTGCTTGTCCATGGAGTCTTAGCAAAGTGGGGGCCCACCCCACAAAGGGTCACCGTGTGACATGTCAGTAATTGGGTGGTGATTTCAACACTCTTCACCCTTCATTTGTGCTGGTTTCCAACCCACTGACAGCTAAAACATGAGGGAGGTAGAAAGGAGCTTGAGAGTTTCTTTCCACGCCACTGAGTTCACCCATGGGGTGAAACTGTGGTGCCACTGAAACCAAGGGGAAATCTGCCACTGATTTCTGGTCATTCATAAAGTTTCACCAGTGATGAAATGATCTTTCCAATGTTCTCACCATATGTTTTCCTGGAGAGGACTGTCTTGAAATTTGGCAAAAATGCCTGCTGGTGTCAGTCAGGAGAAATATAGCTGATGGGAAAGTAAATAGACTTTAAATTGATTAAGACCAAACCATAGCTGATCTGGTCAATTCTAGATGGTGATAAAACCAATTGCTGATGCAGCTCCAGTGTTTGGAAAGGCTGAAATCTGGTTATCAGCTCCATTCTTTGAGCTGAAGCATGATTTTTATTGGGTTTTATGGTAAAAGTTATAAAACCTTGGCTCAGGCCTTCATCACTGATTGCAGCTTGATGGGAGGTGACTCATTTCAAGCTCCACATCGTCACATTCTTTGAAACCCTTTTATGAGTGCACAGTCAGGTTTTGTGCTCACAGACTGCTCATGTGTTTGGGAAAGAAGATTTTAAAGCACCTTGAGCAAGTGCTTTGCAGAAATCAGCTTAGCTGACCAGGGCTATAGCCCAAGCACGTGTGCAGGACTGTGAAAGAAATTTGCTTGCACAATTGTGTGCGCAGAAAGAACACAGTTGTTTGCCTTGGGGTGGCTCGAGATTAATATTAAACAGAATTGCAAAGCTTTAGGGGAGAAGAGGAGCCGTGTCTTGGACAGGGCTCTATTGGGAGCATCCAAATATTTGTACAAAATCTTCTGGCGGTGCCAGTTTGTGTTGGGAGATGGCAGTGGTGACATCCACACTCACCGTGCTCTGTGTCCCACTCTTGCCCTGGCACATCCCGGTTGAGCCAAGCCCTGTAACAGCAATGAGCCTTTCCAGGGTGTGGTAATAGCACTGTTTACCCACAGCAGAAGGGAAGAAGCTGGAAATGATCCTTTCCCAGGGACAATACACCTGGGGTGGTGTCAGCAGGGCTGTGTCACCTCACAGGTGCCCCACTGACCCACTGCTCAGTGTGTCTGTGTGCAGTGCTGGAGAACTCGCTGTTCCCCAGCAAAACTAACTGATAAACGGGAATTTTGGATCCAGAGTTTGTTTTGGGTTTTTTTTCCCAGTCCTCCTGTTGTAAGATGTGATGTGACACATTGGATCTTTCTTTTTTTCTCTTTCTCTTTTTGTTGGAAACAGTTCTAGTGGATAAGAATTTGCAGGGAGCTTTGTAGCCTGGTAGAAGGGAAATTTCTGCCCAAAGAAAAATCCCTGTGCTGCAAATACCTGAGCCAGCTTTAAATTGTGTCAGGGCAGGGTTAGGTTGGATTTCAGAAAAAGGTTCTTTCCCCCAGAGGGTGGTGGGCATTGACCAGGCTCCCCAGGGCAGTGGGTACAGCCCCAAAGCTGCCAGAGCTCCAAAGGGTTTGGATGATCCTCTCAGGGACAGGGTGGGATTGTTGGGGTGGCTGTGCAGGGCCAGGAGTTGGACTTTGATGATCCATGTGGGTCCCTTCCAGCTCAGGATATTCTGTGATCCTGCCCTGGCTTTCTCCAGGGGCAGCAGTATAAGGGACAGGGTGGAGGTGCACAGTGCAGCCAGGCTAGAGGTTCATGATGGGTTTGGGGCAGCTGGGCTGAGGTTTTTGAGAAAATCACCAGCAGGATCTTTAGGTTGCCTTGTTTGTACACCCTGAATTTCATCCTGCCTTCAGAAAGGACAAAGATTGCCCCACACCTGAGCCCCACTCCTTCAGGCTTGTGCACTGAGATGGCATCCAGGTTCCAGCCGTGCCAGCGAGACCGAGATAGGGACTAAATTCGAGTCTTGTGGAAAGTGCAGTCCCCAGACTTAGAAACCAGTCAGAAACACTCCAATCCCAACCACATTTTTGGTATCAGGAATTCACTTGAATAACAACCATCAAAGTTGGGACAAGGGGAGAGGAAAAGGCTTCCCTGAACACAAACCCCTTCTAGTTTCCTGAAACACCTCTAGGGCCAGGATTTGAGACTTTTACAGGACGTTCACTCCTTTATCCTTGCTTTGTGGTTGGGGCCAGGACTCTGCTGCGGGGAGGTCTGGGGATTTGGGGGATTTTCTGCCTGTTCTCCCAGGTTTCCTCTCTTTGCACGGAAGGTTCGATCTCTATTGTCTTGCTCAATGCTACCAGACAGGTTTTTGGTCACTACAACGGAGGAGAACACCAGGTACTTAAACATACAAAGGAAACAGCAGGATACTATTTTTAGCATCTCACTGAGATCATGTGTAACCTTGAATAAATTAGCAGGGTGTGATTTCTCAAGTGAGCCAGGTCATCTCCTCACCCGGAGCTGAGGGAAAACCTGGGAGCCTTTGGAAACGCCAGCACTGTCCTGTCAGGGTTGTTTGCTGATGGAATGAAAAAAAAGGGGGTTTAATATTTAACCTCTCATCCCCTTCAAAGTAGTTTATGAATGTACATGAACTCCTTTAGTTTTATGCAGAAGTAAAAAGAATTATTGTATCACTTACTGCCACAACACAGTGGGAGGGTTTGAGGCTATTTTTTATTTATTATTGTGAAACTGGACAGGTTTATAGGACAGTTTTATTAGTGTTCTGAAGGACCTCTATCTTGTTTCATACCTATTGTTTGCACATCTCTTCTGCCAGCTTTCAGAAACTGGGGCTGCAGATTATTGCAAAGAGGGATGGAAAAGATAAAGGATCTTCTCCACCTGCAATAGCCATAAATCAGCCCAAAAGCCAGTGAAAGGATTAAATGTGTGTGCACCGTTGGGATTTATTTGTGAATAAAACACACCACACCTACAAAGTCTGAAGCAGCTCGGGGAAAAAAGATTATTTGTGGATATAAATTAATCTGGCAGCAGGAGGAGTAAATCTGGTGGAGACAGAAACACTGAGCACCAGTGACTGCCAGCTCTGCACAGGCCACTTGCACCTCCCTCCTCCTTCTCTCTCTTTATGCCATTTATTAATTCATTTCCAACTCCACCAGCATGAAATGAGGATGTTTTCAGTGGAATAATAATGGAAACAGTAATTCCCATGTAGGCAGGGCTTTAACCTCCCCAGTTGCAGTGGAAAGTTACTGGTTTGCTGCTCTCCCTTTGCAGCCAGTGCCTGTTCCCATATTTATTGGACTCCCTGCAGGTTCCTCATGCCAGGCTCTGGCCCTGTGTGGCCAAGCAGCAAGGATGGATGGTCTGGGGGACACGGGGTTGGTGCCATCCCACAAACACCACCAGCGTGTCCCGCAGCCTGTCCTGAATCCTTCCTGTGCTCCCAGCCTTGCTCTGAGCAACAAAGCCCCTTGGAGGGCTCCTCTGCATCACACAGCTCTTTTCCCACCCACTTCCCAGAGTCAGGACATGCTGCAGCAATGGCAATTCCCCAGGGGGAGACACGGCCATCATCTCCTCCCTGTTCCCTCCTGCCAGTTAAAGCCCAGCCTGGGGTCACACTGTGGCCAGCAGTGCTGGGGGGACCCACAACTCACTGACATCCCCTCTTGCAGGGCTGCAAGAGGTTTTTATTGGCTTTGGGAACGTGCAGAAGACAAGACTAGAGGGAAACAAAAGAGAGGAGCAAAGCTTTTGCCAGGAACCTACTGGAAGGAGCAGCCCCTGGGAGCCAGTGGGAGCCAGCACTGGGGTTTTAGTCCTTGCTGCAAATCTGCTGAGTTTTATGGAGGGCAAAGCCAAGAGCACAGCTGAGCCCAGCACCCCCAGGGCCAGCACGTCCCACGAGCACTCCCACTGCCTCAGCACCAGTGACCTATCCCTTCCCTTTTACAAACACAATAATTAGAGCAATATAATTACCACACAGCAATAGATTAATTTTTGTGGCAGGTAAACCATTAACTCCCTTTTGTATCTAATTCCAGCACATCTCGGGGACTTTCAGAGATAACACCCAAATCACCTTGAGAAAGTCTCTCTGTCCCATCCACTTACACTTGGAGATTGAGCTTATCAGGGCATGAGGGAAGCACTGAAATATGTGCCATAAAAAGATCTGGGAGAAAAATAGGCTGAGGTTTCTTAAAGAAGTCTGTCTCTGGGGACTGGGCCTGCCTGGGTCTCTTGGACTTATGTAAAATAAGATGTGTAAGTCAGTCAGAAAGGCAAAATTGGTACCTTCTCTTGGAAGGGGGCAAAAAGAGCCCCATCAGCCCCCAAGAGCTCTGTGGGGATCATCTGCTGTGAAACCAGCTTGGATGGGGATTTTCTAAACTAGTCAGGCATGACACAGGTTTGGCCAGGCTTGTTTCGGTGCTGGATACTGCTGCCCATCTTCCTGGTGTCCCAAGAGAAGCCATGAGGGGTTTATCCATTCCAGAGATTAATCCTAGATTATGATTCCTGTAATCACCCTCACCTTCAGGCTGGTGGGGTCCCTGCTGAGCACCCTGCCATGCACAGAGGGTGCTGTCTAAGGTGTGAGCTTCCCAAGGGCTGTAATTGTGAGGTTTTTTCTCTAAATCGATGACTAATTGTCAGTCTGTAGTGTCCATAGCCTGAAAAGGCTCCAGGAATATGTTTGTGTGTTGTATCTGTCATAAATCCATGTACCCACCCAGCCCCTTGCAGGCAAGGTTGGCTCTGAGGGACAAGGTGGCTGGAGCCCAGCAGACCCCCCCAGCACAGCCAGGTCCTGACTGACAGCAAGGCTGAGCCCCAAATCTTGGCAAATAAATACCACACTCCTGCTGATAAGGGGAGGTATTGATTTGTGTCACCGCTGCTTGTTTTCTGCCCTTTCACTTTGTTGGCCTTTCATCAGAGGCTGGTTAGGAAAACAGAGCAGCAGCTGGACACGAGCTGACAAAAACCCACCTTCCCCTGCCTGTGCAAAGCGGTGCCCACCTTTTCGTTCCTCCTCTGCACGAATTCAGGGGAAGGAGTCCCGTGCAGAGTGATGCTCCAAAACAAGACCCAGCAGGGAGGCAAAGTCTTGAAGGAATGATGGCAAAATGATTTTGTCGACTCTGCAAGAAAAATATCATTACTGGAAAAAGCTTCTCCAGTGGCCACTTTTAAGCCAAAAGTGCCCTGTTTTACATGCAAGGGGTTAAAGCACAGAGGGAGTCGTGCTTTGACAGGTTTCCCTGAGTCATTCCCCCTAAATAAAACGAAAGGAGCCTGGAATTGCTGGATGAAGGAGGAGGGATGTGTTGCACTCTCACCACATGCTAAATCTTCCCGCTCCTTCTGCTTTAAGGACCCGACAATTGCCTTTCCGAGCTGTAGGAGCTGTCAGGAAACCACCTAGCCTGTGCGGTCAGGCTCCGTCCCCCAGCCCTGGGTGGAGGCAATAGGGCTTGGGGGAGAAATCAACGCTGAAAACAGGTTGGGCTAAGCCTAAATTCTTTTTGCTCTGCTGGTGTGCTATGTGATGGCTGCAGTGGAGGCGAGTCAGCTCTTGGAGCCTGTGCTGCAAAAATAAGCTGCTGAAGTGCAATACATGCCTTATGTTCAGTGAGCTGGATGTGCTTTGTGCTCCAGGGAAAAGGGTGGTCTAAAAGGTGGAATGAAAAAATCAGTGTTTTTTCCAAATTCTCCATGCCATGGCCAAATCTTTCTGTCTGCAAAGAGCCTGGGCTGATGTTCACTCTGCCGTGGTCCCTATAGTGTGCCCAAGGTCCATGGTATGGCTCTTATGAAGAGTTTGGGACACTGAGCTGATTTCCAGCAGTGATTTGCAGAGGGTGGCACCAGGGCTGGGGACAAACCTCTTCCCCAGCTGTGTGCCAGCATTGCTCTCAGGGTTTCAGGCTCACTGAAATCAGCAGCATGATGGGCAAGGCTGAGAGAATGGTTTTAAGGGGGAATCAGTGAATTTAAGTTTCATTTATTTTTGAGCTTCTTTAATGAAGAAACTCTTCCTGCTCCCCACAACTGGTGGAGATGTCTCCTGGGACCACCACTTGTGATGCCTCAGGGGCAGGGGACACTTCAAGGTGGGATTAGAGGAAGAGTTTTCCCGTGCTGCCATGAGATGAGATGCAGCCCCAGGAGCATCCTGCTGTGCCAGGAGCTCAGAAGAGGAGTCCTCAGAGCAGACATGGCAGAAAAGGTATCAAAGGCCAGGGCTCCAGCACTGTGGGTGCACTGCCAAGTGAAAAGGATTGACACTAAATCCCTCAACTCCCCCTGAGCTGCATCAAACCCAGTGGGACCAGCTAACATTCCCCAGGTGTTGCTCTCACTCCCAAATGGCCTTATCTCCCCCTTGTGCTTGCCTTTCTCCCTCCCTCAGAGCCTATTTAGCCTTATTCCAGCATCCAGCAAGAGCTGGATCTTGCAGGCACCCCCATCCCCTCCTGCCTAGGGACCCCAGGGAGCAGCAGCCAGGGCTTGGGGGGGAAGTTTCTCACTAACGTGACACTGCTCGCTGTCTTCCCAGCCGTGCAGAACGAGCGCGACAGGATCAGCATCCGCAGGAGCAGCTACGAGGACAACGGCTCGCTCTCCATCCACGTGCTCACCCAGGCTGAGGCCATGGCACAGCAGGTATGGCACGTGGGGACAGCCCCCCGTGACACTCCAGCCCCCTGTGATCCAGTGTGGGCAGTGCTCTCCCTGTCCCTGCCAGTCTGAGCTGGGTTAGAGCTCCAGGAGCTGGGGGGTGTTAGTTTTCCTGGGCTGTTTGTGACTGACAGCTCTTCCAGGGCTTTCCCATGTGGGTTCCAGGGCCCTGCCATGAGGGATATGGGGCCATCCCACCTCTGTGAGATTTGGCCCATCCCTTTCCCCTCCACACACACCCCACATGGTGGTTCTGACCCCATAATAACTGATCTGGTGTCTGACACCCTCCCAACGGGTCCCTGCCCTTCAGCTATTCCAACCCACTGGGACATCCAGAGCTGGACCTTCTTTCTGCCCTTGGACAGCTCTGGCACAAACCCACAGGGAAGAAAACACGTTAAAGATACCCAAATCCTTGGTGTGTTATCAAGGCAATGCATCCTTCAAGGAGCAGATGCAGCCTTTGAGGTGGGAGGGACAAAGCTGAAGTCCCAAGGGCTGAGGGATGTTGCAGACCCCAGGGCCCCTATTCCCTCGTCCTAAAATTGTTGCTGCACCCCTAAAAATTCATGGAATTCACATGGCAGTTTATCCCTCCTTGCTGCACACTCTGCCCTGAACATAATGTTCCCTTCATGGTTGATTGTATTTTCTCTCATAACTTCTCTATCAGGATAACAATTTTAGGGCAGAAAAATAACGTGAAAAAAAATCACTGGACTTCAGCTAATGCTGATTGCTTTTTTATTTCATGTTCCACCATGAATTTCACCCTGAGTGTCCTTTAAATTCTTCTGAAAATACCCTTTTTCCACTGAAACATATGGCCCAGATGTTGCATATTACACGCAACAATGCACCCACTTCCTTTCCAAAAATGCTGGTTTAACCCTCTCCCCCCTACGCAGCCCTTTAGAGACCCCAAAGGTGTTTTGTGTCCCAGGCAGTGACCTGGAGGAGAAAGGCTGGATGCTTCCCATACATTTGGCTGGCTTAAGTGGCTGATGGGAAGCCAAGCCCCTGTGCTGCTGGGAATGGGAATGTTACCCAGATTTTGTCCTGAGCCAGCCTGGCGAGAGGGGAAGGAGCAGGAGGAGGGAGGGGTGTGTGTTGGGACTGAGCACCACCTCGTGGAGGCTGCACCGCGGGCTGAGCCGTGGACAGGACACTGCTGAGCTGAGGAGTGTGAAACCACAATGGGAAACGACTTATCAAGGGCCTCATGGGGATGGAGGGTGGGAGAACAGCTGGATCTGGTGCCACCACGTGTGTGTTGTTCCTCTTGCAGTATTTATCGCTGAGCCCTGTGCACAGCACCGACATTGCCATGAAGAAGGTTGCAACCATCAATGACGTGTGTGAGTCCATGAAACAGCAGCTGCTGGTGCTGGTTGAGTGGGCAAAATACATCCCGGCGTTCTGTGAGCTCCCACTCGACGACCAGGTAAAATGCAAAAGCCTTTCCCCTGCAAATCCACCCCCTCCAGTGAGAATTCCCAGCTGTACCTTTCAGCAGGAGAATCTGACATTCACATACAGAGCACCCTGTGCAGAGCAATAAAGTAACAGAAGAGTAATTAAAGCCAAAGGATCAATTAAAAAGAACTTGAGTAACCCAAATATACAATAGAGTTGGTTAGTCCAGTCTGCAAAAGGAGCCACTCAAAGCAGATTGATTTTCCCTTTGCTGGTACCTGGTAGTTGAATATAGAAGCTGTTTGTTTCCTAAGAACTCAAATTACTCAAGCCCTCTTTGCTCTTTTTGGTTGAGAACAGCTTCTTGTTTAATTTGCCATGAATGTAGCACTTCTCAAAGTGAATATATACAAATGTTTTCTAGCTCATAATAGTACTTTAACTGTAGATCTGACAGATCTAAGCAACCCCCAGATTTGGCTTAATTAAACAGCAACAGCTCCCCACTCCTTTCTCTCTGAAGTATAATACTGTGTCTTTGCGCTGTGCCCTCTCCAGGTTGCCCTGCTCAGAGCCCACGCAGGGGAGCACCTGCTGCTCGGGGTGGCCAAGCGGTCCATCCCCTACACCGACTTTCTCTTATTAGGTAAAGTAGTGAAACACACTCCTGCTTTTACAATTCACACCCCCAAGTCATTGCCAAGCATTGTGCCTGCCTGAAATCCCCCCTCCTGGGCATGGTCTGCACATCTGGGTTCAGACTTAGTGCTGGGGAAGTCTCTGGAGAAGTGTAAAAAACTGGGATTTTTATAACTGTTCCCTTACTGTTTTGAAACTGTGGAGGAGAAAACCCCCTGTGTTTAAATGGCATCTCAAACTGTCTTGCCTTGTTTTTGTAACTGAATTTGCAAAAGCAGTGAGGTATTTGGATATCAGTCCTTAAAGACTTAGCAGAAAGGTCTATTAAAAATGACAAGGCAAACAGGTATTTCCTTTTCATGTAGCTTTCTGTCACCAAAACCACAGGTGGGATTGTTCTTGGGAGAATGAGAATACTGACCTTGAAAGCCACACATCAAAGAAAAGAGGGAGGGATATGGTTTGTTTGTTTGTTTGTTTTTTTTAAAGCACACCCAAAATAAAGATGCAAGGCTGTTTCCAAACAGATACTCGATATAACCGAGGGTAAAGCAGAGCAGACCATGGAGCAGGCTTTGTGTACAGTGTGGGTGCACTGGCTTGAGCAAACGAGATAATTAAGGGCCAAAGAATGAGAGCCATGGCTTGCTTCTCCATTGTGGAGCAGATTAGGAAGCTGCAGACTGGAAATCTGCTGCAAATGGGCACTGGGACTATCTGGCAACGCGCCTTGGGCTAACTGCTGGATGAGACCATGTCTGCAGAGCTAGAGCCAAAATCTGATGGTGGATTTCTCTTGTCTCCTCAGGGAATGATTTCATCATCCCAATGCACTGCCCTGAACTGGAAATCGCTCGTGTGGCCACCAGAATCTTGGACGAGTTGGTGAAGCCCTTGAGGAACATCCAGATCGATGACAATGAGTACGCCTGCTTGAAAGCCATCATCTTCTTTGATCCAGGTGAGCTTCCTTCTGACTGCCAAGCGTGGGTTTGGAGAGGAGTTGGGGGCTCTGCAATAGCCAGGAAAACCCTTTGACAGCAGCTCTGCATTTCACCCTGCCTGGGCTGTAATGATCAGTGCTCAGCAGTGCAGTCAGAAGTGACCTCTTCCTGAGTATTTTGTTATTTAGCAAGTCTAAAGGCCAGCCAGGCTGATGTGCAAGGCTCTGCAGGCCCTGGAGCAGTTTGGCTGCTTCAGTGGCTTGGCTTTGGGAAAGCCCATCAGCCTGAAATGCAGGAGATGACTATTAAGGACATCTATGCCTGTAGTGAATTATGTATAAGCAAAGTGAGTCAGCAGAGCAGCAGGGGAGCATCTATTGAGGTCCAGAAAGCAGCATTAAAAACCACAGAGAGCTGGGCTGCTCAGGGCACCCAGAAATACCAGGGACCTGCTAATGGATCTTGCTGGCAGCCAGCACTGACCCAGGGCAGGGCTGATCCACACAGGAGGGAGAACAGGGAAACACACAGAGGCAAACAACAGCTTGTTTTGAAGCTTTGCTGTGTTCCCATTCCAAAAGCCTGGGGGGTTCTGCCTCAGCCCAGGCTCCCCCCTGGCACTGCTGTTTCTGCAGCTCACACAGAACCTCCTTTTGGGACAGCAGTGGGGTCCCCTCAGGGTGTATTGCCCCAGAGCTCAGTGAAGAGATGGGGGAACAACCCCAAGCCCAGAACAATGCCCTTTTATCCTTGGCATCTGTTAGCATGGAGAAATTAGAGTATCTTCCAGTAATTATTGGGTTTTTTTGCTGTGTTTGCTGATCCAAAATCAAGATACAGGAGTTTTAGAAACACCACAAACTTGGGCTCTGCAAAGAGCCTGCTGTGAAGGGAGTGAGGGTGGTATTATCAAATTGAGTTTGACAAACCACCTTCTCAGCTGATCAATGTCTCTGTGCAGCTTTAGATCAATGTGACAGTGAGGAGCTGAGGTTTCAGCTGAAAGGGAGAAGTGGGAAGCTCCACAGAAGTGAAGTTCATTCATGCTAAAGAGCAGGCACGTCCTCAGAGCTGCGTGCTGACATACAATCCTGTGTTAACCACTTTATCTCAGCTCTTGGCACCACGACCCCTAAAATGTGGTGCCTGTGGACTCTTTGTAGACAGTGAAGGAAATGGTGCAGTGATCCAGAAATCGGAGTTTTAGACACCAGCAGAGACAGGAGTGGAAAGCTGTAAATCCTGGCACTTCACCCTACCCAGAGTCACATTTGCTTGCTCAAGAAAAGCCGGACCAGTGATCCATGAAAAATAGGATTGACCACAGGTCAAAGCTAGGAGGGCAAGAAAAGAACCTGATGCTGCCCTGGGTGTAATTACAGCTACAGGCACTAAAGCTGCGTGGATTTAGTGGTAGTAGTTGGGACTCCAAGTTTTCAGGGGAAAATTCCAGGATGTTTCTTTAGAAGGATAAATATGATTTAACTTCTAAATCTTTCCTCTTCACTACTGGCAATGGACACATATATCTACCTGAACCAAGCTTCTATTTTCTTTCTGTTTCCCCTCAGATTCCCTTACTATTTCCCTATTCCACCCTAGATGGGAAGTACTGGCAGCCCAGTGCTAATCTATCACCAAATCTCGGAGACTCTGTCAGAGGATCACTGGCACCTCATCCTTTTCCCTCTACAGAGCCTGACTGACAGGATAACATGTCTCTGGTTCCACAGGCCAGCAATTAACTCCATTTCCCCCCCTCCCAGACTGCAGAGGCCTCAGTGAGCCCGGGAAGGTGAAGAACATGCGCTTCCAGGTGCAGGTGAACCTCGAGGATTACATCAATGACCGCCAGTACGACTCCCGGGGCCGCTTCAGCGACATCCTGCTCCTGCTGCCCCCCCTGCAGAGCATCACCTGGCAGATGATAGAGCAGGTCCAGTTCATGAAGCTCTTCGGGGTGGCCAGGATCGACAGTTTGCTGCAGGAGATGCTGCTGGGAGGTAAGAACCCTGCCGAGGAAGGATGGAGTATTGATTGCGAAGCTTTTATTTACAGGGCTTTGTGTTTGGGTTTTGTGTCTTCTGGAGGGTGTGGGGTAGGGAGAGCAGGGGGAATGGTTTTACACCAAGAGCAGGTTTAGATTTGATATTAGGAATGAATTCTTACCTAGGAGAGTGAGGAGGCCCTGGGACAGGCTGCCCAGAGAGGCTGTGGCTGCCCCACCCCTGGAAGTGTCCAAGGCCAGGTTGAGTTGGGCCCTGAGCAAGTTATCTGGTGGGTGTTATCCCTGCCCATGGCACAGGGGTGAAACAGGAAGATCTCTAAGGTCCTTTCCAACCCAAACCACTGTATGATTCTCTGAATTGTAGCTTGAATGTGGGCCCCTCTTATTCCAGCCCAATCCCAGAGCCATTTCTTCCCAGTCTAACTAAAAATCTGACAAGTTTTGTAGCAATGGGTCCACTCTGTGGTGTCTCACACCAGAGGGGCACTTGACTTTTAGGTCTCCTACCAAACTGAGGCAGTTTGCAAGAACATAACACCTTTTTTGCTAGCAGCATGCAAAAATTATAACTATTTGGGAAACCCTGATAAGAGCAGAACTGGGACACACACAGAGACAGAAGAACAATGTGGTTGGGTATTAGTTGAAAGCCCAGACATCCCAGGAGGTTGTTCCTACAGAGTGAGAGGCTGAGAGCAAAGAGGGCAGCAGAGCAGGAAGGAAGAGAAGATGAGCCATTAACCTTCACCCACAGAGGTCTTCCACATCCTCTGAATAAAGAAGATTTAGCCCAGAGCATCCAGCTTGTCAGGAACTATGCAAAGAATGATGTGTTTTCCCACTTCCACTGCAGGAACCACCGCTGATCTCCAGTACCAGTCAGGACCTCCCAACCTCAACCTGGAACCGCTGCCAGGACACGTCCTCCAAAGCAACATGAGCTCTGTGATTCACACAGCTCCAGACCGTAGGTGTCCCCCTTGACGTTATTAGTGTCAGCATAACGAAGGGAGGGGGCAGGAGCAACACTTAAGAAAATGATATTTAAGTTTATTTATATGAACAGAACTCACAGTCCCCCTGGCTGACTGCTTTACATGCTTCCAAGGAGAAACTGGGATTCTCACATGGGAGCATGATCCCGAGGGATTCTGAGATGTTACTAAAACATCAGCAGATTGAGAAAAAAAAGGAATCAAGATTAGGGACAGTTTGTATGGTCATGGGCAGCACTGGGATATGCCACAACACAGGACACGTGGTTGTTAGTGGCAGGAGCTCCCTGTGTAAAGCTGGTTATTGTCACACAATATGAGCTGAATACAGGACTATTCAGCCACCCTGGGCACTGGTGCCAGGCCAGCCTGTTGGTTTGGGCATTTCTCCACTGTAGGGCCATGTAATCACCATGTCTTGCATGCACTGGCTCCTTCTGTTGGCTACAATCATGTACCTCTTGTAGTGTGTTTTTGTTTCTTGGAGTGTATTTTGTTTCTCAGCCATATAAATGTTGGCATTATGTATTTTAGGGGGTTTTTTTGTTTAGTTTTTAAAGCCACCTTACAGCACAGATTAGGAGGTGCTGTGTTCTGTAAATGTGGCTGTGGGTTGAGCTCTCCTCTCATGAGGAAAGGAGGGATTGAAAAGCTGGGGGCATTTCCCAAGTGCAAAATACTGACAAGAGTTGGCACATGCTTATCAATCCACCCTGTGCCTCCTCTCAAACCAGGAAGGAAGAATATTCCAGACCAGGCCTGAATTTGGGATGGATCGCCCTGCCCCGTGCCCCAAACTCCTGCTCCTTTGTTTGCTGACTTCATTTGGGCTCTGCTGTGTTGAACAGCTCCAAGTCCAGGTTAATTCCGTTTCTTTCCTCTCCCACAGCATCTCCTGAAGCATCCCTTCCATCTCCTTCTACCAGCACAGGCAGTGAAGACTATAAACTCGGTGCCAGCGCAGGGCCCAGCGCCGTAGCACAGCTCCTGCCTCACACAGTGATGCCCAAGCAGGAGATTTTATAGGGTGAGGCGGCAGGAGAAGCCAGGAGCAGTGTGGAAACCATGCCCACAGTGAAAGGGGCCCTTTCTCTTTGCAGAGGCAAAGCACAGCAACCCCCTCTGAGGCCAGCACCAGCTCCCAGGATCCTCATCACGGAATTCCCACAAGGAATTGGGGTTCATGCTCTTCTTCCCGGCAGGACCAAGACTGCGAGCTCTTTGGAGCAGGGCTTCTGGTTGTGTTTGCTGGCGCCTTGCTTGGTGTCATCAGGACCCTTTAACAGCCTTCAGCCCCTTTCTTCATCCAAACAAGTGCCTTGCACAGCTCCTGGGAATCATTCACATGTACAGCGTGTCCTGGATTGGTCTGTTCCCGTCAAAAATTTAATTACACTCCCATTTCTCCTGCTGCACGTTAAGCTTTAGGAAGATCTTCATAACCTTTAGCATTCCACGTAGAGGTGCCTTGCTCCACATAAGCCAGCCAACATTTAATGCTGGTTAGTTATAGTTTATGGTGAGGAATACCAACATTTTGCCATTTTCCAGCATTTCCAGTGTCTGTAGAGCCCAGTTATAAGTCATTTGATGGACCTTCTACTTTGTGAGCACACTTTCCACAGCTCCAGGAGCAGCAAGGATCTCTGCCTCACACCGTGGCCGCTGCTCTGGGAAAGCCACAGCTCAAGAATCCCTGCTTTGTGCAAGACACATCACCAAAAAAAAGCCCCAAAATACCTTTTCCCAGTACACTGTAGTTTTGTGTTTCTTTGTAGTACCTGCAACCTAAACTTCAAAGCTCAAAATTAGCCAAAAGAGGCAGATCATCTGCAAGCCACTTAGAAAAAATTGTTTGTATTTAAAACAGAAGGTGCACTTAATGTAAAACTTACTGCACTTAAAGCAAACCTTCATGGGGGTAAGGTGACAATATCAGAACTAGTTAAACGAGCCCAAGGATGACTGTAGAGCCTCCAGTGTTCCTCAAGCGTGCTCCTTGTTGTGGAGTTGATTTGAATGAATGGGACTTTGTCAGAAAGAAGGTTAAAAACTGCTCCAAAACTTTTGCTCATTTGTGCAATGACCTGTCTCAGACAGCTCTGGAGGGAGCAGGAGGGGCTGTGCTGAGCACCAGGACACGATGGAAAGCTCGTAGTTCTGTCCCATTGGACAAATTCCCAACCCCTGGCAAAGCCAAGGTGATGGTGCCCCATGGTGGCTTTTTGAAGCACTTGGAGCTCCTTGGGTGGAGGACACTTTGGGAATGCAATCCTAGCACTTGAAAGAGAAGTTGGGAGGAGCATCTGAACTTCCATCAGAAGGGGAATACTCAGGAATTCATTCCTCAGGGAGATATTTAGTGTTGCCATTCTCTAGCACCAGAAAGATCTGAAATCCATCCAGGACTGGGTTGAATTTCACCTGGATCACAATGGTTTCTTTTTCTCCTGCCTCTGAAGAATTTGATCTGACATTATATGCTGATGACTTCCATTTCAAACGGCTCTATGTGAAAGCAGGTTCCCCTGCAAGCATTCCTGCTGCATGACAGATGCAACTGTCCCGAGCCCACACTGCTTCCAGTTCCTCCAGCACATCGATTACATTCCTTTGCAAGACATTAAATGTACATTTATACTCATTAATGGTAAGAAAATAAATCTATGGGGGAAATAAATTCCATATTCTCATATTTCATACGGGCAGCTTGCCTTTTGTCTTTAATTCAAAACCTTTTCCAAGGCTCTCTACTGATTTCTTCAAGGCAAATCCCTTTGGGTTTTTCATAACAAAGAATCACCTATGGGTCCAAATCCCAGCTCTCACTTGAGACTGATGGAATTAACAATCTAAAATATTACAGAAAATAAAGTTGTCCAGGAACCAGTGGACAGCAGATTCAGCCTCCAGTGTGAAGGTTTGCAGCAAGAACAATTTACTGTACTAGGGGCCAAAATAGATTTACAGCAACAATCCCTTTCTGGCTTCCCCATGTCAAACCTCACTCTAAATCAAACCAATATTCTTATGCAAACATACCTTGGAAGTGACTATTTTACTAGATTTAATGGAATCATGATTTTGTTCACACAAGAGGTTCAAAGCCATTATTTAAAAATATTTCAGTTGTCAGGGGAGATGCCACTGGTGCATCTCAGGGGGTAAAGTCTTACCTCTTTCCATTTAAGTTATTATTTCCTTGCCAATGATAACATTTGGCATCATTAACACCGAATCTAGGTCTTCTATTAACTTTAACCTGCATTACAGCATGAAGAGAAAATGCAAAAATATTTTAGAGGTGCAAAATTTCACTTCTTAACTGAATTATTATTAAGTTAGTAAGACACCAAGCCTGTGACTGCTTTGATGCCTCCTGGCTGTTTTCCAGAGCTCCAGCTGGGTATGATAAGAGTGATGAGCAGTACAGTGGCACATGTGCTACTGGAACACAGTCAGGACATACTGAAGAAAAATTAACACATTCAGAACACACACAAAAAAAAAAAAGAGTGAAAGAAGCAAAATAAAAAATTAACAGTCTCATCAATGAAGAAGCACCAACCCACATTAAACCACAAAGTCCATCACATGGATCGACCTGTTCAGAAGAATAACACTTAAAAAATACACAGAACCAATGCTGGTGCACTTCACTTCAGTGTTATTATCATATTCCATCACTGTTTTACAGCCCAATTTCTGTATTTCAAACCCCTTAAGCCACTTTCCTTCTCCAGGAGCATTAAATACATTCACATATGTAGAAACACAACACTTGTGCACAGGATAGGCAGAAAATAGCCCATAAATGAATTCCTGCTTGCCCAGGGTTCATGAGACAATATTGACATTACTACTAGAAATTAAACAAGAAAATAAAAAGGAGATAAATTGGCAGGATCCATCTGCAGAGACGTCTGTTCCCTTTGGAGAGTAAACAAGCTCTTCCCGAAAACACATGTAAACACAGCCCAGCCGACTGTTGTAGCACACAAACAGCATCAAATCATTAACCTGCTTACAAACACAAGCAGCACTGGCACAAACTCTGTGTTAATTAGACCCAGAAAACACAGCAAAGTATTTTCTAGAATTCTTGCAAATGGGAACTAACCTGTTTCCAGTCTCTCCATCCTTCAGTACTGTTGGAAACCTTGGTGCTCCTCACCCTTGTCATCTGCTCCTCTCTAGGCTGCACCTGAAGGAACTGGGGACTCCAAACCTGTATTTCACACAATTACCTTGGAAGTGCAAGGCCTGAAAAACCATGAGAAGTTTTCACCTAGGAAACATTTTCCCACTCCCTTCAGACAAACAGGGACAGCAAGATGATCTTTAAGGTCCTTCCAAGCCAAACCATTCCATAGTTCCATAATTAGCTACACCAGAGGAGGCAGAAGAGGAACTGCCCAAGAAGAGCTAAGCAGGTAGTTCAGCTTAAACCTCGTAATAAGAGAGGAGCATCTTTAATTTGGAGCAATATGTTACTTGATATAAATAAATACAAATTACAAGCCAAAAGAGACAAGACAATTACCCTCAAGTTGCTTTAGTCTGAATGTATGTGAAAAAAACTGACATATAGAGAAGTTAATCAACTAAGACTTCAATTCATTAGTTTATTTTTTTTTACATTAAAAAAATTACAACATAAGGGTTTGAAAAGCCAAGTAACCCGGATTTCACACACGCACACACTTGCTAAGTCACAGGGTTCAACCTCTTGGAGTGCTATTTTCTGATTTCCATCATTAAACAATATACACATTAAGAGCCTTATGAAAAAGCCAGACACGTTTTTTTCTCCAAGCTTTAAGGTGTGCAACTGAATATGCACAGATTTTTGTGGCACTTCCAGCTTTCCCCCCAGCTACACGAGACACTTGTTCACTGACTGCAATTTCAGTGGATTTCCACCTAGGAATTCTCCAGCCAAGGGAACACATTCCGTAAGTATTGCACAGTTTTGTTCGCAGGGCCGTAGGTAACACGGGGATCCCTCGGGAATTTCACCCACCCAGGGGTACAAAACCTGATGAAGCTGAATTGGGATGCCACAAACTGTTACAAAGGGATGGAGAAGCAGGGCACTGAAAAAAAAAAAGAGAAAGTACAGCTTGTGCAGTGCATCAACGTTGCAATGCAAGATTCTTGAGCACGTGGAACTGCTGGAGGTGGGACAGGTCATCAGTGCTGCTGGCTGAGCAAAAGCAAGAACAGGACAATTTTAAGGCAAGTCCCAAAACAGGGAGCTATTTACTTTCTAGGCACGATATCAAGCTATGCATCAAGGCTCCTGCTTTATCCTTTATATTGTCAGTGATTTATAGAGTCACAATAATATGAAAAAAATAGTCTAAATGTCATTTTTAAAGAATCCACTTTTAGCTGAATTTTATTAATTGCAACTTGCAGATTTACAAACATTTCTTAGCACTACTGTTGTTTGTCAGGCCCACAGAAAGCAGTTCTAGATCTATATTGCTCTCATTTCCTCAAAGTAGTTTTGGTTGGAAATGGTTAAATTCAAAATAATTTGTTCTATTGCAGCTGTTTCTACATTTAAGATGTGTTGCACTTGAGAAAGAGGCAACTTCTTCCCTCATTCCCCTGATATCTTTGTTCAAGGGATCATTAACAGCTTTCCTTCTAGGAAAAGTCTGTACACTAAAAAGAGGGACAGAGCAAGACCATACAAAGACAACTGTTTTCAGTGAATTACCTCCAATCTGCAGTACCTTTTAATCTCCCACAGCAGGATACAGTCACTGGTCCCACTCATCCCTGCAGAGGACAGACACAAACTATCCCCACACCAGTTCCTCTGGAATCAATGCACTAAGGATTGGAGATTCCCATCCGAGGGCAGGGCTTGGCCCACAGCCAGGAGTTACAAGTGGTTTTTACTGGAAATTCAGCATTTCCCTAAATGCCACAGGAGATGAACACTGCCAAACATGCTTCAGTGAGCCTGGGAAGACATTGGGCAGGGGGTAACAGTGCCTCTGGTGTGCAGTGCTGTGGGGGGCAGCAGTCCTTGGAATCCCTTGCATATGAGGAATGTGTGCCTGGAGTGGGACACAGGAGGACAGCTCTGGTTATTAGGACAAGTTGAGATAGAAATGAGAACTGAACAAAGCACTATTCCCTGAAATCTGGATTTAGAAGGCTAAGTCTCACTGGAGATCAACTTCCACCATAATGCTCCTCCCTCTGATTGACAACTGCACCTTAGGGATATACTTTTTATAAAAACACACAGGTAATTCCCCACACATTTATCAAATAAAAACGGTTTAACAAAAATGGGTAAGTAATCTCATAAAATAAATTACAGTAGCATGACAACATTTGGCTTCTTTAGTGTGACCACGTGCTTTTCCTCTGGTATCTTGCTGTTAAGACCACTGCAGATCCAGTTCATGTCTCTGAATTAATGAGATGTCTGTGACAATAAATGTAGAAAACTCTGCTTGCTACAAGCAAATGTCTCATATCAGTTTCACCTGGTCACAGATTATATGTAGACAGCCTTCTCTGGCCCCAAAATAAATATTATATAGTATTCTTGCAAGTTCCAGCATATTTAGGCTCAAACAGAAAACTCAGGTCCTCCTTTCTTTCCCCTCAGTAGGAGTCTCCTGATGCGAAACCCTGCGAAGGGATTGATCCACAGGAGCGAGGGCTGACCCCCAAACACGGATTTCATCCCCTCCCAGCGCAGTCTCCGCTCCCACGTTGGCTTTTCACTCTTCAGTCTTTCAATCTCCTGGATAAAAACACGTACAGGTGAGCCCAAAGTTCAGTCAAATCTCATAATATCTGTTATCAAAACTGATTTTGCATTTTTATCAGAGAGCTACTGAGCTCATTAGTTTCTTACTGTTATTTATTTACTAAGGAAGAAATTAGAAACTTTTTTGGCCCTGTGGATACAGGGCAGAAGACTTAGAACATTGAATGTGTACAAGAAGGTTTGTCCACCTCTACCTCTTTCTCCCTCAAGCTAAAATGACCAGAGAAGCTGATGTTATAGTAGAGCGTCCACATGCAATAAACCTCCACTCCAAGTCCTTTACTCGGTTAATGAGAGCAGACAATAAGGCTCCTGGACTGCAATTACTGGAGCCAGGATTACTCCCCCAAATGCATTATTTTGATGATGATTTTCTGTACTTTCCACTAATGAAAGCTCAATATTTACCAATTGTTTTTCACAGTTATTCCTCAGTACGGAAATACACTTTTAAACAGCCTCACTGGAGAAAATATTGAACAGTCACAGGATTCCAATTCCTGATGTTTCCAGTTAGTTGTTCATCCCAAAACATCCCCTCAAGGTGTAACACTGCAGACCTAAGGGCAAGGCAGCCAAAGGCCCACACTAAGCTTATTCTCTAACAAGATGTGTCCAAGTGAAGGGCTGAGACAAAACAGTGCAAAGCTGAGAAAAGCACACTTCCCATGACATAAATCAGGAGTTTGTGAGAGTTGAGAAGTGAAAGTCAAAATTAAAGTCAGGAGCTGTGCAATCTTTGTCATTGAAAACCCAATTACAAAATGTGCATCAGGAGGGCAAAGAGTGCAAGAACTTCCATTAGAAAGCAACCCCCAAGAAAATATCTCAATCCTTGCAATTGCAGAAAATAAAGATGAGCTACTTCAATTTTGCACTTTTCTCCTCAAGCAACAAAACATCTAGTCACATCTTTCCTGAGTTACTATTACAGATACAAAAAAGCAGAGGTTTTTACCGTTTCATCGTTGCATATTGAGTGGATTTGGGTGCCAAACATGACTGCAGTGAAAGTGAGAAACAGAAAACCCTCAAGGCACAAGAAGATCATCAGGATCACAGTTACAGGTGGGGAGAAGTCACTGCATTCTGTGAAAATGAGAAATGTAGTTACAAAAAAAAAATCTAAGTATCTGACACGAGACAATATTTCACAATTAAAACAAACTTCTGATTTCTAGCACTGCAGCAGCTTTATCTGCATCAAGGAAATAGAATTTTATGGAAGTAACACTTCTGGCTTCCTCTAAAGCACATGGTGCTGCATTTCTGCAATCCTGCCTTGGTATTTCAAGGATATCAAATAAATGTTTGCACATGAAGTGAGTTAATGCTCAGAACTGCACATGTGAGAGCAGCTTGGAGTTCCATGCATGACAGCCGCTGGAAAAGCCATCCCCACTGTCAGCTCTGACTTGCCAGTTAATACAGATGTTCCATTTGGCTGGGATTGTTTTATTATTCTTTTTTTAACTCACCACACAAAGTAATCAGGTTCTGCATTACACTTAATAGTGACATCTCTGGAGATCCTCTGATCAGCTGATTAACTCAATTATACTTAAACAAGGAAGAGATGGGATATATAAAGGAAGGTGAATGTTTCAAGTAAAAAAAAGGACTAAGATTCCATCTATTCAGTGAAATATTCAGCAAAAAAAAGTGTCACATGGATGTCCCTGTTGCTTCAGATACCAGGAAGAACAGATAATCCACCAGCTTCTGTCAAAAGCTCATTGCCAGAATGAGCACATTGGAACATCAAGAAATGCAAGTCAGAGGCCTAAACAAAAAACCTGGCACAGTTTAGGAAGTTTCTTTTCTCCAAGAGCCCCACAGTTGGCTCCAGTAACACAAAGAGAGAGAAATTTGTTCACATTTCAGATGCAATTCCCAGAACTGTGGTGGGACACACGAAGCCCAGCTGGCAGCTTTAGGTGATACAGTGCTGAAGTGGCTGAGGACCAGCTCTGATTCTTTCCTGTTACTGAGGTAGTAAATTACTACTGCATGTAAAGGGAGTGAGAATGCCCCTGAGAGCCACAGCTCTTACTTACAATGAATGTCTAAAGGAAAGATGGGGGAAAAAACAACAAAAGAAAAACAAGTGAGAGATGTAAAATATGTTCAGGACCTCACTTAAATTTGTAAGTCCTGCAATGTTTCCTACATGAGGCTGAAATAGGTGGAATGCTATGGCTTTTCCTTAATATCTGCTAGATTATGATAATGGAAATGAAGGATTTGCTTACCAGTCCACTGCCCTCGGACACAGGAGAAGAACTGGAACCCGCAGAGCACAAGAGCATGAGCTGAAATTAGGGCTATGTACATCTGGAAACAAGAGACAGCACCATTTCATTACCTGTTACTGCAGAAACCCCAGCAAAATCAAATAACAGCACTGGACAAGATTCAGTTGAGTAGAAATATCTTTGTGCTTGGAGAATACGTAGCATAGAAGCTAAAAACCCCACCACAGTTGTGGCCTTAAGCCATCACTCAATACTAAGCACAGCCAAAATTACACTCAAGGTGGACTCAGAGTGAAAAAAGCTGCTGTGGATTTTCACTCACCGTAAACAGCACAAAAAACCTCTGGTTTTTCTCCCCCACACAGTTGTTCACCCACGGGCAGTGGTGATCCATCTTTCGGATGCATCGCTTGCAAATACTGGAAGGAAGGAAGGAAGGAAAAGAGGCTTCTGTTGGGAAATTATACTGCACATTTGAATGCAGGAACAAGGGTATCCAGTGGTCACATGAAGATGTGCTGAAACACTTCCTGACAAACTGCAAACAGTGATTTTATTTGCATTTCTTTCTAGAAACTGTTTGTTTGCGCATGACTCAGCCTTTGGTTGGTACAAAAGTGACCGTACAGAGGATAGTGTTCACAAAAAACCCCACCAATATTAACATGAGAAACATTGCATAACTAACCACACAATCAGACACTTGTGGCACTGAACAAGCAAACCATCATCTTTCTCCAGATTCAATATTAAAAAAAAATCTGTCTAAAAAAGCTTCTCGTAAAGAAAAAGTCATTATTTCAAGTTTACAGGCTTTCAAGTTGTAAATCTAGTTTGTGAATCAGAAAAACCCAAGAAGTTCACATCCTCAAGAGAGAAATTGTCACTTAAGGTTTCAACTGGCCATAAAATTCTAAACTTATGCAACCCAATTCTCAAGTAAAGCACAGCCTACAATGTCACACTTCACTTCCTCAACACAAAACAAAAATATTGAAACTATAAGCAGCACACACGATGTGTCTACTTGTTCCTGAATACTTAAACCTCCTGTTCTTTGCTAGATCACTTCGTTCCTGCCCAGTTTTGAGCAAGGTTACTTCCAGGAGAGTCAAACACTCCAGTAAGCCCACTTGACATCTGCTAGGCCATAGAGCACCAGAGGGCTCATTTCTCTCCATCTGAAGCCAAAGATGAGTCATACATGAAAAACCAACCAGCTGCAACGTGTGGAAGTTCTTCCATAAACCAGTAAAAAATCAGTTTAAAAAAAAAAATAAAAAAAAATCAGTAAAATCAGTAGTTTAAGCAATGCTGATATTCCATTTTCCCAGCTTTGTATTTAAGACAGCCACACACTCAAAGCATTCCAAATTTTCCTGCAGAACCCCCAAAATAATAAACATGTTCATTTCAGCAGTTGCAAAGCCAAATAAGCCTAAAAAATGCAGGCACTATTATTCAAAACCTTTGTTTTTAACAAAGGCTTATTTATGTGTGGTACCTACAAGGGCTTCAGTGACATGCAGAAAGCGAAGCTGTCACTGGAGTGAAGAAAAGGGGAGGTGTGGGGGGAAATCAGTGCTCTGAGGCATAAAATAATCTTTAAGTCATCACATATGAATGGTTCTAAAATAATCCAGCAAGGGGCAGAACGTACAACTGTGCAGGTTGTATGAAAGAATCCCAAATCTCTCCCTGCTCCTCTGAAGCTGCCTTTGCCCTGAGCTATCATAACCCAGCCACAACATTCCCACTGCCTCTGGTTTTATGGATATTAAAGATCATTCATCCTCTGGTGCAAATGACTTTAAACAGTGCCTGTTACAGGTGAAAATCCCAATACCAGAACTAAACACTGCAACAACTTTCTGGCACAGAAAAAACGGGTATCACTCACAAGAAGACATTCAGAAGGCTCTTCAAAAGACTTTCATTTCATCCCCTGCTGCTGCAAGTTCAGCCTCTCATTTTCCTGAGCTCTGTGGAAAGGTGAGTTAACTCCAGGTACCACAACCATGCAAGACTCCTAATGCAACACAGAATCTATGCCATCACTCTAAAAACAATATTAACGTGAAGCACTGAGTAAAATCATATCCAGACTCACTCAAGCTGAGCACTGGGCTATGTGAAGTGGGCAGCACTCGCTTCTGCTCATTCAGAATTTCTCACAAGCCCACACAAAGCTCTCCAAGACATCAGATGTCTGGAAGCTTGCCTTCGTTTCCAATCTCACACCAACAAACTCACAGCCATGCTTAGAACGGTGGTTCTGCTTTCCTCCTGCCCCATCACTTGTATTTGCCTCCTTGCACTGCCCAAGCACAGATGTTTATGCAGCTGAGTTTGGGGAAATCACTCCTGTAGCTACACCCTGTGTTGTGTCACTGTGCAGGAGCATCACACCCTACACAAGAGGCAGGGGCAGCTCTGGTGGTAGAACAAGGAGCTGTGGAAGAAGGAAGGTCTTCTCCAGCTGGGTCCTGCTGCTGCAGGAGCTCAGGCAGATGCTACTGCACCTCTGAATGCCAAAGAGAACATTCAGAAAAACACAGCTAAAGACTCAAGAGAAATTGGTCTGGATAACAGGTACCCACAGGAAGACTGATGGGAACATCTCAGCGACTTGATTTTCAGTAACAACTCCCCACACACAAATGCAGGCCCACAGAACAGGCAAGAATATTGATAGCTGTGTTCCTTCTGAGAAAACCCCATTCACTCTTCCTCATGGTGAAATGTTAACTGCTTAGTAAAATCTCAGTTTAATGTATTTCATAGATACTTAGTTGCAAATCAAAAGTTTCTTGCCCTTTTTCCCATCACTAATGTTTATTATGAAACTATTTTTCTTCCTTAAAAGAACTTCTGTTGCAGTGTTGCACAACAATTTTCATAACTACATCATAAGAGTCTCTTCTGTTAATAATTTACTACTCAAAACATGCACTGTGGCTTTGAGTGTAAGTATTTCCCAACAGGAACCAACTTCAATTTCCATTTTCAAGTCTTTTCTATCAGCAAATTGCCACTTTAAATACTTGGGACTAGACCATCCTTTTAATGTCCTTGGAATGGGTTTGTAAACCAATAAAACATTGGCAGTATAATCAAACAAACCTTTTTTTCTATTTGCTAACTTCTGCAGTGATAAAT
Organism: Margarornis squamiger; assembly: GCA_035222235.1. NCBI lineage: Eukaryota > Metazoa > Chordata > Aves > Passeriformes > Furnariidae > Margarornis > Margarornis squamiger. The sequence continues at coordinate 17,352,219 of JAWWTY010000019.1, forward strand.
CAAGGGCAAAGAATCAGATTAACAGAAACAAAGACAACTACACTGGAAATCCAACTGCTGAGAAAAACACGAGAGCAGCCTTACAAAAGGATCCCAAACACGCTCTGTCTCTGGCTTTCTCTTTCACATGTTCTGTGGAGCCAGTTTTGCCCTGAGCAAGCACCAAAATGCATCCTTCACCCTCATGTGGAACATCTGACAGCATATTTTACCAAGCCTTAAAACAGAACAATTCATAAGACACACAAAGCTGGGTCCCCAAACAGGTGCTTAGGGAAAACAAACCCTTTAAAAGTATCAGAGATTTCTTTTATTGTAGACACTCTCCATTCTTGCTCTGCTTTAACATTAAATGTTGCTCAAATTCTTGCTATAAACAATGTTTTTGAGCTCCTCTGATACTCCAGCTTTTTTCCCTCTCATACTGAGAGTTCAACATGTGATGTCTTCATTTAGGGCTCCTCCCAAATTAGTAAATCCTACTGGTACTGAATATGTGGGAAACACTTTACAAAGATACCTGCAAAGTCTCTGTGGGAACCTGCCTAAATATGAGATGAGATGAGATAATTAGCAAGATCAAGATCCAAGCCACGCTCAGCTGAGGCCCTCAGGTGTCCCTTTAGCACATCCCATGGACACGATGCCAGGCCATCTGGCCAGACTGCACGCAGCTATTTTGGGTGCCCAGGGATTTACAGCTCCTATTCTGCCCCAAGAAAGCAGCTGTGCTGCCTGCACCCCGAGCCCTGAGCACAGCTGTGCCCATGGAACACTCCAGAGCTAATAAAGCCAAAGCAGAGCTCACTGCACAGGGAGGCAGCCCTGCTAGAGCCAGCCTAAACCACGGAGAAACCTGCTGAAGGTAATTCCATACTTGACTATTTATCTGTGAAACTTCTGCCTTCACACTCCAGACACAAAAACCCACTCAGAGCTGAGAGAAGAACGAGATGCCAGTGCCAAGGCTGAGTGTTTAGAATGGAAAGAGCTCCTCAGGCGTGACGTTCACACGGATTAGTGACACACACGGGGACTTTGCGTTTAGAAACCACAAACCCACAGAACAATCTGAGAGTCCTGACAGGACTTCTCTTCTTTTGACAGCCACGAACTCAGAGGCTTCACTTCAATACTCCTCACAATTCAATCCACATCACTCCCCACACCTAGAGAGCTACCAGAGACATTTACATATTTATGTAAGGCCCGATTATGCAGGCACTTCTATTTTCAACTGTCACACAATAAACACTACAAAAGCATATCCACAGTGCCTGAAAACTCAAGAGATTTGAGAATTAATTAAAAATGGTACATTTACTATCTCTTCCATAGCATGTTTAGTTCAAGTTATCATCACTTCTGTCCTTACTAAAATGAATTTTCAATTTAACCAATTACACACAGAATCTTGGGAAAATAATCTGCCAATTCACATATAACCTCAAGTGCACTATCAAGAAGAGATGACACAAAGCGATTTTTTAAAACTACTCTGTATTTTGGTAATTTAAGATTGTAGGAGTCATTTCTTAAATCAGCTTCTCTCAGAAATGTGAAATTCTTCTCTTTGCCCTGCACAGCCCAAAGTACAGCACAATAACTGGAATGATGCACAGGAAAAAATATTCCCAGATCAAAAAAGTGTTTAAGACACCAGAGCACAATTTTTGTTAAAAACTCTTTGAGTCTCTTGCTTCTTCCCCCTCATCCACATTCATTTTTGGTCAGAGCACATATTTATAAAATAGTCCACTGTGTATTAATTTGAAAGTCTACTGGATACCGTAAGGAATTTGTGGGTGAAAAAAAATTAACAAATATCAGGAATATCATTCCATGATTCCATATGCAGACCTGCTTCCCAGCCCCCCGGCATACCTGCAGTGGTGAGCACGTTCAGGTTTGATACTACAGCACTTGGGACACTTGTAGATCACTTCTCCTGGTTTCAGTTGCAAATTATCCATGTATTCTTTAGTGGCATTTCCTTTGGGCACAGCCCCCTGAAATCATTTCAATTAGAGGAGAGAAAGCTTCTTAAATGGCATGAGAGCATTTAAAAATACATTTGATAGACTTCATCCCAGAAACCTCAGGATAATTGCTGAAAAAATTCATTTATTCAAAGCAAGTCTGCTATAAGCCAGAATCAATTCCAAATGAATAAATTACCTCTGTTTGACCTCAAGTGCAGCTTCATTTCAGCAAGACTCATCTATGGCCAAGTATTAGCATAATTCTCAGGGAATGTACTGTCACCAGCTTACAGAAATGAAGAGGGAGACACATCTTTACCTGCAGGTACATTATTTGCTGAGAAGTTACTCTCAATGTTTGTTGTGACATTTGATTATTGGGCCAAGCCATCCAGAGAAGTTAAATCAGCAACTCCTTGAAAGATGGTCTTTCGAGTCTCTAACCCCAGGGTTTAACCACCTGCCCCACGTACACAAGTTCCTGAGAACCAACTGGCATCCTTTTCTCTTTAAACTTTTAGCTTGGACACTTGGCAATTATCACCACCGGCTTCTTTATTCTACATCTCATATCCCTGCTACCTTCTGCTACTGGGAAAATTTGTGCAGCTTCATGGGAAAGAGGTGAAGAAACTGATTCAGAGGAAAAACAACCCATCAGGAAAAGAAATTAATTTTTAGTGACTAGTTTCGAGCTGTTCATCCAAGAGCTGCTGTTTGAACACAGTGAGGAAGAGGATGGTCAGGAATTGCTTCTTCCAGGAATAATATTAATCCAGAGTATCCTGAGTTCAAAATATAACTCTGGATTAGTAAGAAGAGAAAGGACAGAAGGATAGCACCACTGTCCCCCTGCTCATTTATGGAGGCAAAGGCTTATCTGGGAGAGGAAGTGATTGTGAAACAAACTGGGATGTAACACAGTGCAGTGGCCTTTCTGCACCAGCCCCTCCAGGTCAGCACTGCCTTCACCCAGGGAGAGCCTTCTCCAGGTCAGTTTAAACCCACTTAATTCTCCTTCAAAAAAAACCCTCTGGCAACATCATCCCTTTACAGAGACACCTTAAGGAAGCCCTGGGACAGAATTAAGCAGCCAGCAGGCACTCAGATTCCATTGCAAAACACCTCTCTGCTTAGGCAGGAACTTTTTTGTTGCCTATGGCCTGGAATAACAAACTTGTGTTTGTATTGTCCCAGACACAGCCCAAGCCCTGCCCCAGATGAGCTCTTTGGCCAAGTGGTGCTTCAAACCTGGGCCAGTTGGCCCTTGGAGGGGTACAAACTGAGAGAGTTCCTAAAACACTCATGTTGCACTCCTGAAGTGTATTTTGCAATATCAGTGTTCTCATTGAGGTGAAATTTTGTGTAAACATGGTGAATTACCTCAGAGAGAACTCCCAAAGCACAGATTTATCTTGTTCCAGGTGAAGTTAGGCTTATGAAATGTCTCACATTGCCCTATTCACCTGTCACTAAGGATGACAACTTCAGGCCATGCTTTTAGCATTTTGCTGACAAAAACATGCTCTATTTCAAAAACATCTTTCACAGTCTCAGATAGTCACCAACTCCTTTCCATGAAAAATCCATTTTTATAGTTAGAAGAGTGAATTTAATTCACATGTGTTTTGAGACAGTTTATTCCTTTCTTCCTTCAGTCTTAGTTTCTACCACACAGTCGTGTCTTCCATTCTGGGAGTGAGCAGAAAAGGAACAGAGGAAAAGAGTAGTGACTCATCTCAATTTGTATCATGTTTTATCCATAAAGAACAACACAGGTCTAGAAAGACTCTCAGTTTTATCAGGACATATTTTTAAGCAATCTATCCTTAAACCATTAACTTTCTTACTGTCAGTCTGTAGAAGCTGTAATGTTTCATCACTGGGTGTGGGCTCAGACATAAATCAGAGACCTAGAAAATCATTAACTACAACGCCCTGCTGGGTTTTTGAACACTCACAGAACTTCTCTATACACTGTTACTGTCTCAAAAATCAGGAGCAAACAAATGGGTTTCCCCTCAGCTTGCTTTCCCTGGATTCATTCCCTAAAAAACAATAGGTTTTAGTACAAAATAAAACTATTTAATGTCTTGAAAAGTCTTATGAAATGAGCACTTTCAAGACCTCTTACACCTACACTGTTTCAATGTATGTTCAACTTAAATCTCCCTTCCCTCTGACACCTAACACCTAAAGACACCAATGCAGGAATCCTGTAGGGCAGTGGTTCTTTATGCCAATGTGTCCCTGAGGTTTTTCAGCTCGTCTACCTCTAAAAGTTCTTTTATGTGCTTTAAATGAAAAACAAATTTCAAATGATACAACAGGATGAATATACAGGTTTTGAAAATGTACCTGATGAAAAAGCAGTGAGAAAGATTAGGACAAAGAAGACTAAAACTTTATTAGCACTTTCAGGGCCTGGGTTAATATTTTAGAAATAAACTGTGTTTCTCATGAGTTTAACACTCATAAATTAATTTTATATTGACTGCTCCTTTCTGGTTTCATTAACAGAACAGGACAAGTATAGCTATCATGACTTCACCTTGGGGGTTTTGAATCTAACTCTGCTTTTCCCAGCAGGAGAAGACTGATACGGGTTCTCCAAACTTATCTGCAAATCACAGAATATGCCAATCTGGAAGGGACCCCGAAGGGTCATCAAGTCCCTGCACAGGACCATCCCCAAGAGTCACACCCTGTCCCTGAGAGTGTCATCCAAACACTCCTGGAGCTCTGGCAGCCTTGGGGCTGTGCCCACTGCTCTGGGGAGCCTGTTCAGTGCCCACTGCCCTCTGGGGGAAGAACCTTTCCTGATATTCAGCCTAAACCTCCCCGACACAACTTCAGGCCATTCCCTGGGTGCTGTCCCTGGTCCCCACAGAGCAGAGATCAGTGCCTGCCCCCCCTCTTCCCCTCACAAGGAAGTGGAACAATCCAATGCCAAGGAACTCTTGAACACTTACTGGATCCGTCAGCATAGTCCTCAGATGCGACGACAAAGCCAGCACTGCCAAGCAGTTAAAGAGAACCCCGTTGATCACTGAGTACCAAAAGTCTTTGGAAGGCAGCAACATGACAAAAGTCACTACAAAGTCTGCATAGACGACGAGGAGCCACGTCATGATGGCACAGACCATGCCACAGCCGTCCCGGATGAACCAGACCCTCTCTGCCATGTCGGCCTCCGAGGACGAGGACGAGTCGTAGCTCTCATTGTCAGCGAGAAGCGGGTGGTGCTCGACATCCCGGAACCTGTGCCCTGATGACTGCATGGTTTGCTGGCCTTGCCCTGCAGAAAGCAAAGAGAGCATTAGCATTATTAATATTATTATTATTAAAAAGGAAACGGGAAATACAGGTGGCTCTCAGTTGTTGTTTCTGAAAGATAAAATGTATCCAAGTTCGAAACAGATTACTGAGGGTTTTTTGCACCATACCCGACCAATCCTATGACTACATAAGGATGAAATATGAAAGAAGGGATTTAGTTTTAAATTTTCTAGCTTTTAGTTTTTAATTCTCATTATTCTACTCTGATTTCACTGATAGTAAATTAAGCTGATTTCCCCCAGATCACGCCTGTTTTGCCTGTGATGGTCATTGCTGAGTGACCTCTCCCTGCCCTTATCTTGACCCACAAACCTGTTGTATTTTCTCTCCCCTGTCCCGCAGAGCAGTCACAGACCAGCTTTGGTGGGAATCCAGCCAGGGCCACCCCATCACAAACATGCAACTTCAACACCTCACAAAGGGATTCTAGAATGATTTCACTTCCACCTTGATGTGGCCACAAACCCTTCTTTCTCTTCTGTTAAAAACACAACCACTCTCTTTTATCTCAAACTATAATGGCCAAGTCTTCATTAAATTACAGCTCATGTCTCTCCGAAAACAGCAAATTATGGCACCAGACTGTTGACTTTTCATTCTGCTCCAGCAACCAAGGGAAGAGCAGAAACAAAAAACAGAATGGAAATAAAGCTGTTCTAATACATTGCTCACAACAAACAACACAGCAAGTTAGAAAGCAGCCAAATTTGTTGACAAAAGTGCTATTGTTTTGGGAAAAACCACAAGCCTGTTACAAAGATATATTGGATAACTCACAAAATGGTCTCAGATCAGACCAAACTTAAGGGAAACAAATGGTAGTGGTTAAATTAGCATGGCAATGGATTACAAGAATCAATTTTCAAAGGACACATTAATTAATTTAATTTTGTGAAAACTCTTTTAGGGCTTTGTTGTCATTCCAACGTTGCATAAAAACAAGACTCGAAACCTTAATAGTTCTCATGAAAACAATTATTTTTCAGGCATCTCTCACAAGATACAGAAAGGCAGAACTGGAGTGCTATCAGCAAACAGGAGACAAATTAAAGCATAAACATTATGCCTCAAGAATACCCTGCAGCTTTAAAAGTATACTGTGTTCTAAAAATCATATTGATTCATGCTATTAAAGGCCATGTCTGAGAGAAACTTGAGAGCATTTCTATTGATTTATGACAGCCATGCAGAGCTCTCCATTCTTCCCCCTTATTAATGGCAGCCTGTATAGGACTGGTAGAATTCTGGCACTTCAGTTGCCATCCCCAGACCTTGAATATGGGATCACTTTGTTCCTCTAGAATGGTCTGAGTGACCATTACCAGGTAAAGACTCACACTGAGATAGTTTAGGATGAAGGTGTGTCTAAACCCACTTAAACACTCTCTATCAGCAATCAGATAAATATATTCTTCCCAGCAAATCCTTCTGATCTTTAATGTTAGAACTAGGCAGGAACAATCCAAGAAACTAGAAATGAAAATAAGTATATGCAGTTGCAGCACAGATCTGAAAGCAAGAATAGCTGGGAAATTCCGGGGATACAGTGAAGTGTCTGAAGGACACATTCCCTGGTTGTGAAACAGCACAAACTGAAATCCAGCTCTGGTGCTTGGATCTATTAAAATTTCTATAGTTAAACTGTGTTTTCTGTCCACACATTGGGCCTTTTTTATGGATTAAAGTCCCTCTTCTTACCAAAATGCAACCATGGATGAAGGTAGTCACATAATAGAAAAATACCTTAAAAACTCACAAACTTCACCTCCCTTAAAAGCAAGTCAAGTTTAACTTAACCTAGATAAGGTCCTCTTTTCAGGCACTTTAAATTATCCTAATCTTTCTAAATGTTTGTAGTTAAAACTACAATCTATAGCAATTAAGTTCAATAGCACTTTGGGACATCCACCATCCTGTGTGGTCAAGGAAATTCGAGTTTCATACATCTACATAATTAGCAGCTGGATATGAAGATAACAAGGCAAATCAGCTATTATTTCACTCAAAATGGGTTTATACAACTTTTAAGATATTTTTTAGGAGTGGAATGGCACAAAATTACTGTTCATTACAGAGAACCAAGGAATTTTTTAGCACAAGAGAAAACAAACCCCACGTACCTCACAAATGTTTGTATGTTATTGTGACATCCTGTCCCTCCTTTGGGCTATCCCAGGCTATTCACATATTCAGTCATATCTGATGTAATCTGAAAAGACATCATCACCAAACTCATTAGTAAATCTCCCTCGGGATAACAGTGCTAAATACAAATAAGAGACATCAAAATACTCTGCATGTACTTACAATGATAAAGGTTGTATTTTATTTTTAAAAAAACCCAGGCACTTGAAAGCATGAAATTTTTAGCTGTTAACTTTTGGAAATCACCACATGGCATTTAGAGCAGGACTGCAGCACAAAACCTTGTGTGAGATTTCTATTTGGGGAAGAGAACAGAAGAGGTGTGGGCCTGAATTTCTCTCTGACTAAAGCTGGCTAAAGAAGCACTCAGGTTTGTTTCCTCAGTTGTTTTATTTTGTAGTATTTAAATTTTTGTGACATGAAAATCTCTCTTATTTGGAAGGTTAATTTAATGTATTTTGAGAGTAACGTAAGGATTCTGACATTTAAGAACTAAAAAGCACAAAGCCACTTTATTGCAGAGGAAAGCTTCTGAAAGCAGATTGTTTGAAAGAGATCCTCCAAATACAACATTACTGATGGAGTTCCTCAGGATCCATTTTCAAGATTTCCCAATTCAAGGAGAATTATACCAATGCAATTCCCCTGAAAAGAAGAAGCCTCTTGCCTTATTTAAACCAACTCATATATTCCATTGCAAGACTAATAGGTAACGCGTCTATTATGCACATACCAGAATTATAGAACAGTTTGGGTTGAAAGGGACCTTTAAATGCCATTTAGTCCGACCCCCTGCAATAAGCAGGGACATCTTCCATTAGACCAGGTTGCTCCAAGCCCCATCCAAACCTGGTCTTGAACATTTCTGGGGATGGAGCAGACACAGCTTCTCTGGGCAACCTGTGCCAGGGCCTCACCACTCTCATTAAAGAAGAGCTGCTGCTTTATCTCATCAAACTTGCCCTCTTTTAGTTTAAAACCATCACCTCTTATATCACATATAACTGCAGGAAGCTACAGGTTGCTTTGCAGCTTGCTTTACAAATAAGCTTTTATGGTTTTATTAAACTTCACAATATTGTGAAATCCCCAATCATTAGGCTGTCAGTGACACGGCACTTTGTGGCAGCTCAGCAGAAACACAGCAGCAGCCAGGGAGAGTGTCTCACATTGATCTGCAGTGTCACCCACCCATTCTGAGCTGGAGATGACAAGCAATAGAAGATGACACTGCTCAGCCTCTGCAGGTGAAATATTGGAGTCAGAGCAATCAGCTGAAATTGTTAACAGAATTTATTGATGAGAATGGGACACGATTCGTTCAGTCAGTTCCCTAATCCCAACTGTGCCAAACCTCTGTTTATCAGTCTCCCCAGTCCCTGGTTATGTGAAGTGCCACCCCAGTTTAGCTTTTACAAGAATAACAGTCATTCCCATGTGATTTCCTCCCCTGCTCCTCTCCAGCTGTCTACACCAGTCCCCCACTGTGGTCCCTCCAAGCGGAGAGCATCAGCGTTTGAAAGCACTCAGACCTGACCAAGAGCTCAGCATCCCCACTGAGCTGCTCCCAGCTCTCCTCTACTGTTCATTTATATGCCATTTTGTTATTTATTTGCTTCAATGCCTGCCCTAACCAAATTTACACAGAGTCTTTGTTGTGTACTTCCAGTACAAAAGGACAAAGCATCACTCTTCAACCTAATACTCCAAGCAATAGTTTTTAATCTGACCTTTTAAAAATCTTTATCTAGCACTAGAAGATAACACTAAATTATTCAATGCTTCATGCACAATGTCATCTGTTTGCACAGATGGTTATATTAAACCTGATCCAATCCAGTTCCACTCTTAAGGGCTACCCAAAATTCTCAAGTTGAGAGTGTCTCCTCTGACCCACACCTCACTGATAATGAAACATAAGCCTAAAATGCCAGTATATTATTGGAATTAAAAAAAAAAAAAACAAACCACAAAACTTTTGAAGAAGTTGCATTATAAACTCATGATCACTGGAAACATGGTCTTGTAAAATGACTGTGCCTAAAATGGGCTTGCTCAAAGCTTACCAAGGGCATTAAGAAGACAAATGGCACAACATAACTAATCGTATCATGAGGCCCCTGCACCGATAATTAAATTAAAAGAAGAGGCACTTCAGGGTTAAGCAGAGTCCTTCTCCCTGCTATTTTGTGAGGAAGAAAGGAAAAGCAGTACTGCAGAAAAAACCTCCCTAATTTATCTGTATTTTTTTAAACAGATACACAGGTAAGAATTTATACACAGGCTAAAAATCCATCAGCTGCCAAAGCCTGAATCTTTTTTGGTTACTTTTTCCTTCAAGCTACATCACAGACAGTTCCTAAGAGCGACAATGCCTTTATTTCAATATTTCTGATAGTCTATCAGTAAGTCAACAGTTGTGGGGACACTAACACATATTGCAGAGTAGACTAATAACCCTGCAGTGCTCATAAATCATACTTAAAACCCACAGCATTGGTGGCAAATCAAAATCACAGAACTCACTAAAAAGTTACAGCATAAACATTAACTTCAGTAACTGTAGGAATTTTAAGTAAACCAAACAGACAAACCTTCTACTGCATCCAATTCCACGGGCAATTTGGAGCATTCACCGCTGCCAGATAAATATCCATCAGATAATGACTGTACACAGTCACACCTAATTTAGATGAATAACCTCCTTTTTACTACAGTTCCAGACAAGCCAAACTGCAAAGCCATTTAGCAAGTAAACTGTGGCTTGTTTCAATTCTTTCCCGGTGACTGGCCTAGCAGACACCCTTCCAGCAAACAAAGAAACTACACCAACAGCTACATCACCCAGTAAATGCACTGGAAGCCTTTCAGCTCAGCCTCAGAAACAGCCTCCTCTGTACCACGACCCGGTGTCAAGGTTCACCTTTCCCAGCAACCACAGCATGTAGGAACAGCTGGAATATGGTATTCAGAAGAACCAGTCCATCAACACCAATCCCAGTTTAGTCCTGACAGACTCAATTTCTGCTGTCTGTAATTACCAAGATACATGCCCAGTTTCAGGAATCTGGGAAAGCTGAAGTAGCTTGTGATGGAGACCCATGATACAATCCCAAAGTGCAATCAACTTACCCCTGAATCTATCCCATACCCTCAGTGGCACAGCTTATCGTCTCTCTAAATCCTTTTGCTTTAGCTCTAACTTAATACATTTTGTACTGTATTTATCTCTTAATTTCCCATTTCTGCCCTGTAGTCCTTTCCTCATACTGGTCCATATCTGCTCTGCTGCAAGCACACAGTGACCCTTCACAGTGGGAACACAGAATTAATGGGATGCTGTTTACATGCAACACATTCAACAGAACCTTCAGCAAGTACATATTTAACACAGTCAAGTTTCTCCCTAGGCCAGTCTCTTATTACACAGCAAGTGCCAGCCCCTCAGGAAACACTGGAATTGTTTCTTTTCAGCTTTGAAAGGGGATGTGCTGCTTCTAAATAACCTCAGAAAAAAGGGATATAGAAGTACTGCAGCACAAATATGAATGGGAAGCTGGTCATCTAATTATTCCTGTCTTTTTTCAAACTGAAAGAGAGGAAGTTTAGGTTAGATAGAGAGAATAAATTCTTCCCTGTGGGAGCAGTGAGGCCCTGGCACAGGCTGCCCAGAGAAGCTGTGGCTGCCCCATCCCTGAAAGTGTTCAAGGCCAGGTTGGATGGGGCTTGGAGTGACCTGGGCTAGTTGATGTTCTCATAGAGGGGTTGGAATGAGATGGTCCCTTCCAACCCAAACCAATCTACGATTTATGCCAGTAGCATTTTCATAAACTCCCTCAAAAACCAGCAATGAGAATTCAGGGTAGAACAAGTTATGAAAAATTAAAGAAAAAAACCCTATGCATGTATTCAAAACACGTATTTATAGAGAGCATTAAAGAACTTGGCTATCAGAAATAGAACCAATAGCTTTGTGATACCAAGTCACCTTTCCATAAGCACAAAATAACACCAGAGATGTGCAGCGGGACATCTCGTCAATAACACATTTTTCCCTTACAGATGTGAAAGTCAAAGAAATCTCTTTCACAAGACTGTGGTGCCCAGCAAAGAAACACACTATGCAATATACCAAGAGTTCACTGAGGCCCGGCAGCAAGGACAGAACACCTCTGCAGTGAACAACCTTCACCTGAGAAGGACACGAACACAATCCGTGGCTGGGCTTTGAATCCTATCTCCTTTGGAACAGGGCCACAGGCTCAAATTCAGATTAGACTCCAGAAAGCTCATACTTATACCAATATCAGCATTGTTACGTAGAAGCTGGAAGTTTAACTCCTTTGCCAACAGCAACTGCATGAATCATACTGTACTTTCAAGTATAATTTTTAATTCTAACTTTTGCATTCATCAGTACATGCTCTGTCCTCACACCCAACTGAAGATAGCTCAGGTATCACATGGACCGACTGCACTGGCATTTCAAGCTGGCAAGCACATTTTTATGTCAATTATTACATCCACACACGATTCCTCCTTCCAGGTTCCAAAAAATAATGTTATAGGTCAAAGCTGAACAATTTTCACTAGCAACTCTCAGCACTGGTTACAGAAATGCTAAAGCCTTTGTTTCAATGGTTTCTCATATCAGACACATATAAAGTCTCACATTTCCTTGATGTTCCTCAGCCTCAGCCCTTCAACAGCTGCAGAATTCTATCACTTCACTCTCCTTAAGAGTTCTCTGTCCCCATAAAAGGCATAAAAAAGAAATCCATCCGACCTATACGATACAAAATATACTGTTAAAGAGAAACCAAAGAAGTTTTAGACTGATGAAACATATTATCAATTCTTTTTAGCCACAAAGAGCTTTCAGCTATTTAATCTCAAACCACTAGACTTTCACATCAGTTTCATCTCCTAATGAATCAGCGCAGTTCCTTTTTATCTGTAAATTCTCAAAGTCGGAGAGCATCCACTTCAAAAGCTCTAATTTAAGTCTGTTAATGTGAACAGTCACGGCGACTTCAACCTAATTATGTCTCCAGCAAAGCACGCAGCTACATCACTGCATCCCGATACCATCACACGGGTGTATCTCCAGCACAGAAATTCGCTACCCAGGGAGCCTTCCCAGCCCTTTTCTGACGGCACAGAACCCACCCTGTCACCAGGCAGCATTCCCACCTCCTTCCCTCCTGGAAATGAGGGGGCCAGCACCACGAGGCAGGAGCTGGGAGGGCAATGAGACCCTGCAGCCACCCTGGGGGGGACACGGGGACGGGTCTGGCCGCTCGGCTGCTGCAGCACGGCTTTAATTTGGGTGCAAACAACGCGAAAAGCACCAGGGCACCCCAAACCCACCCTGAGCAGCGCCCGGCCCGCAGGTCCTCACTCACCAACCTGCCCCGGCCGCCCTTCCCGGGGAGGGAGGATTTGCCTCAGAAACAGCACCATGAAGGGCCAAGGGGATGGATTTACCTCAGAAGGAGCAGCAGCAGCAGCACCATGAGGGGCCAAGGGGATGGATTTACCCCAGAAGGAGCAGCAGCAGCAGCACCATGAGGGGCCAAGGGGATGGATTTACCTCAGAAGCAGCAGCAGCAGCACCATGAGGGCCCGGGGGGGCCCCGCTCCCTGGGGCCGCGGCCCCGCCGCTGCAGGAGCGCTCGGAGCCCTCGGAGCCCCCGGAGCCCCCGGAAGAGGGGACGGGACGGGAACGGGAAGGGAAAGGGAAAGGAAAGGGAAGAAGAAGAAGGAGGAGGAGGAGAGGGAGGAGGAGGAGGAGGAGGAGGCGGCGCTTCCGCGGGAGGCGGAAGGGCCCGCGGCGCAGGCGCGGAGGGGAAGGAGGGAGGGAGAGGAGGGAGCGGCCTTTGTGGTGTCCGCCCTGAGGGCCGGGGACACGGACCGGGGACACACGGGGCACAGTGACACCCCTGCCACCGGCAGGGACACCTGCCAGCAGCCCAGCCGTGTCCCAGCCCCGTCCGAGCTGGCCTGGGACGCTTCCAGGGCTGGGGCAGCCACAGCTCCTCCGGGCAGCCTGTGCCAGGGCCTGCCCACCCTCACAGGGAAGGATTCCTCGTAAATATCCAATCTAAACCTACTCTCTGTCTCTCTGAAGACACTGTCACTCTGCTAAGGCACTCTCTCACTCTGAAGCCATTCTGTCGCCCCATGCCCTTGTCCAAAGCCTCCCACCTCCCTTTTAGGACTCCCTCCTTCAGGCACTGCAAGGCCACAATTACATCACCCCAAAGCTTCTCCTCTCCAGGTGAGCATTCCCAGCTCTCCCAGCCTTTCCTCCCAGCAGAGCTGCTCCATCCTCTGCCCATCCTGGTGCCTCCTCTGGACTCTCTTTTCCATGCTGGATCCCGGGGCTGGAGCAGCTCTGCAGGTGGGGTCTCACCTGGGGGCAGAGGGGCAGAATCCCCCCCAGCCCTGCTGCCCACGCTGTGGGATCAGCCAGGGATTTGGGGTTTCTGGGCTGGGGCACATCCAGCCTGACCCCCACCAGCACCCCCAGGTCCCTCTCCCCAGGGCTCCTCCATCAGTCCATCCCCAGCCTGGGTTGTTCCCCGACCCAGGTGTGGCACCAGCACTAGGTCTTGTTAAACCACATGAGATTCCCGTGGGCACACTCATGATTTGAGAGTGAAATTGGATTTGTAGGCTGCTGAGGGATACCTCATGGTGTTCCTGCTTCCCTGGGGGAGCAGGGATCAGGCACAGCTCTGCCTGCATCCCTCTGGAGTCTCCATCCCCAGCAGCAGCACCTCGACCTGCCCTGTGACAGCTGAACACAGGTGCAGTGGGTTTTACTTCAGCTTCCCCATGAAGGGTTTTTGCTTTATGTCTACACATTGTTTTCATGGTGATACTTCATTACAGTCTCTTGTTACAGGGGTAGAAACCTCACCGCTGGAGGTGTCCAAGGCCAGGTTGGATGGGGCTTACAGCAACCTCGTCTAGTGGAAGGTGTCCCTTGCACGTGGGAGAAGGTTGGAATGTGATGAGCTTTAAGGTCCCTTCCAAGCCAAATCGTTTCATGATTCTATGGTCCTACTTCAGGGAGTCTCAGGAAGGTGATTTGGCACCCAACTCAAGAGCATGTTCAGCAGTTGTTCACTAAATTTGGTCAACCTAGGCTTCACCATCAGTCGTCGAATTGTTTTATATGGGAATAATACTACATGACACTCATTCAGAATTTTCCACTGCATATTAGGAAAAATACAATCCCAGTAGCTTTAAAAATTAGATGCAAAATAGCAAACCTTGTGGTGTGTGAGCTGAGGATATTTTTAAAACACATAAAAAAGCTGAACGATTGAGAAACAAACAGAAATGATGGTAACTCGGGCACACTTTTGTATGGTTCTTTTCTTGTAGCATGACCACCATCTAGTGGGACATGGGCAGCCAGTGCATAAGGGCTTGTGTGTGCTGGTAAGTGCAATAAAATCCAGTTGCTCACATGCCTTATGTGTGTTCCTTCTGTTGTGAAATATTGGGGATGTCAGAAAGCTGCTTTTTCTGTGTAGTCCTCTATTATCCAGGAATAATAATGAAATTTAGATTAGAGTAGATATTATTATATTACATTACATTCTTATGGCCAAGATACCACAATTACCCAGGAATTACAAAAAAGTAAGCTACTGTGCTGTCTTTTTTTTTTAAGCACTATCAGCAACGCTGTTGAGGTTCTGGAGCGTGTCCAGAGAAGGGAATGGAGCTGGGAAAGGGGCTGGAGCACCAGGAGAGGCTGAGGAAGCTGGTGGGGCTCAGCCTGGAGAAAAGCAGGCTCAGGGGGGACGTTCTTACTCCCTGACAGGAGGGGAAGCCGGGTGGGAATTGCTCTCTTCTCCTAAGTAACAAGCGACAGGACAAGAGGAGACAGCCTCAAGTTGCACCAGGGAAAGTTTAGGTTGGATATGGGGAAAATTTCTCCATGGGAAGGGCTGTCGAGCCCTGGCACAGCTGCCCAGGGTGGCGATGGAGTCCCCATCCCTGGAGGGCTTTAAAAGCCATGTGGATGTGGCACTTGGGGACATGGGTTAATGGTGGCCTTGGCAGTGCTGGGAGAATGGTTGGACTCGATGTTCTCAGAGGGCTTTTCCAACCTAAAGGATTCTATGATTCCATGACAGGACTCTGCCTGTTGTCACAGCCAGAGGCAGTGAACTTGAGCAGTTCCCACCCCTGCTCTGTCAGTGAGAGCTCCTAATTCAGCGGAAGTTTTGCAATCGATTTCGGTGGAACTGATGTTTGAGGACTCCTCAGTGTAAGGAGTGCCTTTGGCCACTGGATGGTGCATTGTTCCTGCAGCCCCGGGGCAGCCTGAAGTGCCATCCTCACCCTGTGACACTGGTGACAGTGCCTCCAGGTGCCAGTGCAGGAGAGGAGGTGTATAGACAGGACGGTTATTTGGCAATTTCATAAAGAAACATCACGTATAATGACATAACTTAGATACACACTGAAACCAGGAAATTCTCTCCCAGATCTGAGCCTCAAATACAGGCACTACAGGGGCTCAAGCTACAGATGTGAGTACAGCTGTCATTGCTCATGTAGTTCTGAAAATGCAGCCCATGATGCATTTTTTTTTTTTAACTCTTGGCTTTGATTTCTGCTCAAACACTCCTTGAGAGATGTGATAGTTTTGCACAGCAAATACAGTCAGTGCTCACCATACTGCAAAGACCTGGAGAACCAGTTTGGACCTCAGATCTACACTTCATCTGATTTAGCAGGCCCTTGATTTCTGAGGGTGACAGTGTGTTTTTCTCTGATGGAATATAATCCTAACATACCTATTTCCTTTGCCAAGCAGCTGGATTTAAAAGAGACAGTGCTGTTTAAAGTGTTCACTGCACCATGAGAAATTTGATCGGCAATATTGCAGATGCTTAGGAGCAAGCTAGCAAATTTATGCTAACCAGACATTCTTCAATTCAGCTTGCTTTTTCTTTGTCTTTTAGTGCTGTGCATCAGTCACAGGCTCCTCGTTTCCTCCTGATCTTAAAAACAAACAAATCTGTTGAGTATTTTCCTCCCCACACTTTTGCTAAGCTGGGGAGCAGCTCTTAGACTTGTTCTAATACACACAGCATTGGTATTGCCACACTAAAAACATCCTCAGACATGTCAAGACTCTGGTTCTTCTGCAAGTCCTGGTGGTTTGGAAGCCATTTCCACCACAAACGACACTGCCAAGATAAATTGTTTGCCAGAGATAACTTCAGGTCCTCAAACAAATTACCTAAGAAATGTTGAAACATAACGCTGCACAAAACAAATTGTTTCCATGCTTCCTGTCCTCGTAGGAAGGAACGGAGCTTATCTCTCCTACAGATTCCATAGAGACACACACAATGCCTTCACGTGGGTTGGATAGACCTGGGAGCTTTGGAATGCTTCACATATCAGAGGAACATATGAAATATTCACACCCCATTTATCCTCCCCTCAGAAATGCAAATACTGAAATTCAAGTGATTTGTGTAAGGACTCCCAACAGTTTGGCAAAGGGCAGCAGAGCTGCTCATGGGTGCACTGGGAAATAAAAGGATGAGTTTAGAAGAATCTGTCATTTGTGGTAGTTCCTTCCATCTCAGGCAGGCTATAGATGATGAGAGTTTAATTATGTGCATGTTTGTAAAGTCCCAAAGGTTTGCCATTTGTGTGGATATTTCCCCACTGAATTCTGCTTTGTGTCAATAATGCGTTTAAATTCTAACTAATTCTAGCTAAAAAGAAAAGCTGTTTTTCATAATCCATTCCCTCTGTAGCCTTTCTCTGGACTGAACCACATCTGCAGTGCTGCAGGTGCAGGGTGATAACATTGTGACACATCTCCTCTTTTTAGACCTCTTTCCAATCCCTCCACAACACAATCTGAAGTAAGAAAATAACCTTATTTTCTCTCCGTCTCTCTGCCTACCTTATGTGGTTAACTTGTACCCCTTTAATATTAACTGAAGCAATAGTTATTTACAGAAATTAATTTCTGAATCTCATTGCCTTAATTTCTGGTTCCTTCTGCCCTTCTCCTTTTGATTTGCTGTGGTCCATGGGCAGCAATAAAGAAATACAGAACAGTTGTACTCAATCTCAGAAAAGGGGAACTGTGTAAAACTGAGGAACCTTTTTAAGAATGCTAAAAGCTTTTGAAGAAACAGTGGAAACATGATTACTGAGGCAATATAAGTGCACATCAGTATCAGGAAAGACCAGATAAAGGGCAAAAAGGAGCAGCAGCAGGTTACTAAAAACAAGTTACATTCAGAGAAGCAAATCAAAAGAACCGTAAGCATTGATCCATTAAACACAAACCAACCACAGCAGAGGTGATTATAAACCAAACTGAGGCACAACTGAAACAAGGCATGAAAATGTACAATAAATGCTTTTTCAAGTAACAGGGAGTCTGCTGAGAAGTCTGTAGGGAGCCAAAACACTCAGGAGACAAAGAAAGTGTGGGTTCTGAGAGCCCCAACTTTCTCCAAAGCGAGTTCAGCTGCATTTCAACCTCTCCTGAGAGGCTGGGTTTATTTCAGTGTAGGGAAATGAGACTAAACTCTTGATAATTACAAAAGGAATAAAAAGATCTCATGTGCAGCCAGTCAAAATATAGCTGTGAGAAATGGTACCTACAAGAGATGCTGAAGGGAAGCCTACTCTGGATTGGGGGTTTTTTGCTGCCTTGGATGAAATGGGCTGCTGAGCCCTTTCCCTGCCAGTTGGGTGGAGCCTTCAGTGGGAGCAAAGGACCCTCTTACACTGACAGCCCAATAAAAGAGCATCAGAAATCATGGAATCGTAGACTAGTTTGAGTTGGAAGTGTCCTTTTAAAGGTCATCTAGTCCTTCTCCCCTCTGCCATGTGCATCTTCAACTAGACCAGAATGCTCAGAGCCACATCCAACCTGGCTTTGAATGTTTCCAGGGATGGGGCATCACCACCTCTCTGGGCATCACCACCTCTCTGGGCATCACCACCTCTCTGGGCAGCCGCTGCCAGTTTTTTGCCACCCTCAGTGTAAAAAACTTACTTCACATATCTAATCTTAAACTGACTCTTCTCCAGCGATCCGCATCAAAGAGCTGGGATCATCCACAGCCTTCACCCTCAGGGAAGAGATCCCCAAACCCCACCGCTTATCCCGGAGCGTTTCCTAGAACCTCGGCTGTGCCTCCCTGGGGCGAGCTGCTTGAACTGCCCTTGGAGCGTGTAAATAAAAGAAGAAAGAAAGAAGGAAAGAAGGAAAGAAGGAAAGGAAAGAAGGAAAGAAGGAAAGAAGGAAAGAAAGGAGGAAAGGAAAGAAGGACAGGAAAGAAGGAAAGAAGGAAAGGAAAGAAGGAAAGAAAGGAGGAAAGGAAAGAAGGAAAGGAAAGAACGAAACGAAAGAAGGAAAGAAGGAAAGAAAGGAGGAAAGGAAAGAAGGAAAGAAGGAAAGAAAGGAGGAAAGGAAAGGAAAGAAGGAAAGGAAAGAAGGAAAGAAGGAAAGGAAAGAAAGAAAGAAGGAAAGAAAGGAGGAAAGGAAAGAAGGAAAGGAAAGAAGGAAAGAAAAGAAAAGAAAAGAAAAGAAAAGAAAAGAAAAGAAAAGAAAAGAAAAGAAAAGAAAAGAAAAGAAAA